>OZ038442.1:2806495-2815540 GCA_964036265.1 Daptonema setosum
CAAGCGGTCTTGCTTCCTACATATCCAATGATTGTTTTATGATTTTGATATTTAGGAAATAAATCTGCTATGATTCTGATCCTTATGCTTCACCTTTGTGAAAAATATTTATGCTTTGTTTAATAATTTATCCATGTTTTGTTGGTATAAAGCCGAACGATGCTTATACTTCTATGTAATTTAGTTAGTTTGTTCCAAGGTTATCCACATATTGATGAAAAGATAAATTTGATTTGTGCAGTAATATTTATCATATGTAATTCTCATACTTAATACATTTGAGAGAATGTATTGCTTATTCCCAAAACATTTATATACATAAATCAAATTTGTTAATCTGAACTTATTGTGCATTTATTAATCACGTCACAAATTGACTCACCATGAATGTGGTAATCTCTTAAAAAATATGTATGTATTTTTGTTTTTTATTAAGCTGTTAACTGGACGTAAGATTCCTTCTCAAAAGTGAATACTTTACAAGAAAGATTTGACGACAAATCTCGTTTAAAAATAGGAATTTAAAGGTAATATTGGCCAACATTTCATGAGTAAACGATAAGCATTGCTTTTATACTTAATGTATATAACGTTGTTTATATATTGCATTGATATATTACGTGGGTACATACATACATGCATGTATGACGTCAAGAATGTATGACGTGATGAGTGATGGCCGCTTTGGAATGTGTCCGCATCGATACGAAACAGTCGGAAATAGAGATGAACTGACGATGACATGGAGTATCCGTTTCACCAGAACACTCGAGAACTTTCTATTGGAAAAAAAATGTTGTCGCCCCGATTTCCTATATACAGGGTGTCCCATCCTTAACCGCCGATGTTGACGGCTCCGTGTTTGAGTTGTACTCGTTCTATATAACTGAAATTTCATTTCAGAATAGAGAAGTCTTTGGCAATTTGTTTGACACCTACCAGAAGTTTATTGAATGTTTGTAGCTAATTTTACAAGCAATCGAAAAAAGGTCCTATTTTGGACTAGTTTTTCTTCCTTCTGTAATTTTTCTTGATTTTTTTTCGAAATTTGATAAAAATGCAATTTAATAGCAGAGCATCACAAAAAAATGCACAACCCAGAACGGAACAGCAAAAAAAACAATTGAGAAGCTCAATATTCGACTCGGTACCTCCTTCATCCTGACATCGTTCCCAGTGACGAGACACAGCTTCCACGGTTACATAACCTAAGTTCATGGGAATTGCAACCATCTCTTCACGAACATAGAGAGGTGACTGGCCGTATTCCCGGAACTCCTCGGAAATACCTTCAAATCACCCTGGAGCCAGGAGTTCACAGAAATGCGGTCTGGCGACCTGGTGGGCCACATAAGTTGTCCTCTTTTGCCGATCCAGGAACCAGGAAAGGTCTCAATGAGCCAATCTCGGGTGAAGTTGGCATAACGAACCATCCTGGCTTTCTTGCAAAAGTGGCTGTTGCCTCATCTAACGCAGGTATAAGAACTTGGGAAGGTGACTTGTTGTTTCAACAGTACGGTGCAATGGCTCATCATGCCAGGTAGCCCGGGATCGTCTTATCGAAATCTTTCCTGGTTCCTGGATCGGCAGAGAAGAGCGCTGGGTACGATGTCAGGATGAAGGAGGTACCCGAGTCGAAAATTGAGCTTCTTAACTTGTTTTTTTTTGCTGTCTCATTTTGGGCTGTGCTTTTTCCTGTGATGCTCTGCTCTTGAAATACATTTTTATAAAATTTCTTGACAAAAAAATTTACAGAATGAAGAAAAACTAGTCCAAAAGTGGACCTTTTTTCGATTGCTTGTAAAATTAGCTACAGACGTCCAATAAACTTCTGTTAGGTGTCAAACAAATTGCCAAAGACTTCTCTATTCGAAAATGAAGTTTCAGTTATATAGACCCAGTACAACTCAAGCACGGAGCCGTCAACATCGGCGGTTAAGGATGGGACACCCTGTAGATCTCCGATTACTGCTTTTTCTTCTGATTAAATTTTTTTTATCATATTCTATATTATATTCGTCTACATTTGCGGTACTGGAATGATGTATCGCAATAACTCGGACTTCGAATCTTTGCTATAACCAAAGATATGGCAGAGGGGCGGTGACACCGTTATTTCTAGCGGTAAAAATAACATGAGGAAACAGACTGTACCTGTCGTGGGAACCCCTATTGTCACTGACAGTCGTACTGAAATTCAGAAACGATATAACCTAAGACCTCGCAATTAATCGCATATTATTCCTATTTCCGCTCAACCATGAGCCAACTATGATCCCAGCTGAAGACAACACCAATCTCTCGTGTGCATCCGACCTAAACGCAATCATTCTTATGGTCATGATCATTTTATGTACAGGGTGTCCCATCCTTAACCGCCGATGTTGACGGCTTGACGTTTGAGTTGTACTAAGTCTACATAATTGAAATTTCGTTTTCAAATAAATAAGTCTTTGGCAATTTGTTTGACGCCTACCAGAAGCTAATTGGACGTTTGTAGCTAATTTTACAGGCAATTGAAAAAGGCCCACTTTTTTGGGCTTTTTTTTCTTCCTTGTGTGCTAATTTTTTGTCAAAAAAGTTTATTAAAAAGGCATTAAAAGAGCGAAGCATAACAGAAAATATAACAACACATAATGGAACAGAAAAATGTAAATTGACCTGCTAACTTTTGACTTGGGTACCTCCAAGATCCTAACATCATTCCCAACAACGAGGAACGGCTTCATAACCTGTGCCCATGCCATTTGCACCCGTCTCTTCAAGGATAAAAAGACGTGACTGGTCCGTATTCTCAGAACTCCACAGATATACGTGTTCCCTCAAATCACACTAGAGCCAGGTGTCCAGAGGGATCAGGTTTGGCGACCGGGCAGGCCACATAAATTGTCCGTCTCTGCCGATAAAGGAACCGGTAAAGGTCTCATTGGGCCAATCTCCGGTGATACTGACATAATGAGTCGTTGCACCGTTCTTTTGCAACAACAAGTCACCATAAAAAATTCAGTCGAAGCAACTGAAAGAATTCGAAGCAACAGAAATTTTTGTTAAAGAGCCAGGATGGTTCTGCAGCACGTTGTGACACCCGAGACTGGCCCAATGAGACCTTTCCCGGTTGTTGGGAACGATGTTGGGATCTTGGAGGTACCCAAGTCGAAAGTTGAGAAGATCAACTTTCTTTTTTCTGTTCCATTATATGTTGTTATATTTTCTGTTATGCTTGCTTTTTTAGTGCCCTTTTATTAACTTTTTTGACAAAAATTTAGCACAAGGAAAAAGAAAAAGAGCCTAAAATGGGCCTTTTTTCAATTGCTTGTAAAATTAGCTACAAACGTCCAATTAGCTTCTGGTAGGCGTCAAACAAATTGCCAAAGACTTGTTTATTTGAAACCGAAATTTCAATTATATAGACTGAGTACAACTCAAACGCCAAGCCGTCAACATCGGCGGTTAAGGATGGGACACCCTGTACATATATATTCTATATAACTCACGATGATTACTCTAGTTAGATAGCCCGTCAGCGGGACACAAATTTTTTTCAAAAATTATCTTCTTTACACGTTTTGAAACGAAACGTTTTTGGAACCGGAGGAGATTACAAACATTCATTCGAAATATTAGTCAGGATCTCCCGATCCCGAATGTACACAGTCCATCATCATGTGTCGATACGGAAATATATTATCTTATTTTCAATCCTACTACTGTTATGTATCAATCTTTAAGTCATATATTACGTTATGTCTGTCCTCTTAATTGTTGTCACAGTCATATCAATAAGTCCGGTAGTTATAATTCATAGTTATAAGTTATGATTGTCATTTATTAATATAAGTTATGAATATAATTTATATTTATTAGTTATGGGTTTAGTTTGTTTTACATACAGAAATAAACACACACCCTGTATTTACCCTAAACATGTGTCCTAATCTTCACTCATGTATAAACTTTTTACTTACTATCAACTCAATACTGTATAAAGGTAAATATGTTGACTTTGTATTGGGTTTCGATATATGTAAGAATTGACGAATCAGAACGCACTGAAAACCCCACGATTTTCATATCATTACCAGATGAAAAAAATACGAAGTATACGTCATTAAACGAAATTGGAAAAACCGATTGCCAAAAACCGAGGGCATGAGTGAGTGAGTGAGTGAGTGAGTGAATGAGTGAGTGAGTGAGTGAGTGAGTGAGTGAGTGAGTGAGTGAGTGAGTGAGTGAGTGAGTGAGTGAGTGAGTGAGTGAGTGAGTGAGTGAGTGAGTGAGTGAGTGAGTGAGTGAGTGAGTGAGTGAGTGAGTGAGTGAGTGAGTGAGTGAGTGAGTGAGTGAGTGAGTGAGTGAGTGAGTGAGTGAGTGAGTGAGTGAGTGAGTGAGTGAGTGAGTGAGTGAGTGAGTGAGTGAGTGAGTGAGTGAGTGAGTGAGTGAGTGAGTGAGTGAGTGGTTGAGTTGTAAAGATTGGTGTTTTGGTTATAAGTTCGAGCAATCCGAGTTACTGATTAGAGATTTTATATATATTTATAAATTAGGTTTCATGGAATAATAATGATTTACAGTAGGTAGTGTAGTACAAGTATGATAGAAGTAGATGAAAAACAAGAAAAAAATACCACGTATCATCAAAAGTCGTTCCTTGGCCGAGGCATGCGGGATCGGGACACCCATTCAAAACCAGAGTGAACTGGCCTTCGATGGGGTCGTCGTTGGATCAGCTCGACTCAAGCTGCAGCTTTGTTCAGCTTTGTCCACTTCGACAGCGAGATGCGGAGATATCAGTTGCAATCGGTTTGGGCCGGAAAAACATATAGTAAGCAGACGATCATAGTCACACATTTCCGCGCCAAGTCTAGTATCGGATCACGATTCATCAGAGCAAGGCCAAACGAGTTGATCCCGAGAAAAAGCAATGCGTAGAAGACAGACAGGATCTTGATGACTGGACTCGTGGTTTCGCAAACCGGTTTCCAAACCCCTTTTCGTTTCAGAGCCGCAGTTAGGTGATGGTGGTAATACATCGGTATTCATCATTCGAGGAATTTATGAAACTAAATATTTTTTTGATGTAATACAACCCTATATAACCCAATGCAATGAGGCACAGAAATGAAAGTTTGCAAATAAAAAGTAGGCCGAGTTGCCTCTGTGTTATCGCATCATATTGTAAACAATTCAAATAAAATAAATACAAAACAATACAGTTTTCAAAAAAATGGGTAAAGATAATAATGTTGCCCGTTTGAATCATAAAATAACATTATGTTTTATCTGTTGTTAAACATCATGTTTGTTTTGTTTTAACGAAATAAAATGAAAGTATTAGTAGCAATAACATTGGTTTTGGGAGATCTATAAAATATGACATATTGTTATTATGAGTACTTACTTCACATTATATGTATACAGATGTAATATTATGCTAATTGAATAGTGGAAAAAGCATACAGAAATACATACGTATCAGATGCGAATTTTTGACCAGCGTAAAAACGTTAGAAAGTCGGATTCGATAATTTCGACAATTGAGTTGGGCCTAAAAAAAGCCATTAAGTGAAAGTAATGATTCACTGGCTGGACCACGAGAGAGTGCGCTGACTTACAGCGACACCTCCTCAGCCGGGTACAATGTAATGTCCGTGTAATGTTTATCTGTTAACTTTATTATCAAATCAACACGAGCAATCCGAATTACTGAATAACTTATATAATTTACCTCTTGAATTGTAGATGTCGATTACGTCGACTATGATGAATATGATGTATATGATGAGTAGCAAATATAAATATTTGAATAACCTAAAATCACTTTGTTGCACCTTATATAGTGTTTAGATGTTCGTCACTTAGCGTCATCGGTATTCATGTCGTTTACTGATAGCTTAATCAGCATTTTATCCTCAATTTAGTGTTTATCTAACATTCTGTTATCTTCACGTCATACTGACGTTATTGTCACTCCACATTTCAGTTCTATTCGAATCTGGCTTCTGATCTGACTCACTGATAAGCAATAACACTACCGTAAGCTACCGTAATCGCTAAGTCTGTTTCTAATGCTTTTGCTGTAAAGTACTCCTAGTGACATCCCCTTTCTTTCGAGGGATTTGTCCTCAAATCACTTTAATGACTGATATGTAAAGTACTCCTGTAGCTAACTCAGATAGAAATCCAAGTCCAAGCATCATATCATTACGGCGGTCCCATACTTTTAACACAAGGCATAAAGTACAAAATAAAATATATGATCACAATTTTGAAAAAAAAATTATCACGAAATTTACGACAAATTCTTTGGCACAAAAATAAAGTTGCACCAATTAGACAATGAGAAAAAAATATTTAAACAGGTTATTTTCGATTCCGATATCACTTTTTTGATTTGTACCATGGACTCCGTCAATGTGTTTGTATTGGTGCCCTGACGCTTCTAGACTGCACATGCTGATCAGCTGGGTAGGTTCCGGACCGTGAGGGTATACTTCCTCCATTTCATCTCCAAGATCAACCTCAGGTAGCTCGTCATCCATCAGCTGTTGGTAAGTGTCCAATTGGAAATTGTTTGTATAAGCTAATTCCCTGACATGCTGGTTCATCGCTGTAAGTGCGTCTGAAGCTTTTTCTAAAGCACTACTGAACTCCTTTTCGAACTCTTCAGCACCTGAGTTCCGCCCGTATGTGTATCCGTCAAGGCCCGGGTAAAACATGATTATAGCCGGAGGCAAGCTGTCATCGTCACTCTTGTACAGTTTCTCTGCATTGGCGAGTGCAATCCTGAAGTCGGAAGGCTCTTTATGCTTCACTTTTATCTCAATAGGTGAATTCTGCAAGACACCCACAGGCTGATCAGGAAATTTGATGACCCGCTCCCAGATAAAATCAGGCAGCCTCTCTCCAGCCATCATGGGGAAAGCCATTTGTATATAAGCCGGATCCATCATCTCCAAACATTGGAGTTCCTTGTTTCCTTCGTATATCAACGTTATGGCAAGTTGGTGGAGGTATTTGTACCAATCACCTAACACTCCACTTCTAGGTGCCCTCTTTTTACCAGCTTTAGCCATCGCATACACGTTTTTCTCCGTCATTAGTCCTCTTAGCCCGGATATGAAGCTGCTTTGTTGATCCATTATTTCAACAATGATTGTTGATATCTTGGGGTGTTTCGACTCAAGTTTCAATGAATAAAAACCATTGTCACCTTGTTGTTCCAATCGCAACAAAGATCATCTCGCCACGGACAGGCGAGCCACTTGCCCTATAACCCACGGTTCATGGTGTGTCGGCCAACAAACTTGAATGACCGTGTCCTGAAATGAGAAAAATCATTCACTGACTGACTCACTGACTCACACATTCACTCACTCACTTAATTGCAGCTGTCTTAGAAGGAACACAATTAGAACAACAAGAAGCCAGTATGTACCTCGACCGCTAAACACCGTGTGCACATGAGCAGGAGCAGTCACTCACTCACTCACTCACTCACTCACTCACTCACTCACTCACTCACTGTCTCACTCATTCACTCATTCATTCACTAACGATTCATCGTGACATACGTAAATGACTCCGTCCTCGGTAGTTTCGAACCCGCAATTCATCATTAAATAAATCATGTAAATTTACTTGATGTGGTACGTTATGTCTGCAAAAATTTTAATGCATGCAATTAAAACAATAAAAAATGTAATGTGAGAAGAATGGACGAATGTCATTGAGTTTGCTTATTTGAATCCTTAACTAACGGATGAAAAAGTTAGCTATTTGAACCAAAAAACCAAAGCTCCGAAAACCTTATGAATTTGGTTGGTATGATGAATCAATTAATGCACAAATGAATGCACATTGAGGGGGGCTGTACGAAACATAATTGTATGCCTAACAGGCTTAAGCTTTGGAATGGAGTTTGCACAGATTTGGTGTTTGATGGAATGTGTAGATATTTAGAATAAACCAATCTCCTGCTGTCTAAAACATCTGTGGTTTGTCATTGTAATCATTTTCGAAACGTTGTTGTGCCTTGGTAACCTTTCTTGTGGTACTAACCAATTGCGATAATGAAAGTTTATGAAGGCGATGGCACCTTTCAGCATCACACCGCTGACGACTACTGTTAGGCCGAAAATCAGGTATTTGATCGGTTTTGACAAACCTGAAAAAACAGTTAGCAGCGGTTGGTGGAGTGATATCAGTTCTAACGAATTACAGGGTGACATTAACTATGTAGTGTGTTTGCAAGAAAAGTCTGAAGAATGTGGTGACTATCGAATATATAGCTTGGTTAAGGTATCTTGTTACTAATTATTTTCCTGAAAACCTTCTACTGAATGGTTAAGAAGTTGGGCATGTTTAATAATAAGTTATACGAATGTGGTGTGAACAGCTAACATTTTTGAATTAATTTGAACGCGCGCCAAAATTTGAATGTGCGCTAAAAGGATTACGGTAAAAATTTCAAAGTAAGGAGAAACCATGACCAGACTTTACACGCCAACCTTCTTAAATGATGTTCCACAGTTTCGTGGATCTTCATGCCTACAATGTCGACGGAACTGACGACGGCGACGCTCATCTTGTCAATTCCTGAATATTACGAACGTGGCGATTGCGACATACAGTTTCGCATACATTTTGTATAAAAGCAACGAACGGACGAATTGTAGTCACGATTTCATCTTAAGTTTTAATGGGTAAAAACAACATATTTAAAATTATCAATAATATTAAAAAGGCAGTAACTCAACATTATTATAACAACAACAATCAATCATTAAATCATTAATTATGCAAAACTTATTGAATCAAAATCAATAATACATTCTAAATCTAAATTCACACCACACACACACAAGCTCTAAAAGCATAGCTACACTGAAGTTGGATATTCAGTCAGTCAGTCAGTCACAGACTGAGAATGTGGATGTTGGGCGTCCTTATCTATCCACCCCAAATCCACGCCATTCAAACTGTGGCCGACCCGTGTGCATCGTGTGAATCACCCAAACATAACCAGCACACGGGCCGGCCGCTTATTTACAG
>OZ038442.1:2815740-2823240 GCA_964036265.1 Daptonema setosum
ATATGTAAACCTATTTATCATATCGTGACGAGACCAACCAACCTTTTACATCCATACTGTATAAAGCAAACACTACCTTAAGTGAGCTTACTGTACCTATGTAAGTGTCGGTCCGACTTGTCTGCGTGATCAGCGCATTCTGATTCTTGTATTTTCAAAAACTGCCGATTCCTGGAATCAGGGATTGCAGATCTCTGCGTGCCATCAGCCATTCATACAGCCAACACCGGCCGGTCAGTGTTTTGACTATACAACGTTGGAGGTTCTGTGAAATAAACGGTTTTCGTATAACGCAAAAACAACACATTTGGTTTTCGTTGTGCGTGATGATTTGTCTAGGACATACATATGTATTAGATGTTTTCCTAAAATTTGAAACAATTGAATGAATTTGTTTCTTTGTTTGTTTGTTGTAAAAAAGTTATGTACACATGTTTGCAGACGCTTCCGGTTAAAACGTTATACACATCATGGCATCGTCAAGTAAGTCGAAGGAGAGTTATGATGTGGTGAACCTAAAAATCAGCCACAGCAAATATCAACAACAATATCACCATATCATATTACCATCATTACCAACATATTATCATCATATTACCACATCATATTACCATATCACCATACCACAATATCAACCACATCATCCCCATACTACAATATCAACCACAATATCACCATATCACATGTGTGTCAGCGCTGTCCTGAAAATGTCACACAGACGCCATCTCACGTTGGTCATATCGAACGGATGTTGTTTGGTTGGAATCTGGTCGTCGGGATACTGAGGACCAGACCACCTCCCAATACTACTATATGTGTTAATTTTGCTGCAATTTTATTATTACTATACAACCGTGTTTATTAATGTGTTCATAAGTTCAAAAAAATTCAAATTGTAAAAACATAAAAAAATTAATTAAGTCTGATTTGAACAAACCAACGGTACTTGACTTGGACCTCTGGCGCATTCGCATAACAAGTGATTCTCGTTTTCGTTATATGTTGACCCACATGATCCGGAAAACAACCCCTTACAATTGTTTCATTCGTCAAAACTATACCCATTATTACTGTGACCGAACTTGTGTGTTTCGAGCACCAAAATTCGCTTCACCTGAACGCTGCCTATCTGATTTACATGCATATGAACATCTTCAATCTTTTCTAAAATAATCAATGAATTTTATGAGCAGAATAAATTATAACTTTCTTGATTTCCTTTAAATGTTTGTTGAAGCTTTTTTTTCAATCAGTTTTTACTTTTAATGTGCATCTCCTTTGGCAGCCATTCTGTTCAACATGCTTGTTTCATCACTTTTATTCATTAATCTACTTATCAATTTATCTTTCATGTTCAAAATCATTTGATCAAAGCAAATAAATAAATAAAAATTAAATAAATAATAAATGAATAAATATGTCCTAACTTACCATCAAGATTCGTCAGCAAATAACCTATCAGATCCATCACAGTTACTGCGAAACACAACTCCACATTATTAAAACACTGGAACTTGATCAATGATGCCCTCTATTGGATGCAAACCATATAATTCTACCTGACGCTCTCCAAGCCCTCTACCCGAACAACGTGTACAATGGGCTCGTTCTTAACGGCAAGAACCGGTCGATGGAATTATTACGAGAAAATTATTAAACGAATTAGTTCAACATATTAATATTAAATTGAAATTACCTGTTCAACATTTTGGTATCCGCTGCTCGTTTGAATCGTGCTCTTCAATCCTAATTAATTCTACCGGCTCTTCAATCTAATCAAATTACACCATATGGTAAAATGTTGCTGACCGTGCACCTAACCTGAGTCCGAAGAAGTGCCTCACCGCAGTGCATCCAAGGTTGAGAGCAGCTCAAGACGAGATGCTTCGTGGTGTCCGCAACACAATGTTCAACATGGACGGTTTCATTGGCAGGTTTGACTAAAAAGTTATAGCGTTGTGTAACATTAGACATATCACTCGCTTACCGCTTTGACAACAGTCTAATGGACAGGTAGAACGCTTACAGAAATCACCGCTTTGTCGTTTTATGCGGAGCAAAATCAGCCTGAATAAGCTCAAGCTCTCCATTCTATCTTATTCGTCATAAAAACCTCTGTACACGAGGTCACAAAACATAAAACAATCACCATTTTCATTTTTTTTGGATGGGAACCAACTCTTCCTTGCAATTGCGAGACTTTTTTAAAACATTTGTGTCACCATAGAGACAAGAAATCCATAGTATTTACCTGCTTGAAGACACTTTAAAGATGCTTTGGAGACTGCCCCTGAGTATTGGAAACGTTCACAGGCTGCTATGATGGTAGGCAGAAGCGGTAAGGTGAGAAATAGAGATTTCAACGAAGGAGACAAAGTGTTGATTGAGAAACATTCTTATACTACGCAGTTACATTCATGGTGTGAACATTTTTTTCAAAAATACGGCGAACCAAATGTAATGTGGTTGTTCCCGCACCCAATGTTTTAGCGAACTGTGAAAATAAGGTGAAAACGTGGATGCATATTAAACAGTGTAAGATGTATGAAAAAATGCTCAGTTAAACGTATCATACAGTTAAACGAGACTTCCAATCATTCTTATAATTTGAGACCAAGGGTTTAACTTTATATTAATATGTTCAGGATCACTGTCGTTCCGATACGTACAGGTAACGATGCCGACTGTCTATTACTTCTAAACAAGCGGTCTTGCTTCATACATATCCACTTATTATGAGTACGATAAATTGGAAATATATCTGCTATGATTCTGATGCGTATGCTTTGCTTTGTGAAAAACTATTGTGCAATTTTTAAAAACGTGTTCACGTATAAAGCCAAAAATGTTATGCTACTGTATACTGCTATGTACATACTTAATTTAGTGTGTTCCAAGGTTATCCACATATTCATAAAGAGATAATTTTGAATTGTGCGGTAATATTCAACTTAATTCTCATACTTAGATCAGATATTTTAGATAAGTTAAGGTTTATACCCAGTTCATTTACATTTAATATTTATCAAATTTGTTAATCCAAAATTATCGTGCATTTTTACAATAATATGTTTAATTAAATCACCTCCAAATAATTAAATCACGTCACCAATTGTGACTTGCCATGGATGGCGTAATCACTTCCAGTGATTATTTATATTTACTTTTGTTTATCATTAAGTTGTTAACCGGACGTAAGACCTTTCTCAAAGGTGAAAACTTGACAATAAATATTTGAGGACAAATCTTGTTCATAAAATAGGAACGTAAAGGTATTACTTGACAACATTTCATGATTAGACTATAAACATACCCGAAGTTGTATTTATGTACATATTGCGAAGTATGTACATACGGGGTATATAACGACAGGAATGTATGACTTGATGACTGATGGCCAGATTGGAATGTGTGCACATCAATACGAAACACTCGGAAACAGAAATGAATTGCCGATGACAATCCTTGTCATCAGAACACTCGAGAGCCTTCGATTGTCACAAAATAATGATTCTGCCACGGTTCCCTATACAAATCTCAGTTTATAGCTTGTTCTTATCTTTAATATTTGTTTATTAATATCGTATAATATATTCGTCAAAAATCTACACACTACTCGAATAAAGTATCGCAGTAACTCGGACTTCGAATCTTGACGTGACGACTTCAAAGATATGGCAGAGGAGCGGTGACACCGTTATTTCTAGAGGTGAAAATAGCATGAGGAAACGGAATGTACCTGTCGTGGGAACTCCTATAGTCACCGATAGTCGTACTGAAGTTCAGAAACGATATAACCATAGACCTCGCATCGCAACTAATTACATATTATTCCTATTTCCGCTCAACTATGAGCGAGTGATCCCAGCTGACGACAAGTGACAACACCATTCTCTCCTGTTTGCATCCGACCTTAACGCAATCTATCTTACGATCCTGATCATTTGATGTACATATATATATTCCATATAACTCACGATGATTACTCTAGTTAGATAACCCATCAGCGGGACAAAAAAAATTTTCAAAAATTATCTTCTTTACACGTTTTGAAACGAACCGTTTTTGGAACCGGAGGAGATTACAATCATTCATTCGAAATATTATTCAGGATCTCCCGATCCCGAATGTACACAGTCCATCATCATGTGTCGATACGCAAGTATATTTTCTTATTTTCAATCATATTACTGTTATGAATCAATCTTTAAGTCATATCTTACGTTATGTCTGTCCTCTTAATTGTTGTCACAGTCAAATCAATATCGGGACTTACAATATTACGGGACTTAAGGTAACACTCATACTTTGAGTGTTCTTGACAAACTGTTCCGCCCCAAATACTTGACCAGCTCCACACTTTGTTATATTAAAAGTACAGAGTTCCACCACCATCTATTGAGACTTAATGTTTACACTATAACCCTATTGTACATTACTACGTATAACGAAATCTTTTTGTAAGCCGTTTTTGTATTATATTACATGGCGTTCATGTTTGGTTCAATCCTATTGTCCGAAATCGTGATAAGTTTTTGTGCTTTATTATATCTAGCATATCATAATAAGATTCCTTAAGCAAAATTTTTTTCCTACCATTACCGTTGATGTTTTAATTCTATAACCAAATTCATGTACACATTAAATTTTATTTGAATAATATACAGATTTCTTGTCGGGCAGACGTAAATACACAAAGCAATAAATAGTATGGTTGTTTTCATTTTACTCTAAGCACAGGATGAATCATTAAATCAAGTTTTATTAAGACAAGGATTCACGACGATTAACGGTACCAGTAATAACTACATAACCTCAATCAATTCAGATGTTCAATTGGCACCAGGTTCAGGCCATGACTTGGAAAACTTTACAGCGATACCTTATATTTACCCTAAATATGTGTCCTAGTTTTCACACATGTATAAACATTTTATTTACTCTCAATTCTGTAAAAAGGTAAATATTATGACTTTGTATTAAGTACTGATATATGTATGTAAGAATTGACGAAAAAGAGTGCACTGAAAACCCCAAGATTATCATATCATTACCAGATGAAACAAATGAAACATTAATTACTTACCATCGAACGAAGTTTTATATACCGACTGCCAAGAAGCAAAAAATTAAAACCGAAAATAAACATTTGTTTTTCTCTAATGGATGATTGTTGATTCATAGTCAATGATCAGTTTCTGCTGTACAAAGAGGAAAATTGCTGTACAAAGAATTCTGTGCACCGTTAAGCCAAACCAAACGAAAGCAAAACTCGTCGAAAATTATGGCATTTTTATGTTTTCTTCTCAATAAGTCAATCAAAAGGATCATTTTAGGTATTTTTCTGATTTTTTTCTGCATGATTGAACGTTTATTTCATTTTAGAACAACAACGGACATAATACATATAATTTTTTTTTATTTTTTTTTACTTGGGTTTTTTCATCAACTAAAGTCACCAAGACACACTAATTTTTTTTTTATTTTTTTTTTTATTCCGAATGGTGTTTTGTATATTGAGTTTACCCCACAGAAACAGATCGTCGACTAAAAATTTTTCCTCTTCATAACTTTATCTCCAACTCGCACACGTAATAGCGAGGAGTTTCACACGGGCAATAATATGATCCGCCATCGGGCATTAAAACTTCGCACTCTACTTTACTTCCGTCTGGTTGGCACTCTGCGGATGATCCAAACTTTGTGTGAGTGAGTGAGTGAGTGAGTGAGTGAGTGAGTGAGTGAGTGAGTGAGTGAGTGAGTGAGTGAGTGAGTGAGTGAGTGAGTGAGTGAGTGAGTGAGTGAGTGAGTGAGTGAGTGAGTGAGTGAGTGAGTGAGTGAGTGAGTGAGTGAGTGAGTGAGTGAGTGAGTGAGTGAGTGAGTGAGTGAGTGAGTGAGTGAGTGAGTGAGTGAGTGAGTGAGTGAGTGAGTGAGTGAGTGAGTGAGTGAGTGAGTGAGTGAGTGAGTGAGTGAGTGAGTGAGTGAGTGAGTGAGTGAGTGAGTGAGTGTGTGAGTGTGTGAGTGAGTGAGTGAGCGGCTGACTGACTGAGTGAGTAAGTGGTTGAGTTGTGAAGATTGGTGTTCTGGTTATAAAATCGAGCAATCCGAGTTATGATACTGATTATGATATGAGGTGGTTTCGCTACGCAAATCTTATTCTATCCTAGACCAATCTCATACAACTGACTTAAAATCCTATTATGACTTAATCTTTAAGCTCACTAACTAATTGCTGGCTAACAGAAATGTGTGTGTATGTGTTTGGCTAATTGGATATGTATTGTTTGTTTGGCTTGATTGATACTGTATTTATGACATTCGAAAGAACTACTTTATTAGGTTTCATTAACATCGTATCATATGTCAGTATAAAATTTACATTATAAACTGAAAATTATAAGATTACATTATAAACTGGAAACTATAAGATTACATTATAAACTGGATTATCAACAAGATATATATTTTACGGCTGACACATTACATATACATGTATGTACATAGGTATAAAAAAATTAAGGCTAATGAGATGTACTTGGGCTATCTATTAGGGAGGCTGGGCTAAAACTATGAATGACTGGCTAAAAGAGAGAAGCGGAAGCTGGGGCAACACTGAACTGAATTGGACCGTGGTGGACCATGGAATTATGTTTTCGTAGAACAATAATGATTTAGGTAATGTAGTACAAGTATGATAGTAGAAGACGAAAAACAAGAAAATATACCACGAATCATCAAAGAGTCGTTTCTTGGCGAGATACCAGTTGCATTCGGTACCAGAGATGCATCAATGCGCTGCTTATTGATGACCAGCGGTCTGGAAGTCAGTCAGTCATTCCTGATGATGGTTGTATTATTGGGCAAATCTTTAGGTTAGTCAGTCATGTCAGTCTGCCAGTAAGTCAGTCATGTCAGTCTGCCAGTATGTCAGTCATGTCAGTCAGTCAGTCAGTCAGTCAGTCAGTCAGTCAGTCAGTCAGTCAGTCAGTCAGTCAGTCAGTCAGTCAGTCAGTCAGTCAGTCAGTCAGTCAGTCAGTCAGTCAGTCAGTCAGTCAGTCAGTCAGTCAGTCAGCCAGTCAGTCAGTCAGTCAGTCAGTCAGTAGTCAGTCAGTCAGTCAGTCAGTTCACTCAGTCAGTCAGACAGTCAATCACTCCAGCGGTGTTAATCATTTTAGGAATTCATGAATATAAATACTTTTAGACGTAATACAAAATAATTTACAAGCCATAGCGATGAGGCACAGAAACGAAAGCTTACAAAATAAAGGTAGGTCCGTGGCCACTGTGTTGTCGTATAATATTGTGATCAATTTCTGTCAAAATATAACAATTCAAATAAATATACATAACAATACTGTTTTATAATAAATGGATAGACATCATATTGGTGCCCTTTTGAATCATAAAATAACTTATGAAGTATCTTGTGTAAAACTTAATGGGTTGTTTGTTTCATGAAATAAAATGAAAATATTAGTAGCACTGACACTGACATTGGTT
>OZ038442.1:2828240-2833240 GCA_964036265.1 Daptonema setosum
AAACGTTAGAAAGTCGGAACAGAAAACTTACAGAGTTGTTTTATTGTCTTGCAACAATCGAGTTGGTCCTCAAGAAAGCCATTAAGTAAAAGTAAGGGTACAATGGCTGGATCAAGATTGAGTGCCGTACCGTCTTACCTGCTTTGTGCACAGAATTACCCTCTGTGGATATGTACGACATCGGAATCGTCCAAACCCCTTTTCGTTTCAGAGCCGCCGTTAGGTGATGGTGGTAATACAGCGGAATTCAACATTTGAGGGAATTAGGAAACTAAATAATTTTTAGATGTAATATAATACACTCACTCACTCACTCACTCACTCACTCACTCACTCACTCACTCACTCACTCACTCACTCACTCACTCACTCACTCACTCACTCACTCACTCACTCACTCACTCACTCACTCACTCACTCACTCACTCACTCACTCACTCACTCACTCACTCACTCACTCACTCACTCACTCACTCACTCACTCACTCACTCACTCACTCACTCAATCACTCACTCACTCACTCACTGTCTCACTCATTCACTCATTCATTCACTAACGGTTCATCGTGACATACGTAAATGACTCGGTAGTTTCGAACCCGCAAGTCATCATTAAATAAATTATGTAAATTTACTAGGTGTATGTTGTGTGTGGTACGTGTTGTCTGCAAAAATTTTAATGCATGCAAATAAAACAATAAAAAACGTAATGTGAGAAGAATGAACGAATGTCATTGAGTTTGCTTATTCGAATCCTTATCTAACGGATAAAAAAGTTAGCTGTTTGAACCAAAAAATCAAAGCTCCGAAAACCTTATGAATTTGGTTGGTATGATGAATAAATGAATGCACAAATGAATGCACATTGAGGGGGCTGTACGAAACATAATTGTATGCCTAACAGGCTTAAGCTTTACAATACCACAACTGATTTACGTTGAATGGAGTTTGCACAGATTTGGTGTTTGATGGAATGTGTAGAATTTAGAATATACCAATCTCCTGCTGCCTAAAAC
The DNA here is from genome assembly GCA_964036265.1 of Daptonema setosum. NCBI lineage: Eukaryota > Metazoa > Nematoda > Chromadorea > Monhysterida > Xyalidae > Daptonema > Daptonema setosum. The sequence goes on from OZ038442.1 coordinate 2,829,257, forward strand.
ATATGTGGTTTGTCATTGTAATCATTTTTGAAACGTTGTTTACAGGGTAACCTTTCTTGTGGAACTAACCAATTGCCATAATGAAAGTTTATGAAGGCGACGGCACCTTTGAGCATCACACCGCTGATGACTACGGTTAGGCCGAAAATCAGGTATTTGATCGGGTTTGACAAACCTGAAAAACAGTTAGCAGTGGTTGATGGAGTGGTATTAGTTTTAACGAAATCCAGGGTGACATTAACTATGTAGTGTGTTTGCAAAAAAAAGTCTGAATGTGGTGACTATCGAATATATAGCTTGGTTAAGGTATCTTTTTACTAATTATTTTCATGAAAACTTCATACTGAATTGCTAAGAAGTTGGGCATTGCTTAATAAGTTATACGAATGTGGTGTGAACAGCTAACATTTTTGAATTAAATTGAACGCGCGCCAAAATTTGAATGCGCGCCGAAAGGATTACGGTAAAAATTTCAAAGTGAGGAGAAACTATGACCAGACTTTACACGCCAACCTTCTTTAATATCGTCCACAGTTTCGTGGATCTTCGTGTCTACAATGTCGACGGTACTGACGACGGCGACGCGTATCTTGCCAATTCCTGAAACGGGACATTTATTATCTATATTATATATTATAATTATTTTATATATTATATGTTATATATTATTTATTATTTATTATATATGTATATTATTTTTGTTTGTCTTTATGTTACTTAAACTGTTCTATTTACCGTATAGTCGTCTCATTATTAACCCCCGGACAAGTTTTGAACTGTCCTGTCGCCGTTCGTCAGATTCGCCTTCGGTCCTACAACGGTGTTATTTTGGCCTTGACTTTCCATCACGTTGAGTGACTTAGCTGAAATATAACTGAGATTCGAATATTTCGTGACAAAGGTGACAAATTCACGGATTTTTACAAGACTTTTGCCACACACCTCAAAATAAAAATTTGGAATTAATGTGCCTGTCGGAAAACGTTACAAAAAAAATAGTTTGCTTGAAAACTGTCCCGACAATGTCCCGGAAAACTGTCGCGAAATATTCGAACCTCAGTTATATGTATCAAAGATGGTCACTAGAGGACGAGAACGAGAAGGAAAAGTGGAATTCCCCCCTCTTTGGCGGTTTCAAAAAGTAGAGTTTGTTTGTGAGGTGTAGGTAAATAGCCTAATTTATGCTGCTAATTACCCGTTCTCTAGAGGATTCGCTGGTCCGCCAGTGAAGATGGTCAATATAAAGACGTTGAAAATGTTTATTGAACATTAACCGGTGAAATCCGTTATAACAATGCTGTGTGCGGGCGGATCACACCTTTCCCAGTCGTGCGTGCACGTCCACAGACCGGGGGGTAGACTGTGCATTACAATATGGCTGATTGAGGTTTGCGGCTTCTACCAATTCATAGTAGGTGGCCAATGGCCTATATACAATTCACATTATGCTTCATCCTATAACTGAGGTTCGAATATTTCGCGACAAAGGCGAAAAATTCACGGTTTTTTTATAAAACTCTTGCTAAAACTCTTGCCACACACCTTGAATTAAAAATTAATGTGCCTGGCAAAAATGAAAAAAATATATAGGTGCTTGAATTTTTGTTTTACAAATAACTGTCCCGCAATGTTTCGGAAAACTGTCGCGATATACAGGGTGTCCCAGCGAGGTGTAATGAATGAATTTTTTGAATAACTTTTGCAGTATTCTAGATAATAACCTAAAACTTCACATGTTAATAAAACAACTGCCCGCTATTACGCTGAATTTAAAAAAAATTGATTTGGTTCAGTATTGCGTGTTTCACGGCCGATCCGGCAACATGCATGTTCATGTTCTTAACGCAACCGCATTTTAGAGATTTTCACCGAAAATAAAAAGTGATACAAAAGAACGAATTTTTGTTTAAATTAATGTTAAATAGCAGGAAGAGTTCATATTCAAAAGTCAAAGTACATTTTTCATTCAATTAATTGCTTTTTTTCAAATGTTTTTATCCGCAACTTTTCGCCAACATTTGCTAGAAATTGTTTTCAATATCCAATAGAAGGTGGAATAATTGATCAAATCGAAAACTAGTTACAGTACTTCAGATTTATAGTATTAGCTATCAGTGTTGCATGTTTCAAGTCATATAGTTGTACTATCAGAAAGTTATTCAATGTTTCATGCGACATACTTGGCTATAAAGTGGAATTTTGAGGCATGTTGTCGGATCGGCCGTAAAACACGCAATACTGAATCAAATCAATTTTTTTTCATTCAGCGTAATAGCGGATAATTGTTTTATTAACATGTAAAATTTTAGGTTATTATCTAGAACACTGCAAAAGTTATTCAAAAAATTCAATCATTACACCTCGCTGGGACACCCTGTACATACAGGGTGGGCCAATAAAAACCATACGATTTTGAACGTTAATAACTCGATCTATGAACAACCGATTCAAACGTTTTTGCTCTCATTTGAAAGCCAATATTTTGACTTAAAATCCGTCTAATTTTAGTCGTGTTTCATGGAGTTACTCTAAAGTTACAGAAGAAAATTTGAAAAATCGTGTATTTTTTGCGAAAAAGTGATCGAAATGCATGGGTTATTGTGTTTTAAAAAACTGTTAACGGAATATTTCAGTTTATCAATAAATTAAATGCATAAAATAACAAATAGTTTAGCGAATGGCACACTTGATTTGATCATTTTCCTGAACCACCAAAGCCCTGGCTCAGTGTAAAATTGGTCAATGGCGGCTATGACATTTGCCATGAATTTTTTTTCAAAGCACTTAATATGGTATTACAGAGTTTTCAAGTTAGAATTGAGCTCAGAAAACTCTATTTCCCTTATGGAACTTTTTAAATTTAGAACTTCGTGGCCCAAGAAGAACATTTTGTTAAACCAAAAAAATCCGGTTTTTTTCATCTAAAAACACGACATTTTGGGGTTTTATTCTGTAACTTGTGGGCAACTCTATAAAACAAGATTAAACTTAGAGGGATTTTAAGTTAAATGATAGGCTTTCAAATGATAACAAGAACGATTGAATCGGTTATTTATAGCTCGAGTTATTAACCTTCAAAATCGTATGGTTTTTTTTGGCCCACCCTGTATGTATTCGAACCTCAGTTATATATGATTTTGGCACCTACAGTATTTTTATCCTCCAATAAACGATTGTATGACATCACCATTATTTTGACTAATTCTCGAATAATACAATAACCGTGTATTCACCGCTTGTACTGTTCAACAAACCAATTGAGCAACTTTATCTTTTCATGACGAAGTCGACAGAGTTATCACAGACGGAAACTTCCAGCATTATCTGAAGCACCATCATTCTTCACGGTATTTCCTAGTTTGTAAATTGCTAAAAGCTGTTTGTTGTATTTTGTGCAAAAAATCTGACGATCTGTTAAATTAATTTAAACACCAAGTTAAACAGTTTCACAAAATTGTGTGACTGAATTATCGCTGATTCGTTTGCCAATTTGTCTAATTGCACGATTGATCGATTATGTCTGTATAAACCAACCGCTTGTGATAGTCTGGGACCGAACGTCGTTTTATTCGACCTCATCTCCAAGCCTTGGGGTTTTCCCATCACATTAAATACTGGTTCGTTCGCCTCCATCCAATAATCGCTGTTCCACTTTTCAAAATCGATGTGGTTGGTAGACTCTTGTGATCTTGAACAGAGGCCGGAGGACTTCATGCTACAGCTCGAGACAACAGTCAGAACTTGCAACTCATTTTCGTAAATCAAAACTAACTTTCAATCCAATCAACTAACAAGCAGTCCAACTTATTAAAACATGTCCAATAGGCTCCGTTGTGAGTTTACATAGGTAAATTACATAACTATTCAACGTTAGGTCAGTTACAAAACCGTACTTTCACCCATGATTCATTGTCTGCAGTCCACGCCGACTGCTTGCGCATTCGTTCAGGTTTCGAATGAATGAAGTTGGCAGATTTCGTCATT
>OZ038442.1:2838240-2846940 GCA_964036265.1 Daptonema setosum
GAGTCAGTATCTTAATCAATCAGTCAGTCAGTTATTAGGTCAGTCTGTCTGTCTCTGTCAATCAACACGTATGTCAATCAATCAGTATACCAGTCAGTTATTAGGTCAGTCAGTCTGTCTCGGACAATCAGTCTGTATGTCAGTCAATTAATCAGTCAGAAGTCTAGTTAGTATGTCAATCAGTCAGAAATCCAGTCGGTATGTCAATCAATCAGCATACCAGTCAGTTATTAGGTCAGTCAGTCTGACTGTGTCATTCAATCAGCTTTTCCGTCAATCAATCAGTCTGTCTTTTATTAGGTCAGTCAGTTTGTCTCTGTCAATCAGTCAGTCAGAAGTCCAGTCAGTGTGTCAATCAGTCAGTATGTCAATCAATCAGTCAGAAGTCAAGTCAGTCTGTGAATCAATCAGTCTACCAGTCAGTTTTAGGTCGTCAGTCAGTCTGTCAATCAATCAGTAAGAAGTCCAGTAAGTCTGCCAATCTATCAGTATACCAGTCATTTATTAGTTCAGTCAGTTTGTCAATCAACCAGTATACCAGTCAGTCTTTCTCTCTCAATCAATCTTTCAGTCAATCAATCAGTCAGAATATGCAGGGTTTGTTAAAAAATGGACTGGTTTTTTATAGGAAGGAAGGAATTTTTCTGCACAAACGCACACACACACACCCCAATACAATTTTTTTACAAATGCTTTTTTACAAACTTTGTCGGTATGGCAATAAATCAGTAGGTCAGACAGACCGTGAAGAACTTTGTCAGTCTGTCAGTGAGTAGGTCAGTCAGTTACCCAAAACGAGATTTTTTCTCATTGCTTCATTTAAGGTAAATAAAACAACAGTCACGATATTTGTATTTTTCAAAGAAGTTTTTTATCCGTTTAATTTCAGGATCGGCCACGCAAAGCTTCGGCTACGGATCCGTTGCTCGAAACGCCGCAGCCATGGGAAGACCCGTGGCGATACGCGTTTGGACCGCCGCCGCCGCCACCAAAATACACAGCGGTTGGTTTATTTGACTTTTCAAAATTGATTAATCTTTCGAAAAATAAGTTTGGAAATTGAGTGAAAAAATGAATTTATTCAATCTTCAGATAATTTTCCTGTTTCGTTGTGTTTGCCATTTCAGAATAAAGAATAGTATTATAAATTATGAACACGACGAATCCGAAAATTGTTACGATAATTTCCTTACAATTTGGGGAAACCTTTATCATAATCAACTCTGTATTTAATGATTACTTCACCCACAAACGTGGAATTACCTATAAAGGCCCCATTCACGTCCAAATCCTGGCTGATCTTGATTAACCTAGGATACATTTTCCTATCAAAATACACTGCGAAAAGATTAACCTAGGTTAATCTTGATTAACCTAGGTTAATCTTTTCGTTCATTTGTGCGAAAACTTGATTATAAAAATTTATCAGGAATAAATTGATTTCTGGACCTGAAATTTTTTTGTAAGTAGGCCCAACGATCAGCATGACCCAACCGATTACTCGTAATCGTAAGATTTTATTTCGTTTACACCAAATTTATTTCAAAGAAAACATTTTACCTCAAGCGTTCGAACAAATGAATGCAAAGATTAACCTAGGTTAATCAAGATTAGCCATGGGCAGAGGTAGGCCGCAGGGGGGGGGGGGGGGGGTAGGGGGTTACCCCCCCCCCCACTTTTCAGGGTCGGCGGGTAGCCTACCCCTCCCCCTAGACAAAAAATTTAGGTCGCCTACCCCCTCCCCCTACTCGAAATTTTTGAGAAAATCGGCCTCAAAACCTCAGATTTTGAGGCTCATTTTTGGCTGTGAGAACTCAGAAAATTTTCTGGCTGTGAGAATTTTTTTCGAAGAAACACGTTTTCTGGGTCAATTTTCTTGGTTAAAACCTGAAAAAACCGGTATATGTGATGTTTATACCTTATAATAGAAGATTTTTTAGCAAAAACAAGCGTTTTTTGTGAAAAAATTTTTTTTCTACCCCCCTTCCCCCTACCCGATTTTACCCCCCCCCCCTCTTTTCGGAAAGGTCGGGTAGGATGGGACTTTCTGTCGGCTACCCCTTCCCCCCACCCCCTGCAAAACGCCAAAAAACCCCGCCCACCCCTGGCCATGGGCATACTTATGCACTACGAAAAAGATTAACCTAGGGTAATCTAGATTAGCCAGGATTTGGACGTGTATGGGGCCAAAGTTACTTTAGGTTTTCCAAGTACAGATAGAACGTTTTCGACGCATAGGAATGTTGATTTTTTTGACTACCAGTACCAACCAAGGCTGCTGCCCAGATCACTCAACTAGTCCGGACAATAGCCAGATTTTTTATGTAGTAAATTCTCCTAAGTCATGAAGATATTGTCGGATAAAAGTGAGTTTTCTTCCTTGTAAACACGAAATGTATTGTTCATCCACAAAAAATCTGCCACCTTAAAACAGGTTGTTTATCGAGAATTCACGCAGCTTTTTGAAACAGTAATTCAATTTCGACTGTATTTCTTACGTTCAGGTCGTTGAATCCACCGAGGAATGGCAATGGGTGCGACGGCTGCTGCCCGTGGTAACGATACCCGAACCGCCGATTCACGATGTCTATCCCACACCGTCCGGATGGATGCCGCCTAAAGGTTTGCATAATGTATAGTCGAAAATAAATGACTGTCCGAAAAAACTAAGTGAATTATCGATATACAACCTTAATGTTTTGCTTTGTCATTTGCGGACGAGAATGGGAGGGAAAAGTGGAATTCTCCCTCTTTGGCGGTTTCAGAAAATAGAGTTTGTCCCTAAGGTGTAGGTAAAATGAACTGATATCCGAAAATTCCCCCCCCCTTCATAAACTTTCCCTCGCTTTGGGGAAGTGGCTCGTCAATTTCATCGTCTGAATGTCAAAGATTCGGCGGGAAAAGTCCAAGTCATCTGATTTTAATAGTCATCTAATTGTTATTTATATAGGTTTTTCTCAGTTCACAACAATATACAACGAAATGTGGACAGATATGACATATAGTATGGCATTGAATTTAGAGTGGATGAACAAATTAAGCTAATAGGAGAGTCAATTGTTTGTTGAAAATAAGAATGCAGACTTCTTCCACAGATTGATTGTTTGCTTTACTGACTGGTTTAACAAGTGACTGACTAATCACTCATTTTTCGTTGACCAGCGCCTGATTGATTAACCGACTGACATACTAACTAATTGATTGACTGACTGATTGATTGACTGACTAATTAACTGACTGACTGACTGACTCTGCGCTTGCTCAGTACCACCATGTTTTACGTATCACGTGACGCGTACGCCCTTACACAGTCTGACTGATTAATTGACTGACCGATTTTCAGTGCATCCACCCGACCTACCTCACCACATGGCACGTACACTCTCCCACACTGACTGACTCATTGACTGACGGATTGATTTGCCGAATGACAGACTGATTGATTGACTGAATGACTCACTCGCCTGTGCTATACCGTACTGAGTACCATATTGGTTCACTGACTCAATCGACTCATTGACTCTCCAATTGCTCTTCAGTGCCTCCACCCGACCTATCCTACCACGTGGCACGTACACCCTCCACAGACTGACTCATTGATTGACTTGCGGACTGTTCGATCAACTGACTGAATCAATAACTTAATAATGCAATAGTATAACAAATAACTGTTCACTGACTCAATCGACTCACCAACTCTGACTGTAGGACTCTCCAATTGCCTTTCAGTACCACCGCCTGATCTACCCTACCACGTGGCACTTACACCCTTCCACAAACTAACTGACTGATTTACCAAATGACAGACTGATTTGTTTGACTGACCGACCTCCTTACTCACTCGTAGTTGTAGTTATACCTGACTAAGTACCTCATTGACTGACTGACTCAATCGAATCATTGACTCTCCGATTATTTTTCACTGACTCAATCGACTCACTGACTCTCCAATTGCTTTCCAGTACCACCGCCCGATTTACCCTACCACGTGGCTCGTACACCCTTCCACACATTTCCGCTGTATCTGCAGACCAGACGGGATCTGTTGGACCCGAAAACCCTGGAGTTCGACTACGACGAACTGGTGATCATGAAGAACATTGACGGCGATGTTTTTGTTGGCTTATATATATATTTTTTTGTCTTTATTTATTTGTTGTTCTTTGGTAGTTTACTGGGGTGGTAGTGCTAGTTGTTGTCTGAGTTTTACTCGGTTTCGAATGAATATCTTATTGACTAAAAAACGCTGACAGATCGAAATAACTGACTGGTTGTTTAGTGTTTGACTCAATTACTGTTCAAGTGACGGGCTGATTCAATTACCTACCCAGTAACTAAACTGGTTGACTGACGGTCCGTTTTCGACTAATTGTCTGACTGACTGACAGCTGGTGAAAGACTGACTAACTAATTGACTACTTAACTGTCTGAGATCAGATTACCAACTTAACAGAACAAAAAATAAATAATATTAATATTAATATTAAACTAATATAGTGTCTGACTGAATCCTATAATAATAAACTGATAATCGTGAACATCGTTCGGTTAGCCAACTCTGAGGCTGGAGTGGCGTTCCGTATCTTGGTGTGAGCAGGACAAAATGCCAAACACATTATCCATCACCGTATGTGGTTCACCGATGTTGTGAATTGAGGGCCAAATAAACAAACAAAACCGAATCCTATGTTCCAGGCCTGCGACGCGGGTCTGAAGCAGTTCCTCGAACAACGTCTCGGGCATCCCGTTGCCACGAATGTCAGGGAATTACAAGGCAAAATCTGGGTCAAAGGTGCCGACCGTACCGACTTGGAAGCGTTTTTGCTGCATTGTGGATTCTGATTATTGTGGATTTTGATAATTATGCATTTTGTTTATTGTGGATTTTGATTATTTTTGGAGAATAGCAGAACAAAATCTGATTCAAAGGTGCCGACCGGACCGACTTGGAAGCGTTTTTGCTGCTACATTGTGGATTCTGATTATTGTGGATTTTTCGGAGTCGAAAATGAAACACTGTTCGACAAAGCTGCGTGATTTCTCGATAAAGAGATCCACAATGCCTCCGCAATGTTTTTGTCGATTAGGATATCGTCAGATAAATTTCCTTGAAGTTTACTTTTTCTCATTGTACATACGATATCTCAATCAAAAAATCTGACATCCTGAGGTCGCAAGTCAAGCAAAAAAATTTTTTTGAAACAGTCGTTCTTTTTCAACCATGATGAATTGATTTTTTATATGTCGTTTAGTTTTATTTCAGTTGATGCAAAAGCTGTTATATAAATTTTATGATGAGACATTTTCAATATTTACTTCACGTCACTCACCATAAAACTGTATTCGTTATTTTTTGCTCAAAATGTATGTAAATTATCAAATAAACGAATCATATTGCGGTTTTTGGGAATTAGTTTCGTACTCGAATTCACTTTAAATGTTTTACTTGATCGAAAATTCGGGCCAAATTTTGGATGGTAAAAATGAAATAAAAAACAGTGTCAAACTTAGAATCCTTGCATTATTTCAGCGTTTTCATACTTTATAGCTGCCTAAATTTGTCATAATTCAAATCACGGGCGGAGGAGCTCATCCTCCAAAGAGGGGGAATTTGCCATTTTACATACACCTAAGGGAACAAACGCGACTTTTTGAAAGTGCCAAAGAGGGGGGAATTTCATTTTCCCACCCATTTTCCCACCCCTTCACCCCAAATGGCACCTGCAATGAGTCATGCCATGCCATGCAATGCACCGTTCATAGTTCATCCTTGGTCGATAAGGGCCAATGAAACATGAAATACTTTTCCAAACTCAAAAATCTCGCCAAAAGTTGGTTCCCTACTAGTGTTTTTACGTGAAAAGTTTTGAACAACAATGAGTTCTGAATCGGCTCTATAATCATAAACATTACTCACGGTTCGCTGACTCTGTGCAAAAACAATGAAGTCCAGTATCTAGCTGCCAAAATGTGTGATAATTCAAATGACACATGCAATGAATCAGGCCATGCATACGGGCCAATGAAACATGGAATATTTTCTTCCAAAATAAAAGAATTCGCCAAAATTGGTTCTCGACGAATGTTTACATGACAACATTATAGCTACAATAAGTTCGGAATCGGCTCTATAATCATAAACATTACTCACGGTTCGCTGAATCCGTGCTTGATCCAGTTAGCTCCAGTATCTAATTTGCAGTGAAACAGTCAACTAATTGTGTTCTGTCAATCGCAAATTCAATTCAGTCAGTCGTCCAGAGCTATCAAGCGGACGAGAAGGAAAAGGAAGGTGAAACTACCCTTTTAAGGGTAGAAAATCAGGTTTCTGCCTAAGGTGTAGGTAAAAATATCCTAAAACTATCAATTCCCCACTCATTAGGAGAATTCCCCTCTCTTTGGAGGATTGGCTCGTCGACCAATGCAGCACTAGCGGACCAGAAGGGGAGGGAAAAGTGGAATTCCCCCCTCTTTGGCTTTTTCAAAAAGTAGAATTTGTTCCCTAAGGTATAGGTAAAAAGACTTAAAAACTGTCGATTCCCCCCTCTTTGGATGAATTCCCCTCCCTTTGAAGGATTAGCTCGTCCGCCAGTGCAATGCAGTAGCGAACGAGAATGTGGAATCTCCCCTCCCCGAGTTCCAAAAGTGAAATCTGTTACCTAAGATGAGTGTAAAAATATCCTAAAACTACGAATTCCCCCACTCAGGGGCGAAATTCCCCATTTGGAGGCTTGGCTCATCATCCGCTGGTCCAGCTGACAACGTCATTGCATTTTGAATTTCATCAGAGTTAAATAACTTGAGCACTAGCGGACGAGAAGGGGAGGGAAAAGTGGAATTCCCCCTTTTTGGCGGTTTCAAAAATTAGAGTTGGCTCCATTTAAGGTCTAGGGGAAACGGCCTAATGTCTGCCTGTTACCTCTCTTTGGAAAGAGTCCCCTCCGTTTAGAGAGTTGGTTCATTACATTTTGAATTTCATCAGAGTTAAATAATTTGAGTGCTAATTGGGTCATACCATTTTGGCCCACATGTATTTTATGAGCGTACAGGGTGGGCCGAAAAACCGGAATATTTTCGAACCGTAACAACATTAGTCATAAGCACTGGCGGACGAGCCAAAACTCCAAAGGTGGGAGAATAATTCCAAAGAGGTGGAAATGACAGATATCAGGCCTTTTTACACACACCTTAAGGAACGAACTATATTCCTTTTGAAACCAAAGAGGGTGGAATTCCACTCTTCCCTCCCTATCGTGCGCTAGTGCTTGGCAGTAAATCAGTCTCCAGCTATAAACGGTTCTGACAGCAACCATTTGCCCCGAAAAAACTAGCCAAATTCAATCATTCTGAATTTGAAAGAATATGAATACTAATGAAGTTTCTGATCAGCGTTGTCAATCAATTCAGTCTCTATAACAATATTCTAGCCGATTCAGAGTTTCTTGTTTTAATCAAATAGTTTTTGGCGCGCAGTTTGAATTCAAATATGATTTTCGCGCGCGTTCAAATTTCCGAAAACAAACGTTATTTTTTTCTTTTGGCATTTGCATAATATACGAATTGGACGGGACACTCATGGCAAATCTACTTAATGGTTTATGAACATTAATAGGATACCCTGACCAAGCTATAGTAGCCGTATATGCCTCATAATTGATTATGAGAAATGGTTTAAAACTGCGAGATCCCATGGCATGGCCAGAACCAGATTCTCAATTCCAAAACCGGATTCTCAAGTAATGAATTTTCTGGGCCAGGTTTTAAAATTTCTTAAAACCAGAGTCTCAAGTCCAGAACCGGATTCTCAAGTAAGGAATTTTCTGTGCCACGTTTTGGATTTTCTTATAACCAAATACGAGGCCTATAGCTAGGCATGGCGTCAAGTTTCGCTTTATACTATCGTGCTTGTTTACTCAGTGAAATTCATTGCCAGGGAAAGCACTGGTGGACGATCCAAACCTCCAATGGGAGAAAATGTCGTCAAAGAGGGAGGAATAGCCAGTTTTCAGGTCATTTTACCTACACCGCAGGAAACAAACTCAACTTTTTAAGAAAGCCAAAGAAGGGGGAATTCCCCTTTTCCCTCCCCTTCTCGTCTGATAGTGAGTGAATTCTATTGCCAGGCCAGGCCGCCTGATTACGTTGGAACATTTCATGACTGTGATTCGTTTCATTTTTTATATGCATTAGCGGACAAGAAGAGGTAGAAAAAGTGGAAAACCCCCTCTTTGGAGTTTTCAAAAAGTAGAACTTGTTCCCTAAGGTGTAGGGAAAATGGCCTGAAAACTGCCAATTCTCCCCTCTTTGGGGAAATTCCCCTCCCTTTGTAGGTTTAGCTCCTCTGCCAGTGCATGCGTGTATATGTATTGTATCACATTTTACAATGGTCCCAATGACATAAGAAAACAAAATTTTCTCGAATACTTGAATGCGCGCCGAAATTTGATTTGTATTCAAATTACGCGCCAAAAATTTTTGAGTAACACGAAAACTTGGCCAAGCTAAATACCCAAATATATACCCTTCAATGGACGCATGTTGGCTAGAAAGGATAAATTGTTTTATGACTGTGAATCGCCTCATGTGTGTGGTTAAAATTTTTTTTTTCTATCCTATTACATTGTTTTTATTGTTTCAGATTGATTTCAGCTTTAGTCATATAAACTGAGTTCCTCACTCTTTCACTCATCAAATTTATTA
>OZ038442.1:2852140-2854640 GCA_964036265.1 Daptonema setosum
AAACCCAGAAATTTTCCTAGAATTTTTCTCAAACACGAAATTTCATGTGCGCATAAAGTTGGGTAACCACTGCACTGAAATACCACTGCTGCGCGGGCTTAACGCGCTTGTCCTCGCTCCCGCTCGGGCAAGCCAGCCTAAAGATAGGTAATCGGGGGTTAACGGACAGTAAAACTTCATATAAAATATTTTTATGACAAAATTTTTTTTGCGTTTAGAAAAAATTATAGGAAAATTTTTGGGGTTTGTCATTTTGCCTCCCCGACCTTTCGCAAGAGTTGTAAAAATTGACGCCGTCATCTGCCGCCCCACCGCACACCAGTATGTGTCCGTTGGTTAATACAATAGCACCCGGTTGCAGGCTCCTCGCCACGCTCATCGACGCTCGCTGCGTCCATCTTTGTTCAATAAGTGAGAAAACGTGCAGCGAGTTGGTTCCTTTATGAGATGAACCCACAGTTCCTGAAACAGTATTCAACCTCTAGTTATGCTGCCTCCGTAGCATCACTCAATTATTCCTAATTTCGAGAGTATGATTGTTTTCATGAAAATACGAGTGTCACCAGTGTGTGGCGGTCCAAAACGTGTTGCACTTACAAGCGTGTTGCACTAACAAGCGGGTTGCACTTGCAATCGTGTTGCACTTACAAGCGTGTTGCATTTACAAGCGTCTTGCAATCACAAGCGAGTTGCACTCACAAGCGCGTCGCACTCACAAGTGTGTTGCACTTTCAAGCTTGTTGCACCAACAAGCGTGTAACACTTGCAAATTTGTTGCACTCACATGTGTGTTGCACTTGCAATCGTGTTGCACTTACAAACGTGTTGCACTCACAAGCGTGTTGCACTCATTAGCGCGTATCAGATACAAACGTGTTGCACCAACAAGCCTTTTGTACTTGCAAACGTGTCGCACTTACAAGCGTGTTGCACTTACAAGCGTGTTGCACTTACAAGGATGCTGCACTTACGAGAGTGTCGCACTTACAAGCGTTTTCAACTTACAAGCGTGATGCGCTCACTTGCGTGTTGCGCTCATAAGCATTTCGCACTTACAAGCGTGTTGCACTAACCCCCAATCACATATAGATTTCCCTGGCTGTAGACAGCCGCATGCAACCAGAGCGTGGTCGGCATCGGAAATATGGGTATGCACAACGGATTGGACGTGTGGCAGATTTCGCACGAGTTGGTGATGCCGTTGCGACTATTTCCACCGCATATAATGAGACTGTCATCGTCGATGCACGTCATTGAATGATACTCACGTGGCATGGTCATATGGGTAAGCAGTCGATTGCTGTCCGAGCGCGGATCGGTTTCGTAAAGCGTGTCGAGCTGATGACCAGAAAGAGATCCGCCACTCGCGTAGAACTTGCAATTACACCCAACACCGGCAATGTTGTAGTACGCTCTGTCGACTCCTGAAGAAGTTCATAACTATCATGTCTAGTGAAACATTTTTCGAAAATTTTATTTGAAATACCGATGTTTTTATCTGCTTCATTCGCGTCAAATTCAGATGATGTCTATAAAAAACTATTTTCCAAACTAATTTCTTTCCATGCCTTGCGTTCGCGACGAGTTATGTTTCGGTGAAACCTATATATGTCAGGGGTTGGTGATTCAGGTAATCATTTAAGAAAATTTTTCATCAGCGCCAACCAAAAGTCAGTAAATCAGGTAACTAATTTTGTATATAATTTTGTTCGGAAGCCAACCAAAGTTGTCGTCTCTTTTAAATACTCCAACATCGGGTACGATGATTTGACCATCATTGTTGTTCTGCCCAACGACGGCGATGCCTGACCAGTAGGTGGTTACCGTGGGGAAGAGCGGAAGTAGCAAGAAGATGAGTGGTTCGGCAAACATGATGATCGTTGAGCTGAAACTTTTAACATGCCACTAAATCATCGTGATAATTTCGAAATTTGACGAAGGTAATACGTTCAAGTATGAATAAAAGTACTATGTACACTGCAAAACTGCACTGAGAATCATTGAGGGGAAATAAAGATCACTGATCACTGAAGCCTGGAAACGACGAACGACCATATTTGCTATAAATTTGTCTTGGGGTCAGAGTGCCTTCTCCTAGTAACAACATTGCATTGATAATCATTGAGGGCAAATAACTTGCTAAATAAACTCGATTGCTCAATGAAGTGACGGATTTGACGAATGAAACACATTCAACACTGACATCGTTATTCTGCTGATCCGGATGATTTATATTAAAGTAAAAAAACATACATATAATCAGTCATTAAGAAAGTCAGTTTTGTCAGCCAATCAGTCAATCAGTCAGTCAGTCAGTCAGACGTTCAGTTACTCAGTTATATGAAAACATTCCTAAAGAGCAAGCGTTAATACATGTATGATGTATTAACGCGTAAATTAATTTAACTGTAAAGAAAGCGACCCATACAAAGTCACCGGCTGTTATCAGTGATGTTGTCGGTTCTGTGCAATCAAACATACACTTTTTGACGCATAAACA
>OZ038442.1:2859640-2866210 GCA_964036265.1 Daptonema setosum
ACCGTTATTTTACTATATTTGTGACTTGGTATCCAACTTTGCTATTATGGCATAACTACTGAAAAATTGATTTAGATTTTGATTCATCATGATCATCATTGGTGGATTTCTCGCCCAAACAAAACACTAAATAGTGCATAAATAATTTCTTACACAACGACACCAATTGTTTTACCCAAGTCCCATTTTGATACCCCAAAACTGTCATGTCCATTGTTATTTTGCCATTAAGCAACTCCTCAGAGCGAATAAGCTGCACGAAGTTCACATTTAGAAATTCTCCCCGATAAAGGAATTTTTCATCATCTTAGCATCGTCCAAGCGAGCCACTATACGCTATGGAAGTGGCCGATAGAGAGACAAAGACTTCATCGAATGCCATCATGCTCTGGCACATTGGATCCGGCCAATTTCCGACTTTATCCTGCGGGGCATATAACGATTTGATTGGGTATGCGTGCAAAATGTTATTTATAAAAACCTGATGGACAATTGTATCGGTTGCACTAGCGGACGAGAAGGGGAGGGAAAAGTGGAATTCCCACCTCTTTTTAAAAAGGGCGGTTTCAAAAAGTTTAATTTGTTCCCTAAGGTGTAGGTAAAACGGCTTGAAAACTGGCGATTCCCCCCTCTTTGACGAAATTCCCCTCCCTTTGAGAAATTAGCTCGTCCGCCAGTGATCGGTTGGACGAAGTTTTTTTTGCAATAAGTGTAGGAAGAATGAGTGGGATAAGTGGAATTTCCCCTCTTTGGCATTTTCAAAAATTAGAATTTGATCTTGATGTGTAGGTAAAATAATGCCTAGTTTCTGATATTTCCCCTCTCTTTGGAAAAATTCTTCTCCATTTGAAAGATTGGCTCAGTGGACACAGCAAGTTATTTTCGATCGTCACTGAGAAAACTTTTGCGCAATCGATTGTAGTCTCTCAATCAATTGAGAATCGACAAAGTTATCCATTCTAAAAAAACGCTCAGACCAATTCCGGCTTGAAACATGGAGAATTTTTTTCTTTTTGATTGAAAATTTTTTTCATAAATTTTTTGTTTTTATTTTACATTTTACAGAAAAAACGGCTAACATTTAACGAATAACGCAAAAGTTAACCCATGCGGGCGGTCCAAATCTCTGTGTGGCTAAAAGAAGGGGACTGGTGGGTCCGGTCAAAGGGGGGGGGGGGGGGGGGCAGATGATGATGAAGTCCATGGTGTCGAATTCTTGACATGAAATGGTGACAACAGAATGGTCTTATCCACTAGCGGACAAGAAGGTGAGGGAAATGTGGAATTTCCCCTCTTTGGCTGTTTCAAAAATTAGAATTTGTTCCTCAATTCCCCCCTCTTTGAAAAAATCCCCTGCCTTCGAGGTTTTGTTCGTCCTCCGGCGGTCATATCACATAGGCGCATGAGCTAAACTACCAAAGGGAGGGGAATCTTCTAAATCTTTCTAACTTGATAACCTAACCGGTGTTTCGAGCCTTCTATAAGACACCGTGCGGCTCCTAACCGGGCGGCTCTCTTCAGTTATACATATGTAAGTACCATGAAGTAACGCCCATTCCAAAGTGTTTAACGGAATCCATAATTCAAAGCTAACACATTTTATCACCAGCTGAAAGAAAAACCGCCAAAGGGAGGGGAATTTCATCAAAGAGATGAGAATTGCCTATTTTCAGGCCATTTCACCTAAACCTTAAGGGATAATTTTTTTTTTACTCAAAAGAGGGGGAATTCTACTTTCCCCCGCTTCGCTAGTGATGGTAGCGAGGAGTTGAATAAATATATAAAATTTCCCACTCTGTCGTTTTTAATAGAGTATTTATATTTTTAAAGTAGGTGTAAATTATGTCTTCCAGTTGGACAAAGTCTCCGTCAGTTTGGGCAATTCTGTCTTGTCAACCAGTAGGATAAAGTTATGACTCAATCTCAATCCAGAGTTTTTACCGGAACCCATAATTCATTATACGAACACATTTACGGTAACTTATTGGTCATTTAGCAGCTATTCATTTTCGGGGCCCGTTCTAGCATTTTTACGTAAACAAGTGAAAAAACTCGGTTACACTAGTAGACGAGAAAAGGAGGGAAAAGTGGAATTCCCCCTCTTTCGCATTTTTAGAGAGTAGAATTTGTTACCGAAGGTGTAGGAAAACAGCCAATTCCCATCTTTGAGGATTTTTCCCTCCCTTTGGTGGATTATGTAGCTCGTGCAAATATCTAACCATTTCACCTACACCTTGGGGAACAACTTTTAATTTTTGAAAACCCCAAAAGAGGGGGGAATTCCACTTTCCCCCCTCACCTTCTCGTCCGCTAGTGACTTGACTACAGTCGGCGGTGGTAGAAAACGTCTATAATTGGCGGCATAACTACCGTAATAACATGGGCCAGCAAATCATCATCTTGACCATCCGGCGGATGAGCCAAACATCCGAAGGGAGGGAAATTTCCACAAAGAGGGGGGAATTGGCAGTTCTGAAAGACACCGTAGGATACGAACAGATTTTTTCCTGATTCCCCAAAGAGGGGGAATTTCACTTTTCCATCCCTGGTCTCATGCGCTAGTAATCTTGGCTATGGTAGGGCCTTGAAATGGTAGCCGCTTAAAGTCCCCCAGGCACGCTATCTGTATTATACCACCTTAAGGGTGATGGGGAGGGGGCGGCTTTCCCCTTTTTATACATACCATGAGAAAATCTTAAATCTAAACTATGAATGAAATTATCGACCTATTACTATTTTTCATCGCATAATGTTGTATATTTTTGGTTAAATTGTGTTAAAATGATGTAACTAATTTTAACTGTACATACACGTTACATACGATTCGTATAACGGCAAACAGTCAAATTTAATGAGGAATATAGTTTAGAAAAAATGATAGGATTGTTAGAGCAAAAACTAAAATTACGATTTAAATGTGATTTTTTTTGTAAGAATCCTAACATTTTGTTTTGTAAAATTATGGTTGATATTTTATAATACGGTCTCCGATAACGTTATTTCGGATGATATTCTTCCAGATTCTCGCAACATACATAAATTAATGAATTTGTCTCCCCTTATAATATGAGATTGTAGAAGCTTAGGAAATATCATTCTTCAGATTATTTCACTGTTGCACCTTGCAGTTTTAACCGTTTTCACTTCCTGTTGAAACGCCTACACTTATGTTGGTATATCCGACGTTCAGACTAAGCGTAGTTGACAGGTTTGGTATACTTGATATGAAGTTTGCCAACTTGAGAAAATACCGACATCATGTCTTAGTTGCAGCCGTGTTCTTTGATTCTGAGACACTAAATGAGATTATGATCTAAAGGGCTGCCCGGGATTCAAGTGAAAAGTTGTAGTGTTAACTACTCCAACTTGTTAATCGTTAGCTGCATCAAATGTGAGAGAAGATGATGCACAATAGTCGGCTGTCCGACCCAACAGCTGTATGCTATAACAGGCAATCATCATGTTCAGTGGGTGTTACACTGGGTTGGACACGTTAACGTGTCAGTTTTTCACTTGAATCTCCAGAAGCTCTCTAGTAAAAAAACATGCATGAATAAGAGCGCATGCAGCTAAGAATGTACAAAGTGGCGGTTCATATTTTTGGCGCCAAAAAACGCGCGCGATGGTGACGCGTGCAGAACTTTAGATTCAAGAGCTAATGAAAGAGCTGTATGAATTTCTTGAAACCGTTAGGTTGTTAGAAATATAGTTGGAAACTGCTTCTACTATTTCACAAAGAAAGTTTGTATTATTAAACAGAAAAAATAAAAATATCTCAAAATTGAACATTTCAAAACAAAATAACTCGAGTTTTTTATGATTGGTAGCAGACTTTTTTTGCAGAATAATATACTCCTGTATGTTATCTAAAACTCTTGTAAAAACAAAATTTCCATTGTTTGTCTATCGCTCAAAAAAAACTTCAACCGGCCCCCCATGTTCAGAGAACTGCATGCTACGATATTTCGCAATTTCGTGTTGCCGTCACCCTTTCTGTTACAAAACATATTGAAAGTGGGTTTGAACTTCAATTTTACTATTTATAATAACATAACACTTTGTAATAAACCAAAATACGTTTTTAAAACAAGAAAATCGATGAAAATTCAATACTTCGATATCCAAAACGACAGAATGAGCATGATGTTTCATGAACGGGGAAGCCTGGAGGGTGTACTGGTTAACTCAATTTTGTGAGCGATAGACAAAGAATGGAATTTTTTTACTCTTCACAGTGTTTTTAGGTAACATTCAGGAGAATATTATTATGCAATAAAATTCTACTACCAATCATGTCAAACTCCAGCTATTTGGGTTTGAAAACTTTAAATTGATAAAAAAAATTATTCAATACAAGTTGGATCACAGAATTAGCTTGGTTTACGGTAATTTGACTCACAACATGTCTTATAAGCATAATAATTACTTTTTATAACGCCGTTATGCTCAATGAAGCTGGTTGTTACATGCGCAACTCGAAGGAAAAAGTAGGTTTTAACCTGATTTTTTTGGACTGTTAAAAGAGCAATAAAATTAATAAAAAATCATTTTAAGATGACAAAACAAGTTTAAGTAGGCCATATCAGTCATAATAGGTTTCACTTACTACTTTTTAAATCAAAATACATTTTTTTATTTTTTTTTAATATGAACCTTTTTCCCGAAGACGCGTGTACATTCTTAGCTGCATGCGCTCATTGTAAGTGTTATCCGTGAGATCGGTGGATCGGTAACTATATTATCGTCATGTATGTATGACCGCAAAAAGTCCTGCGCGGTAAGAATCTTGAAATAACTTTATTATTCTGAATGCATGTATTCAAGTTTGCTCTTCTTACAGAAAATTCAATATATTAAAAACAGCGATGAGTTTTCATGCCGATTAAAACAGTTCTTGTTTTTGTGTGAAAAATAGAGTGTAGTAAAAACGATTAGAGGTTATTCCATTCATCTTTATTCGCACCCATAACTTACGCACCTGAAGTCAACACTAATTACGTACGTACATGGGTGCTACCCACAGTTATGTTTTTTTGTATAATAAACTATCAAGTTTGCCATTTTTCGGCTGAATATGACGACATGGTTTAATTACGTGTTTTCTTGCAGAACTCATTCACACTTACTAATACTTCAATACTTCACTATTAGACTCCTGGTAGACGACTCTATCCAAAAACAGTTACTACCATGAAAATCGATACGTCATAACGGAGTGCTAAAATCCTCGAATGACTATCGTTTCAGTGGTGAACTGATACAAAATTGTAATGTAGGCATGTAAGTTATTATCGTCCTCAGATTTGGACGATGACCTCCTTTTGGTTTGTCCACCCGATGAACAAAATGGTCAGTCAACTGAGCTTTAAATTATTCACATCTGTTAAGATCATACTATATCTGGGTATGAAAATTAAGTCGCCTGTCTAGTCTAGTGCGTAAAACGCCGGCCTCGAAAAACCGGCGGTCCTAAGTTCGAAACCTGACTTGAGACACAGATCCTGACGCGTTGCTCTGGGGTGTCTGCCATTGCCCGTCAGTTTATTTAACTCTCAGGCCATTATGAAAACCACATTCTGATAAGACATTATTGTGCCTCAATGACTTCAGTAAATGAAGTCCAAGTAAAAAAACTTATACGTTGTTTCGAGTCGTATTTATCGCATTGACATCAGATTTATAGACATCACATTTAGTATGACCATCATTTGAAGTATTGATTTACAAATACACATGGAAAAAGTGTCTCACTTCCAATAACATTAGCGCGCTTCACGAATCAAATTTTTAACACCAATACTTCAAGACCGTTCAGAATAAAACGGAAAGTATATAAAATGGAAGGAAAGTTTATTATCCTAAAAAGGCAGAAACTCACGAACAATGTAACAATTGAGTGGTGAAGTCCAGCGACCAAAAAAGAACAACAACAACAACAACAACAACAACAACAACAACAACAACAACAACAACAACAAAAACAACAACAACAACAACAATAACAACAACAACAACAACAACAACAACAACAACAACAACAACAACAACAACAACAACAACAACAACAACAACAACAACAACAACAACAACAACAACAACAACAACAACAACAACAACAACAACAACAACAACAACAACAACAACAACAGCAACAACAACAACAACAATAACAACAACAACAACAACAACAACAACAACAACAACAACAACAACAACAGCAGCAACAACAACAACAACAACAACAACAACAACAACAACAACAACAACAACAACAACAACAACAACAACAACAACAACAACAACAACAACAACAACAACAACAACAACAACAACAACAACAACAACAACAACAACAACAACAACAACAACAACAACAACAACAACAACAACAAAAACAACAACAACAACAACAACAACAACGATGACTCTCATTAACCTAGTACAATCGGCAAGGGCTAACAGTCTAGCTTTATTATCGAGAAGTGCTTCCTATCGGTCTTGCAAAGGAGATTTTGCTGACCGTCTGACCAGCAATTTATCCGTATTTTTATACTCGCTGTCCTGCTTTTT
>OZ038442.1:2866410-2878993 GCA_964036265.1 Daptonema setosum
AATTAATTTTCGCATTCAACAAAAAAAATTTTTGATTTTTTAGATGAGTTTTAGAAATTAAGTGTTGCATTTTACACACATGCAGACATTTTACAGAAATTTACTATAAGTATTTCCCACACTACCGATTTGAATTTTGGATTCTGAGGATTCTAAATTTGGATTCATTTTTTGATCTGCCATGATATGTATGTATATGTATCCAATAACCTCGATCCAAAATACCAAATACTCAGAATCCATTATTCACAACGGTGTCCAGTCAAACAACTACAGATTTCTTTCTAATAATCATTTGTCCGGCTTATTCAGTGAGTGAGTGAGTGAGTGAGTGAGTGAGTGAGTGAGTGAGTGAGTGAGTGAGTGAGTGAGTGAGTGAGTGAGTGAGTGAGTGAGTGAGTGAGTGAGTGAGTGAGTGAGTGAGTGAGTGAGTGAGTGAGTGAGTGAGTGAGTGTCTGTCTGTCTGTCTGTCTGTCTGTCTGTCTGTCTGTCTGTCTGTCTGTCTGTCTGTCTGTCTGTCTGTCTGTCTGTCTGTCTGTCTGTCTGTCTGTCTGTCTGTCTGTCTGTCTGTCTGTCTGTCTGTCTGTCTGTCTGTCTGTCTGTCTGTCTGTCTGTCTGTCTGTCTGTCTGTCTGTCTGTCTGTCTGTCTGTCTGTCTGTCTGTCTGTCTGTCTGTCTGTCTGTCTGTCTGTCTGTCTGTCTGTCTGTCTGTCTGTCTGTCTGTCTGTCTGTCTGTCTGTCTGTCTGTCTGTCTGTCTGTCTGTCTGTCTGTCTGTCTGTCTGTCTGTCCTTCTGTCTGTCTGTCTGCTGTCTGTCTGTCTGTCTGTCTGTCTGTCTGTCTGTCTGTCTGTCAGTCAGTCAGTCTGTCTGTCTGTCTGTCTGTCTGTCTGTCTGTCTGTCTGTCTGTATGTCTGGCTGTCTGACTGTCTGTATGTCTGTATGTCTGTCTGTCTGTCGGTTTGTCTGTCTGTCTGTCTGTCTGTCTGTCTGTCTGTCTGTCTGTCTGTCTGTCTGTATGTCTGTCTGTTTATCTGTCTGTCTGTCTGTCTGTTTGTCTGTCTGTCAGTCTGTATTTATGTCTGTCTGTCTGTCTGTCTGTCTGTCTGTCTGTCTGTCTGTCTGTCTGTATGTCTGTCTGTCTGTCTGTATGTCTGTCTGTCTGTCTCTCTGTTTATCAATCAAACTAACCGATGAAAATGGAGTAGATAAAATCGATTTGTCAGTATTCGATAAAAAAGTGTCGTTCCCATTCAAAGCAATACGTTACGTGCACAATGACAGCAATGTTTCCAAAAAGGTCACAGCTAATATCATATGTGGTCAGATAATCCGATAATCCGCACCGCTCGTATTTGCAACAGGCTTAGTAGTTTCGTTCGAGCGAGTATAAATATCAGCGCCGCACTAAGAGCAAATGGGCATACCACCCCATTCATAGCAAAACACTTGCTTCGCACATTTTGCAAGACCTTGTGCAGACTTGGCATAACACCCAATAAAGCCAGTCTACTTGAACTTTGCTCAACAATAGTAAAGTATGAAGTGGGAATAACTGATGAGGGCTAACCACTTATAACTCGTCTTATTTGAAGCCCGAAACGAGTTCCATTATCACTCACATACACATGTGCCACAAACACACACAATGCTACATAACATGCATAAACACGAAGTGACATAGTCATAACACGTGAAGCAAACTTATCAGTCAGTCAGTCAGTCAGTCAGTCAGTCAGTCAGTCAGTCAGTCAGTCAGTCAGTCAGTCAGTCAGTCCGTCAGTCAGTCAGTCGGTCAGTCAGTCAGTCAGTCAGTCAGTCAGTCAGTCAGTCAGTCAGTCAGTCAGTCAGTCAGTCAGTCAGTCAGTCAGTCAGTCAGTCAGTCAGTCAGTCAGTCAGTCAGTCAGTCAGTCAGTCAGTCAGTCAGTCAGTCAGTCAGTCAGTCAGTCAGTTAGTAGGTCAGCCCCTCTATTGTATTCAAATGTAGACCATTCAATGTTTGGGCAGCATTCGCCGAAGCGCGCCTTTCCATATCAGTGATTCACATTCCGTGATTGTATGTTTTACGCGGTATTCAATAGATGCCAGTCCGTCAAACAACCACCTATACGTTTGACAGACTTCTATTAGAATCCTGATTTGTAAAACTATCGGCACACAATAATAAATTTTTTTCGAATTTTGGAGTATGAAAACGAACAACGGTTTATTACATAGTTAAAATATGTGCATCAAGTGTTATAACTGTTGGAAAACCAATATCATGGCAATTAATAATTAATATGATGAATAACAACATAATTTCTTAATTTATTTTTAATTAAACCCAAAAAAAACATTTTTATTTAACAAATCCAAAATTTTGGATTTGTGTTTTTTAAAAACCAAAAGGATATTACCCAGCGGACCCTTTCCACACTAAATATATCTACATACGTGTGTGAAGTACAATACTAGGGGACCACCCGTGGAACAGTTGAGACGGAGTCGAACAAGAGTAGGGCAGGAGTTTAAGATTTCAGTTGAAAGACCCAGGAAAGAGGATGTATGTATGTAGTTGGGTCCGTAAGCAATTGAGAGCTCAAGAAAATCAACAACATTTTATTGATTTTGTTTTGTTATATTTTTTCTGTTTTTGACAAAAGGGACATTATTTTGTTATTTTGATATGGTGTCCTTTTCGGAAGACAGGGAAAAAATTTACATCAACATCAAGATATCCAATTCTGGTATTCTTTGATTCTTAAGCAGTATTATTTTCGTAGATTCAGTCTATCCAAAAATATATCAAACATCAATAAATTAAAAACTTACAAAAAATTTCAGTCCGCAGGGAATTAATAAAGCCAACCACTCCGAAATTCATATTACATAATTTTATCCAAACTTCATATCAAATATATGAAAAATATTTTCTATCAAAAATATTTTCAAATGTCAGTACATAAATGTGTACATATCAAGGGACGGCCGCTAGGTCTGCATGTTAAACGGGTGGTTCTGAGTTCAAGACCCCTAAAAATCAATTACACCGAAAATGTTAAATTGTTTCATTTTTTATATTACTAGTTGATTACCCGTTGCCAGCAACGTATGGATCGAGTTTTATAGGAACCGAAGCTTCACGGGAATCATGAGATGCATATACTAAACCCGTTGATTTATCTTGTTTTTCCTGTTTAGACAAAAGTTGCATTCTGTGACATTTACCCGAACCGTATATTTTTTATATCATTCAATATTCGAAACTACTTCACTTGAAAATTAAGATAGATTCTTCCGTACTGTTCAGCAACACAATCCTGTGTTTGAGTATTTGAGTAGAAGTCAGTTATGTAATTGAATGGAAAAGGCAAAGGAATTGAATTGTTATATTTTTTTTACTCATCCCCTGAAACATCTCATAAAATTGAGATAAATATTGAGATAAATATTCAAACAAAAATCGTGATCAATGACTCAACCATCACGTCCCAATATTGCTCATCCATTCCGAAAAACTCCATTCGTCCCGTTAAAACGTCCGAAGGTAATTTTTAACTGTGACCAGATCCGATGATTAAAGGTGAAGATAAACTGAACCAACCCAACCCTATCCAAAGATTAATTGGTTGAAATATGTATTTTTTGTTACCTCAGTATTTTTGAACACGTTTCGGGGATTGAGCAGAAAATAATGAAAAAAAACATCTTTTCCTTAGAGCCCGTCGCACTCGTGGCAAAGGCAAAAATATTTCGTCTGTTATGAAAGGATTGACATGACCTTTGATTGATGTTTTCAGTTAGCAATTATGTAACAGCTCAGACGGTTTATTATGTACGTTCAACAGTACAGTATATTTCCTGAAGGAGCACAAAGTGCATTCAGTATAATTCGACCAACCCAACGTGATTCAAAGATAGTTCTCTCTGATACTGCTACCGAGAAGAATGTCCCTTTATTGCAAAGAAAACAAGCGTCATCCATTGAAGTGTTAATTTAATTCATGGAAAATGAAACTTTTTGTATACCCGTTGCAGGTAACTGTGATTCAAGTTCTACAGTAATCATCGAATTAAAGGAAACCATGTACTTCAGTTAAACAGTAAGATAATTTCTCCTTCCATGCACAGCCATACAACCAATTGTTTGAGTGGATACAGTATGTACGTACGTACATAGATACGTGTAATTTTTTTTAGTTTTGAAGTTGAGTAGGATATGCAAAGTATAAAACGGTCCATTCAAAAACATACCATAGCTGAATATTTTTTTTTTTTATCTTATCTTGTTAAACCTCTCACTTAGCACACCAGACAGAATAATATCAAAAACCTTACCATTAAGGATTCCACGTTACCTTAGGATTCACTCATTAACAGGAAATCATTATTTATCATGGTTTCCTAATTTTAAACAAAAATTGCATTCTGTTGGATTTACCCGGCCCGCTAAAACTAAGTTTAACAATAAATATTTGAACCTACTTCATTTGGACAGTGAGGTAGATTATCCTTTTCTATTCAGCAGAACCCGTTGTTTGAGTAGATATATATGTCAGTTATGTCATTGAATGAAAAGTGCAAAATAAAAAAAGTTTTTTTACATAAATTAACTATAATTCAAATACGTTAAAGTTACATAACGTTTTTTTTCATAATTTCAGGTTTGTTTAAACTGAATAGTTTTGTTTTCTTCTTCAAGCCGTGAAACGTCTCAATTGAAACAAATGGAAGGTAAACATTCTAACAAAAAATTGTGTTCAATAATCAACCATCAAAAATAAAAGCAGCATCGTTTGCCGTCAACAGAAAACAGCTCAATTATGTATCAAGCTATAGGCTAGCGTAGTGATGCCATCCGGGTAAGCCAGTTCCCAACTCCGCAAAGGTTTACGGGATCGTGATTTAGTCAGTCAGTCAGTCAGTCAATCTGTCAAACCGAAAAATTATTATGACTGTCTGGCGATAATGTCAAACTATAGTCGGTCTCAGCCGTTAAGCGAAAAATATTACACGACAACCATCAAAATGAAGAAAATAGATGATCGAAATTGAAACCTTTTGTTAGCTAACTCGGCGCCTTTAACGACTACGCCAAGTCAACCGTTGCCAAGAAAGAAGAATTTCTTACCTAATAAAGTTTATACAGCTGCTATCAGAATCAGGTCCACAGTTGATAGTAGTTTTTTTAAAGCGCGTTCAGAGTCGTATTGAGGTTGGGTAGCAGATGACCGACCATTGGAAAGTCTCTAAAATAATATTATACAGTGGTTCTAAAAACTTTTTAAAAAGTTCAAGGTAAATAATCGAATCTAGGGAACAACTTTCATGCAGGATGGAACTACAATTATGAGTTTTCCGGTTGATCATCCGCTACTCAAATTTTACCAAGCATTTTGCCTGTTCATGCAGAAAAACGAAACATTTGGACACACATACTTGACCCAAAAATGTTCGTTGTCAAATTTATATATAGATATGTTCCATCAACATTTCAGTCACGTTCAATTCGTAAATGCTACGTCAGTCAGTCAGTCAGTCAGTCAGTCAGTCAGTCAGTCAGTCAGTCAGTCAGTCAGTCAGTCAGTCAGTCAGTCAGTCAGTCAGTCTGTGTTTTGTCTACAGAGAAAAGCCTGGCACCGACACTCATTGCAAAAACACCCAAACTGTATTTCATTTGTTCATGTATGATTTCATGTACAGATTTTTATCTAACACTGGCATATGATTTTTTCTTGGCAAAACTGCAAAACTTTTTTAGGTTTATAGTAGAAATCTGTTCATCCACAAATCAAATATAGAAGATAGGCTATACGATTATAATTATGATCAATATTGGCCATATCCAATATATTGAATCTTTCTCACCCTATTTAAAACAACTGTAATACAAGCTTTTGTAACACAACAACAGTTTCTGTTTTTTTTCAGGTGTTGCCCGTAATATGGCTGATAATATTGTTTATGACATTGATTATAATACTTATTATTATTATCATTCGGCAAAAATATTGTGAACAACCGAAGCATGTACATACGTCACAAGGCATCACCCTGACCTTATTGTCCGTTCGGCAATAATTTCCTACTTCGAATGTTGGTGCAACTTTTTCCAGAGACGTCAAGCAGCTGATAAATTTTCAGAGTTTCGACAGATCTATTTTACTTCTGTAGTATTATTTATCTATCAAGGGACGGCCGATAGGCCGTTCCCTTAATATGGTTCGATTAAGATAAGCTTTTTTGCGGATATCTCGATCTAGCCTCATCGTATTAACTTCTAGTCTGTTTCATCGGTTTTCTCGTGCGATTCTACACCTTTTTGGCTATTTTTAATCCGGTAGGGATGAATTTTCATTTTTCAGGTCCAAAAATGATGAAAATGCGATTTTCCGTTTTTTTTCCTCATCAAAAACGGTGTATGGGAACTGGGTAAGACATGTAAAGCTGAAAATTGGTACATAGGTCAATTGCACGCCCAGAACACGATTTCCTGAGTGTCCCGCAGATCGGATGAAGCTTTTCACTATTTTTAAGGGATTTTATGAAAAAAATGTCAAAAATCGCAGGCAAAATGGAGAAAGAATCGTTGTATGAGCGATAGGGTGTTCCTATTGAGAAATCTCTTTAACCGTGTGGGTAAGACACATGTGGAAGTGTATTCCGCTGTTCAACTGGTTGATTGATTGAAACAGAAAAAAACGGCCACGGGGTAAGTGAGCGACAAGATTGAGCACATTTTTCAGAAAAGTAAATTTTTTTATATGATCAGAATCCGAATGATTCTTAAAATGTGCCCATTCGACGCGGAATCATATTTCAATATGACCTTGCTTTGACTCCTTTTTTGATAAACCCATTGTACTTTCTCAAAACCCCGAAAAAGAGATAATTGAAAATTTCGACCTCGTTGATCATTTTAGCCTATTTGAAACTCAGATTATTGTCAGGTTCAAAATATTGAAGTCCTTCGTATTGATAGACTGTTTAGAATGACTGAAGCTATATTCAATACAAAAAGATGATTTGCTCAGCATTCTTTAAAAAAAGTTATGGGCTGCCAAAAACAGTAAAAACTCAAGTTCACTCATTCACGCTGTTGCAGCCACATCGGAATCCATATTATTTTTTTATACAGAGACATGACAAACCTGATTTTAACATATTGTTTAGAGGGACTAAACTCCAAATATAAGATGGTTTTCAAACTTAATCAGGGCCTTCAAATTAATCGTTATGATCCGTCAAAAGCAACAAAAATAATAAAAAAAGTTGCCAAAAAATTTTCCAGAGTAAATTTTTTTTTCGTAAATTCTAGACATGTACCAATATTATTAAAACACAACGAAACTTAATTTTAAGAGGTCATAAAATGAAAGAATTTTTTTCAAGAACAAATTTTTTCACATGGTACGTTTTTCACATGGTGTTAGCTGTTAAAAGTACAACTCGGCGCTAACCAAATAATAGTCAGGTTTTAAAGTTACTTTCCCCATAGATGTAAATAAATTTATGATTAGAAACTAGGTTTGATGATAGGAACAAATCTAAATAATATTTTTGGTCAAGGTAGTCAAGTGGATAGTGGGTTTGCATATTAAACGGGTGGTTCTGGGTTCAATACCCCTAAAAATCAATAACAACGAAAGTGTTAATTTGTTTTACTTTTGATAACGTATGCTGCTCTAGAACCTCAATGGTCTATTTTAGATTGCGTAAGACAGCTTCAATGCATTACTAATCTACGGACTTTTTTTACATCATTCTTTCAATTATGTAATGACTTCTTTTATAAGAAAAAATTTAAGGGGCTCGCGAATGATCCCTGTCCCTGTTCTCACGAATTCTTCTGTAATTCAATATTTGAAAAATCCACATTTCTTGAAAATTTGAGACCTTTTCACATAATCTACATGTGATTTGTTCACACATAAAAAAGTAAAAGACAAGCAACTAAAAATGCCCTGAAGGCATGGGGAGTAACGAATATGGTTCAATCCTGGCAAGTCCAATCGTGAAAAAGTAAGAGACAAGAAAGTTTTATTCTCATATTTTAGATAATCTGATCGTGAAAAAGCAGGAAACAAGATTTTCGATGAATCACAAAAAAGCTTGTACTTCATTAAATCAAGAATCAGACCAAATTACACGAAACATATCTGGGACATATCTTACAAAAAAATCTCATGCTTTTCTATATAAAAATTAAATAAAAAGGGTCGTCGCCACAAATATATCTATGCTCAGTATTAGCTAGTCGAAATACAGAGGATTTCATTTTCACCCGACAGTCCCAAATATGTTTCGTGTAATTTGGTTTGATTCTTGATTTAATGAAGTACAAGCTTTTTTGTGATTCATCGAAAATCTTGTTTCCTGCTTTTTCACGATCAGATTATCTAAAATATGAGAATAAAACTTTCTTGTCTCTTACTTTTTCACGATTGGACTTGCCAGGATTGAACCATATTCGTTACTCCCCATGCCTTCAGGGCATTTTTAGTTGCTTTATTGGTTATCTCTAAATTATTGGTTATCTTGCCAACTTTAACTGTAGGTTTCTGTTACTTCAATAACAAAAATTTTAAATGGCAAAAAATCTGTGTTTATTCTGGCACACGGTATTTCATTCTAATGTACACCACTACTTCTATTTATGAATGGTAAGAAGAAATCACGTGGGGCAAAATTCTACTAATTCTGAGTCATTTCAATGAATGAATGAATTCTCAACTTGAATCTAACGTTCTGAACTTCAATGAAAAAGCTATAGTATACACATTTAGGAACCCGTATTTCTTATGACTTTCTGACTTTGTCAATCCAACACTGATCCGACGCTGATGCTTGTTTGTTGTTGTTGTTGTTGTTGTTGTTGTTGTTGTTGTTGTTGTTGTTGTTGTTGTCGTTGTTGTTGTTGTTGTTGTTGTTGTTGTTGTTGTTGTTGTTGTTGTTGTTGTTGTTGTTGTTGTTGTTGTTGTTGTTGTTGTTGTTGTTGTTGTTGTTGTTGTTGTTGTTGTTGTTGTTGTTGTTGTTGTTGTTTTTGTTGTTGTTGTTGTTGTTGTTGTTGTTGTTGTTGTTTTTGTGTTGTTGTTGTTGTTGTTGTTGTTGTTGTTGTTGTTGTTGTTGTTGTTGTTGTTGTTGTTGTTGTTGTTGTTGTTGTTGTTGTTGTTGTTGTTGTTGTTGTTGTTGTTGTTGTTGTTGTTGTTGTTGTTGTTGTTGTTGTTGTTGTTGTTGTTGTTGTTGTTGTTGTTGTTCTTGTTCTTGTTGCGTGGTGAACCTTTCAATTTAAGTTTCCTAATCATATGAGTTGACCACAGACAGCCATGAGATCGTGTTCGTTGGCAGTGTTCCAAGTCATGAACACGTTCGCACTTGAATTACGGTAATAGCGAACCGTATAGCCAGTCACAATTGATTGCGCTAAACTGAAATCGGAAGCCATTGGCACTCGTTAGAATTTCTCGAGTAAAAATCTCTGTTCACATGAAATTTAGACAAATGCGTCGGAAATTTATTGCATGTGTCTTTTAAGAAGTTCGTTGAAATACAGTATAACACATCTTTGATAAAAAGCTATCCTGACCAGGTTATGCAACAGGGAATGTTTGAAGAATAATCGACTTTAGTGTCGATGAATTTGATTACGTGTTTTGTTCATTTTGTACAGCATGTTCAAAATTTCTTGTTACTCAAAACACCATTTCTTGGTACTCAAAACACCATTTCTTGTTACTCAAAACACCATTCCTTGTTATGTTACTCAAAACACCATTTCTTGTTATGTTACTCAAAACACCATTTCTTGTTACTCAAAACACCATTTCTTGTTACTCAAAACACCATTTCTTGGTACTCAAAACACCATTTCTTGTTACTCAAAACACCATTCCTTGTTATGTTACTCAAAACACCATTCCTTGTTATGTTACTCAAAACACCATTCCTTGTTATGTTACTCAAAACACCATTTCTTGTTACTCAAAACACCATTTCTTGTTACTCAAAACACCATTCCTTGTTATGTTACTCAAAACACCATTTCTTGTTACTCAAAACACCATTTCTTGTTACTCAAAACACCATTTCTTGTTACTCAAAAAGTATATCTAGTCATGTTATTTACATCGTATGTCAGAAAAAACTGTATTTGACACTATGCCCATTTTTGCTCGGTAATTTTAAGAATATTCTGTTTTACTGCACACATTGAGATGGTCCATTGATACTCACGTATGCATGAAAAAGGTTTTATTCAGGTCTGGAAATATGGCGCTAATTTAAATTCAGCCTCCTAAATGAATGTGAATGCTATATTATAATGGTTTATGTATGGCATATGGCACCGTCTTCTTACATAGCCACTGGGCTTACTCTCCAAAGGGAGTGGAATTTTATCAAAGAGGGGGGAATCGGCAGTTGTCAGGCCATTTCACCTACACCTTCGTCAGCAAATTTTCCATTTCGAAACCGCCAAAGAGGGGGGAATTCCACTTTTCTTCCCTTTCTCGTCCGCTAGTGATGTATGGCATGGCACCGTCTTCCTAGCCGCTGGGCGGACGAGCTTATCCTCCAAAGGGAGGGGAATATTGCCAAAGAGGGGGGAACTGGCAAAAAATTGGGCATTTTACCTACACCTAAGGGAACAAATGCTACCTTTTTTAATAACACTCACTCACTCGTTTAATCGCAACAATGCAAATGAACAGTGTCCATGACAACGAAGGTTCTTTGTTTTCTGATGAAAAGAGAACGGCTTCATTCGTGTTCTCGTTAAAAATATCAGTTGTTGTTGTTGTTGTTGTTGTTGTTGTTGTTGTTGTTGTTGTTGTTGTTGTTGTTGTTGTTGTTGTTGTTGTTGTTGTTGTTGTTGTTGTTGTTATCTCCTCATCGCACATGGCAAAAGTCTCATTATGGCCCAAAAAATTACGCGGTTTTTTTATTCCCTCTCCTAATCAGTCGATAGTGTCATATAGCCAGATCCACTAGCGGACGAGAATGGGTGGGAAAAGTGGAATTCCCCCCTCTTTGGCAATTTCAGAAAGTAGTGTTTGTTCCTTAAGGTGTAGATAGAATGGCCTCAAAACTGCCGATTTCTCCCACTTTGGCGAATTTCCTTCCCTTTGGAGACTTCACTCGTCCATCAGTGGCCGAGATCGGTGGTAATCTGAGCTCCATCCTCCGCTCTGTATTTTCGACTGAGTTATGGTACCTGATAATCTGTCATGCCTACTGGCAACATTCGAAATGGTACATGTCACGGTTTTTCATGAGCATGGCACAAAAACTCACTCACATTACTTTATGATTGTTTCACCTTACTTTATGATTGTTTCACCTTACTTTATGATTGTTTCACCTTACTTTATGATTGCTTCACCTTACTTTATGATTGTTTCACCTTACTTTATGATTGTTTCACCTTACTTTATGATTGCTTCACCTTACTTTATGATTGTTTCACCTTACTTTATGATTGTTTCACCTGACTTTATGATTGTTTCACCTTACTTTATGATTGTTTCACCTTACTTTATGATTGTTTCACCTTACTTTATGATTGTTTCACCTTACTTTATGATTGTTTCACCTTACTTTATGATTGTTTCACCTTACTTTATGATTGTTTCACCTTACTTTATGATTGTTTCACCTTACTTTATGATTGTTTCACCTTACTTTAAGATTGTTTCACCTTACTTTACCGCGGTAAGACCTTTTAAGACAAGATGAAACAGCAAAAATATGTACGCTGCAGAATTGAGCTCATTTTCAAGCGGCTCAGTAACATCGGTCTACTTCTTGGAAATACGATATTGAGTTGGAAAGTTTTTATGTACTGTCAATCTTTCATTCAATTATTCACTGACTTACTCACTAACTCACTCACTCACTCTCTCACGCGCGCACTCACTCACTCACTCACGCGCGCACTCACTCACTCATTCAAGCACTCACTCACATTTCCACTCACTCACTCACTCACTCACTCACTCACTCACTCACTCACTCACTCACTCACTCACTCACTCACTCACTCACTCATTCACTCACTCGCTCACTCACTCACTCACTCACTCACTCACTCACTCACTCACTCACTCACTCACTCACTCACTCACTCACTCACTCATTCACTCACTCACTCATTCACTCACTCACTCACTCACTCACTCACTCACTCACTCACTCACTCACTCACTCACTCACTCACTCACTCACTCACTCACTCACTCACTCACTCACTCACTCACTCACTCACTCACTCACTCACTCACTCACTCACTCACTCACTCACTCACTCACTCACTCACTCACTCACTCACTCACTCACTCACTCACTCACTCACTCACTCACTCACTCACTCACTCACTCACTCACTCACTCACTCACTCACTCACTCACTCACTCACTCACTCACTCACTCACTCACTCACTCACTCACTCACTCACTCACTCACTCACTCACTCACTCACTCACTCACTCACTCATTCACTCACTCACTCATTCTCTCACTCATCACTCACCTCACTCACTCACTCACTCACTCCCTGACTTAGTAACTAAATCCCTACCTCATTTACTCATTTACAGAATCACTCA
>OZ038442.1:2879193-2894193 GCA_964036265.1 Daptonema setosum
TAATTATGAAATTTTCATGCACGTTTTCGAATCAATTACATGCCCATTGACGCGAAATGACGAGCACAGTCAATTTCCTCAGTAAGATTTTTCTCCTTCAGCAATGTTAGAAAGTCTTACAACGTATTGCATAATGAAATACGACCAGTATATCATTGTTAGCAGTGTAGATACTTTATTTCAATTAGGTTATCAGTTTTAGAAATGAATAAATAACAAGATAAACTGAACAAGTAATTCAAGTATAGATATTTATTAATTTGATTGTACAGCTCTGAGTTGCTGGACAGAATGTGGTTTTAGATCGTATAACCAATGAATAAATGCAATAAAAAACATCAAATACAACAATCCACGTATTTTATACTGCGCAATAATAGAGTAAGAAAATAGCGTACTCGACAACCAAATGCAATTAGAGAATTCACGCTATAAGGGTGCCTTCAAAATCAACTGCCAAAACAGCTGCAAAAAAATCTAAATTTTTGCAACTGTTTTTGCAAGTTTTCCGTGAACTCTTTCTGTGTCACGATTTTTTCGGCCATAGAAACTGTAAAAAAGTGACATGGAAAAGGTTTCCGGATAACTGCAAAAAAAATTTTACAACTGACTATGAAGTCATCCCAACTCTCTCTGATTCCTCATGGTAGTATTTCATAAGAAAACTGTACGATAACTGATCGTAATGAACTAATACTATAAATTATCTTTTGAATTTCTTGGATTGACCGAATTTAGATTGCATCATCCACTTTCGAAGATCAGGTTTCGAAGGTCATAAACTGAAACTCTATCTCATTCGAGCAAACAAACCCGCTAAAAACGGTCCGAATTTCCCCTTAACCATGATGAAACAGTATTGTAATGTACTGTAGCTTGGTCAACGGTTCACGGTATTATAGCTTTTCCAGGGTTATCCTATCACTCACTCACTCACTTACTCACTCACTCACTCACTCACTCACTCACTCACTCACTCACTCACTCACTCACTCACTCACTCACTCACTCACTCACAAACTCACTCACTCACTCTTTCACTCACTCACTCGTTCACTCACTCACTCACTCACTCACTCACTCACTCACTCACTCACTCACTCACTCACTCACTCACTCACTCACTCACTCACTCACTCACTCACTCACTCACTCACTCACTCACTCACTCACTCACTCACTCACTCACTCACTCACTCACTCACTCACTCACTCACTCACTCACTCACTCACTCACTCACTCTTCACTCACTCACTCACTCAGCCCACGGCGCCACGTTTCTACAGCGAAATTTGAGACACCCACAACGTCACACAAAAAATAAAATTTAGGTTTTTCACAAAAGTACTCACTGGGAGGTTGTTAAAAATACAATTTACCCGTTTACGAGTTCAAAAACTCAAAAAAATTCAACAACCGCGCAATGTTCAGTTCAAAAAAACTCCTACAACAATTTGTCTTGATAAAAAAAATAGTAGACATAAAGCATGCACAAACCAACGACAACCACAAAAACGTTGTGATGAGTTGGCTGCAAAATGTTCACGTTTCACTATCCATACAAGTTTGATTTTGGCGATAAGTAGAACAGCGAAGGCGAAACCATGCGTAAGTGTCGGGGTAACGACAACCACTGAAGCTATTCATACAGTGCAGTGTTAAGAGTTCATGTTTCAATTCACGTTCTATTCAAAGAGCTATTCACAAAAGATCTTCAGGTTAATTTTCTAAATAAAGACAGTATGATGTTCAATTTTCATTCTAATTGTGAGTCAATCACTCTGTCAGTGAGTTTAATTAAGATTAAACACCCTCACCACCTACTAGAGTCATCAGTTTCTTATCCGTCTGAGTGCAAAATCCCCTCATCCACCACTGAATTTTAGTCTGAGTTTGTAAATAACTGAGTGATACGTTTCAAGGTTGCTTGCGTTTGGAAAATTCTTTTGCATTATATTTTTACTCACTAGAGTATTGACACATCGTTTTATGATAATTGAATTTGTTTTGAATCTCTTTTCTATCTTTTTTTTAAGAGATAGGTTTACGACATTCAAACTACTGGTTTTGTAGGTTACTGTAACTTCAAACATCATATTCAAACCACGTTGAGCTGATTAGTATTAGAACAGTTCAGAATGTACGAAAATAACATTTGCCCAGGTGTGACTCAGTCAGTGTCAGTCAGTCAGTAAAACAGTCACTTGTTCTATTTACTGTAGGTTCTTTTCTGTGTCTCTGTTTCTTCAGCATGGAATAAATAAAAAAATTTTATGACCACTAGTGGACGAGGGAAGAACTGAAAAGTGAAATTCTCCTCTCTTCGGCATAACCAAAAAGTTTAATTTGTTCCTAAATGGCCTAAATTCTCCCTCTTTAGAAAAATTTCCCTCCCTTTGAGGTTTCACTCCGCCGCCAGAGGAGTGGTTATGACAGACAGTCTCACGAATTGAGTGACTGACTGACCCGTTAGTTGTATAATATGCAATATTCTTTTTTTTAGGCATGGTGGGGGCACTAGCGGACGAGAAGGGGAGGGAAAAGTGGAATTCCCCCCTCTTTGGCATTGTCAAATTTGTTCCCTAAGGTCTAGGTAAAATAGCGTAATTTCGGTCGATTCCCCCCTCTCTGGGAAAATTCCCCTGCCTTTTGAGGTTTGGCTCGTCCGCCAGTGGTGACGAGATTGCCTACGAGTAACTATTCATGTATGAAGGTTAACCTGATACACTAGCGGACGAGAAGGGTTGGGAAAAGTGTAATTCCCCCCTCTTCGGCATAACCAAAAAGTTTAATTTGTTCCTAAAGGTGTAGGTAAAATGGTCTAAATTCTCCCTCTTTAGAAAAACTCCCTCTCTTTGGAGGTTTCACTCCGCCGCCCGTGGCCATGACAGACAGTCCCACGAACTGACTGACTGACTGACTGACTGACTGACTGACTGACTGACTGACTGACTGACTGACTGACGGACTGACGGACTGACTGACTGACTGACTGACTGACTGACTGACTGACTGACTGACTGACTGACTGACTGTTAGTTACGTAATATTCAATAGTCAATGGTTGTTTGAGGCATGGCGGGGTGCATTGGCGGACGAGCTAATTCGCCAAAGGGAGGGGAATTTCGTCAAAGAGGGGGGAATTCTCAGTTTTTAGGTCATTTCACCTACACTTTAGGGAACAAATTATTTTTTTTGAAATCACCAAAGAGAGGGGAATTCCACTTTGCCCACCCCTTCTCGTCCGCCAGTGGTGGGGTGACGAGAATGCCTATGAGTAACTGTTTATGTATGTTTACGCACTGGCGAACGAGCCTACTCTCTCTTCTTCCAAAGGGAGCGAAATTTCACCAAAGAGGCGGGAATCGGTAGTTTTCAGGCCATTTACCTACACCTTAGGAAACAGATTCCACTTTTTAAAACTGCCAAAGGAGAGGGGAATTCCACTTTCCTTCCCCTTCTCGTCCGCTAGTGTATGAAGGTGAACCTGCTATGCTGAGTGGTGCATTACCGAGCGCACTGGCGGACGAGCTAACATTCCAAAGGGAGGGGAATTTCCTCAAAGAAGGTGGAAATAGCAGTTTTGAGGCTACTTTACCTACACCTTAAGGAACAAACTAAACTCCTTGGAAATACCAAAGAAGGGGGAATTCCACTTTTTCGTTCTTCCCTCGTCCGCTAGTGACCGAGCGGACGAGATGAGGAGGGAAAGAGAAGTTTCATCCTCTTTGGCAGTAAAAAAGAGAGTTTGCTCTTTAAGGTGTAATTAGAAAAGGCTAAATTTCTGTAAATCCACTCCTCTTTAGGAATATTCCCCTACCGTTGTAGGTTTGGCTGATCCGCCAGTGGACGCCTGGTCTGGTTATATTAATGGCTGTATAGTACATACGACGGTATAAAAGCGACGTGTCCACCCCGATTTTCATTCAGTCGTTTTAACGTTTGCACCGACGATGATAATTGTGAGAGAAGAAAAAACTGTAAAGATAAGCATTGCGTGAGGTTAGTTTTTTTTCATTTTGTTTACACTTAAGGGAAGATGATTTTTCATTTCAGGATTCAACCACACCTCAGCCACAGGCGGTGACTTCATATTCATTTAAGTGTTTTATACTGAACCCTAAGTATTGGACAACGGAGATTTTGTTGTTGCATAAAACGTTTCCTTGTTTACATACTCACTTTTATCCTGTATATACTGTCTGATGTGACATTTTCATCCGCCCTCACCGCCACTCATCGACTCACCGCTACTCATCGCGCACACGGCCGCAGTGAGTTTGGAGAGCAGAGCGTGGTCAGTCAGTGAGCAGAGAGGAAAAGATGTAGGAGATATTAAGTTTGAGGAGAAATATAAGACTAGGTGTCTGATTGTTCAGTTAGGATGAGAAAGCCCATCCAATGTTACAGACCGAAACAAAACACACCGATGCGAACGACTTTTGTATTTACTTAATCTTTTTTTTTAAATTATTTTCTCATTCACGTTATAATCATACCAGGTTTCTTCTTTTGTACTTGTCTTCATCTTGCGAACGACAGATTTTCAGAATTTATAATGAACTCTCATTACGATCACTTACAATAGCACATTCCGGTTTGAGCTTAAGAATATTGACAACTGGCCGGACTGGCTTACTGGTATTTCGCAATGATCTGCACGTGGGTTTGTGACATGGTTGGCACTCTACCTGAGCTTCCAGAGGAACTTTTGGCTGGTTACCATCTGGTGATGATCGCCATCTGCTTCTGTGGATTCTTGGCTCTGGACTTTGGCTCTAGTGGCCTGGTTTTGGGTTCGTACTTGCTTTCCATCTGTTATCCAATCACCATACTCCCTGGCGCAGTTCTGGCTTTCCGTGTGTTCGTTACCCCTGCGCTTATTCAGCGCCATGGAGCTCAACCTTCATACTCAGACCTAATATTGGGAGGATATTCCTTGATAAAGTGGCAGAACTATTACTATTAATATGTGTAAGAAAGAGGTAAACTGTTAGTTGGAAAAGAAGATGATCAGTTAAGAAGACAGACGATGACCACATCGGGTCCTAGTTCTAGGGTAATCCACCTGCACAAGTAGTGTCATAAGATGCTTAGGCGTAGGCACGTGACACTGATATCTGTATATACACGTGTCCAGGCTCTATTGAACTTTCTAGATTAGCTGAATTTCTACATTCTAATGCTTTATTAGTGTAACCAAACTGTTTTCTTTTTGAGAACGACGATGATGTACTAAAAAATCCTATTAATGACTCGACACGAGACACATATTCCAATTTTAGAGTGATTCTCTCTTCGGTTAATTAACCCGTAGTTCTGATATACTGTCTTCGCAGCTAATTTTTTCCTATAAGAATTTTTATAGTATATCTAATAATCTACCTGTATATAGAATAGAGGTTCAATTATGTATTATTACCAGTGTTTGCTCATTATTAAGCGTAGTCTGCTCCACCTGGCTGGATCGCTTACGTGCCACGGTGGGGGGACATGCTACTGGGGCTGCCATCCACATCAAAGGCGCCACCCATGGTGCTGGACACCGGACTCATGGAACGGATTGCGGAGGCATACCCGCACCTGAACCCGGCACAACAACAGGTGATGGCTGACCGCGAACGTATCGGCGGTTTCCAGGAGCTGACTAAGGTTGCAGCGAAGCACGTCTTTTCGAACGTGTGCTGCCGAAACGCAGTCGTCCTGGAACAACGGACAATGCTACGGAGGTCAGTTGAACTATGTGTCGCCCTGGCCACGGGATATCAAGTTCCCATTCCCTTCGCTGAATGATCTGCCCATCACGCGAGTGTGGATAGACAACCGATCCCCATGTCGCCGGGATGAGAATCAATCGCTCGTAAATGATGGCGAACTGAACGTCGCCCTGGAAGTGCGCCGGCTGTTGCGTAAGGCCAACCCTGGCATGACCACTCTCACCGTGTGCCCGTACAAGGGACAGTGCACGGCTCTCCGGCAGTTAGTCAACCGGGAAAAGTCGCAGATTGAGGCTGCACAACCCACAGTCATGATGACGGCCGAGACCGCGCAGGGATACTAGACATCGATTTCTTGATAGAGAACTACATATGTCATGTACCTCGGCATTGCTCATTCCCCTACAACGTTCACAACCACTGTATGTCACAAGTCGAAACATCCTTTCATTTTTCGGGGTGAACTCGCGATTGATAATCGACGCGATGTTTCACACATTTTGTTTTGTGCTTGATGATTTTTAATTTTCTAAATCAGTCCTATTTTTCAACAAAAAATTCTTGTTTTCATCCAAAACCTTATTTGCCTTTGCATTGTTTTCTCATATGTTTGTCATTATCGCACTCGGACTCATCAATAAAACATAAATCAAATAAACCTGATAAATTGCTTCCTTCTTATCCTATAACGTACTCACCTTTATTAATTTCATTCTTTTCAGTCAAATCACTTTTCATATCAAAAACTTTTTTAAGTATAAATCCATAATCATTTTCATCTATCGGTAATTTCCTTTCGTTTTCGGGTAAAGCCATAAAACTCCAAAGACAACTCGTTTATAAGTCTCAGGTGCATGCAGACGTCCTCGGTGCCGCTGATAGAGACTAACCAATCTTCCCTTGGTCGTCAACCTTCCTTGATGGCGTCTCGAGGCCACTGGAAAAGGTGTTCTCATCAGGTCCCCTCAGAGTTCAAAAACGAACAGTGAGATGTACTGGTGCAGTGCACGTCCCAAAGCAGGCGATCAAGTGCAGATGAACTCCAAGGTTGCGGTCAAAGCAACGCTATCCGTGCTTCTCAATGCGGTAAAACAATGGTGTGACATTAATGTTGGAAAGAAGCAGCGACGGGTCAGGGCACTCAAAGGCAGGAAAGAGCCGGTGGTCCATGACAGCATGCCCACTTACGTGGCTGATTTCGCTGATGTGAATGTCAGACCCGCCATCATTGCGTACGCAAGCTCAGTGGGCCGGGAAGTTTCCTGGGGCACCCACATAAGGCTTTCGTGCGTGATGATCTTACGCCATCACAACTGAAGACTACAAAGCTGGTGGTCAAGATAAAGAAGACATTAGCCGCAAAGCTAAAGACACCAATTTCGCTTCGTGGATCCTCCCTGACGGGATTTTCCCTGTACCAGAAAGCGGATGAACGTTGGGTCTATGTGGGAGATCCCTTGTGTCAGCAGTTCCTGCGTCTACACGACATCAACATAAAAGCCCTGGCTTCGTCACCCGTGACTACTGTCGGTTCAGCTGGTACCTCTGGCAATGGAACTCGCAACGCTGGTGTGCCATCGCGAGCGGTGTACAAGGCGTCGGACGATGCTCAAGAATCGTCTTCTGATCTATTTGATGATAAATAGGAAACAGGTGAAGTAACGGGTAACATTAATAAATTTCGTTCCATTATATTTAATAATGTCAGGTCGCTGAAATCTAAATCTCGAAGACAACATTTAGCAGGGTTTATTGAATTATACTCTGACTCAATTATCGTTTTTAATGAGACATGGCCTGATGACTCAATACCCAATTCTTGTTTAACCACTGATTATAGTATTTTCCGTTGTGATAGAACCGGAGTTGTGGCCCCGTCTGGTGGCGTATGTATAATGTTGCCTAAACTATTAGAAGGACGGCCAATTCCTTCCCTTACTGGTTCCAAAGGTGCAGGGTTTGAGAGTCTGGGTGTTCTTGTGTTTGATCATGGGATTAAATATTTGGTAGCAACCGCTTACCGTTCACCCCATTGTAACTACCGCCCATATTTGGTGAATTTCTTAAAAGAGTTTCATGACTTTCCGATAGCCAAAAATAGGAAAATATTATTAGGAGATCTTAACTTTCCCACAATCAATTGGACTCAATTAACTGCAACAGACGCACTTGATCGCTTCTTTTTAACACTAACTGCTGAGTTTGGACTACATCAGTTAATCAGGTTCCCCACAAAAGGAGATAACACATTAGATCTTCTTCTATTCGTCGATAAAAACCTTATTAAGAATATTAAAGATGAAGAACCTTATGCCTTCCCAACAGAACCAAGTGATCACATCTCAATACAATGTTTTATGTACCTCTCTGAGGCAAAACTACACTATGATATAAACAAAGTTGTTCTAGACTTCAAAAGAGCGAATTGGACAAATTTAAATATGTACCTTAATAATCTGTCATGGCCAGACATATTTGCTGATAGTGAAAATGTTGACGACATGTGGAATAAGTTCAGATCTATTTGTGATCAAATAAACTATACAATGATTCCAAAGAAAACTATTACACAGAAACAAAAGAAAATGTCAACTTACTTGAAACACAAATTACAACGTTTAAGATGCATTGAACTAAGACTAAAAATTTCTTACAATAAATTACCTACTACATATAAGTTATCCAAACGCAAGGAAATATCAAGCTTATTAATGAAAACCAGACGCCAAATCTGGAGTGAGAATGAAAAAACAGTGTTAAGCAACCCTAACTCTAAAAAGTTCTTCCAATTCATTAATGGGAGCATGAAAGCTCATGGCACCCTAGGGGTCCTAGAGTCAACGGATGGTATTGACCTTATAACTAATATTGAAAAAGCGTCATCACTAAACCAGTATTTCAACAGTGTATACAAATCATCCATGATTGATACACCATATATAAACAACTTAAATAATCAAGAGATTGAAAACGCATGTTCCATATTTAGTAATAATGCTATTTATCAAACCTTAAGCACCTTACCAAATAAACCTTCCACAAGCCATGTTGGCATATCCTATATACTCCTAAAGAATACCTCAGCTCAAATGGTTCAGCCTTTGTCAATGATTTTCAAAGCTTCCATGGAATCCGGTATTTGCCCTACAGATTGGAAACATTCAATAATCGTAGCTGTAAGGAAGAAGCCAAACAATGCCAATGTGAATAATCATAGACCAATAAGTCTAACATGTACCGCCTCAAAGGTTATGGAAAAAATAATTCGTACCCATCTGAACCAACACTGCTGTGAAAACAAAAATTTTTCTGACAAGCAATTTGGGTTTATACCTCAACGCTCTACCGAAATACAATTACTATACTGTTTAAATGACTATACTGCTTATTTAGATCGGAGATCAGCTGTCCATATAATGTATGCTGATATAAATAAAGCATTTGACACTGTATGTCATGCTCTCCTAATTTCCAAATTATTGAACACTAATATAAACAAAACTATTATTCGCTGGATTCAATCTTTCCTATCTAACCGCACACACGCAGTTAGAGTCAATGAAAGCCTATCGGACAAAATGACATCGAACTCTGGTGTTCCTCAAGGCGCTGTATTGTCTCCATTCTTATTCGTCATGTTTGTAAATGAACTCCCTTTAGCTATAAAACACTCAAAGATAGTCATGTTTGCCGATGACATAAAAATTTACAAGGAAATCAAGTTGTTAAAAGATGCGGAAGATTTCCAATCAGATATAGATAACCTATCCAATTGGCTAATTCAAAATGAACTCAGCTTATCTCCAGCAAAATGTATGATTCAAGTCCTCGGAAACAATCCTCCGTTGCATTATAGTTATCGTCTGAATGGATTTGACCTACCTAATAATACCACATGTCGTGACTTGGGTATTTTGATAGACAATCATATATCATTTAACCAACACACTCTCCACATTACTCGATCAGCC
The DNA here is from genome assembly GCA_964036265.1 of Daptonema setosum. Classification (NCBI taxonomy): domain Eukaryota; kingdom Metazoa; phylum Nematoda; class Chromadorea; order Monhysterida; family Xyalidae; genus Daptonema; species Daptonema setosum. The sequence goes on from OZ038442.1 coordinate 2,888,883, forward strand.
AGCATTAAATCAAGTTGCATAAGGAATTGTTTTAACACAAAAAGTTTTGGTTTTCGAAAAACGATGTTAAAACTATATGTCCGACCAACTCTTGAATATGCTAGTCCCGTATGGAACATTGCTTCTATAAACCATGTTAAAACATTAGAAAAACCACAAAGGAGGTTCACCAAATTAACTGGAAATCTTTATGACACATCTTATCCCGATAGACTGCAGACCTTGTCCTTGGAACCACTCTTATTTAGGCGCACCGTTAACGACGTAGTTATTGCTTACAAAGTAATGACGGGTTACTACAACAATATAGACAAAGAAGTATTTTTTGAATTGGCCTCCGACTCTAGGCTGAGAAGGAACAATAGATACAAGATTCGAAAACCCCAGGCAAGAACCACACGGCGCCTCAACTTTTGGAGTATTCGAATAATTGATCTTTGGAACAAACTGCCTGACCACTGCTTTGATTTGGGCTCACATCATTTGTTTAAAAAGTTTCTAAAAACCGATTTCAAGAATGCAATTTTTGAAAGTTTAACACAAAACTTTCCATCAATAGACTTTATAAAAAATTACAGTGTAACACTTATTCTTACTATCTGCCCGTTACTTCACTTCAATAGATGAATTTATAATTACAATTGATGCCAAATACAACTGATCTTAACTGATAATCGTTCCTATTCGTTCCCTTTTATTTTATTTGGACAACTTTGTCCTTTACCACTCAATGTGTGAATAAAAAAAAAAAAAAAAAAAAAAAAAAAAACCGTCGTCACATTCGAGGCACGCGACCTCTCCGGCATCTAGTTAGTTGAAGGTTCGGTTATCAGTTTCATCTGACTGATCTTTCGATCTGACTTCGGAACAGTATTCTTATTGTTCCACTTGTTCGTACGAACTTTAAACACTTTGATTTATCAAGGTGGACATTGTTGTACGCGTCGATTAGTGCTGAAGAACTCTAAACGATCAGAAACGCTTATTCTGATTGGACATTGTTTTCAACATTGATATAGTTGTTTGAATGAGATTCATATCGGGGTAATCTCTAAACGATTCCATCAAATTGGGTCGGACATTGATTGCTCACTGAATGATAACTCGCTTCAGATATTCCTGTAACGCTCGATTATTCAGTGAGTCAGGCAGCGTGTTCAGCAGCGAACTGAATACGTTCATGATCGAATTTACTGACTCTAAACGTGATTGAATTCTTTCAAGCACGGACATTGTCGAACAGACATTCTAGACTCTAAACGTGACTGACCTTTCTTCAGTCCCGGACATTGTCAAATAATCGGACTCTAAACGCCCACTAGTAGTGCGGTCATTGTCGATTACTTTGGGCGTGATTAAAAATCAACACTCTTTTCAATGAATTGATGTATTGATATATTTCACGAGACTGTTTCAGACCGTAATTAACGACTAATTTCAGACTGTTAACACTATCTGAGCACTTGATTCGTGTAGCAAAACTTTGCTGCACACAATCTACTCAGGTTGTACTCAAGCTACAAAGCTGACTTTACGATCATTATCTCACTCTGCATTTGCACCTCACAGTGCGTACATACTTATACTTACCTCCTCCCGCCCCCTTTTGCTTCAACACCAGCATCCGTAAACAGCTGACGAACCACATCTGCAGTAGATGCTTTCCAACCCTCAACCGAAAGCTGATCGAAAGCGCGCTGGCCATTTCCGCGAGCGCCCCCTTCTGGCGCATCAAAAACGCATCGGCTAAAGCCTCGTCCCTGGATCGGGACACGGAGTGGGATTTCGGCTTGCCCAGGGATCCGGCACCGGCCAACTTTACGTCAGATTGGTCGGCCCCGAGTTGTTCAACCGGGCCATCGCCAGGGGTTTCATCAAATCCTGGTACGGTGACCGGGACAACACAATCCGCATCATCTGTAGGGACAACGATGGTTATGCATGGTCCATGTATAACCAGCAGGACGACTGGTCGACCCACCAGCCAATCCCGACGGCTAAGCAGCAGAGGGTGGAAGCGGCGGAGCTGTTCTACAACAGCGAGTTCGGAAACCAGGTTCACCACTCACTCACTCACTCAGTCACCAACTCACTTACTCACTCACTCACTCACTCACTAACTCACTCAGGTCCACCACTTCATGTATATGCTGGCGGAGGCAGACGCCAACTGCCTAGCCAGTACCAGCAGCCCTGATGACGTCATCGGGTACATCCAGGAGAATGTACTCGATCTGGTGCACCACCCGGCGACAACGGAGGACCGGCTGAACCGCAAGCGAGCGGAAGCGCTCCTGAAGGAGCTGGAGTCGCTCAGCTGAACCCAGCTGAGATCTGTCACTCAGCTGAACCCAGCTGAGATCTGATCTTTTTTTGTTCTTTGTTCTTTGTTTCTTGTTTTGATACTTTTCTTCTTCGTATCTTCTGAAATGAAAATTCACTGTATCTAGCTGTGGAGGGTTATTTCGTTTCCAGGCCTCACGGTCGCTTTACCGTGAACGTACGTATAGAGTACGTTTGATATCTGTTGTTCACATATATGTATGTATTGATCATTACTAGATTTTGAAAAGATATGTGTGTATTAATCATAACTAGATTTTAAAAAGGTGTTATAAAAGTTTGTATTGAATTGAACAGGAATTTAGCATGCCGTTCAACACCGACACGTTCAATGAGCCTGAGCGCCGCGAGCTAGTGTCGCTGACGCAGCGAAACGGCTACCTGGCGCCGCTGGCTCTTATAATAGAACTTGCAAAATGCGAGTTTATATTTTAATAAATACAGAATTGTATAACTTATGTCTGAATAACATAATTGCATAACTTTCAGATTGCAAGCGCCTGTGCTACGACGTGGCCAGCACGCGTACCGTTGAAGCTCGGCCTCCACCCGATGACTCCAGCGTGCCCTGGACCGCGGAGGACGCCTTCAGAAGGGCGCTTAACGCACGGTTCGTCAACTTTTAAAACCTTTCGTTTTTCTTCCTTCGAGATAACAGCTTATACAATATGGTATTATTTACAGGTTCGTGCATTCGGTGGTGCTCACCAGCGATCTGGAGCTGGCGCTGGTGCTCTACGCGAACGGTGGTTATCACACCGTTCGCAGCCAGCGCCTCCAGGGACTACCGGCGAACTGGACGGCGAGTGTGGCCGAGGTGTTCGCCCTAAGCAGTTGGTTTTGTTACGCATAATTCTATAATTATAAAAGATCTTAACTCACCTTTTTCATTTATTTGGTGGTTGACTGATAACTTTACTACTTTCAGCCCTCGGCCAGGCGATAACATCCGAGCTCAAATGGATGGAGCTCGTAATCGAGCAGGACGTGCGCCGGGTGGTGTCCGAGGAAGGGTACGATGGCATCATGGAGGACCTCATCAAGACGGTGGCTACCCTGGCAAGGTCCACCGAGTCTTTCAAGCCTCGGTATCAAAAAAGGATAGCTATTATAGTGACCGTTCTGAAGCGTCTAACTCAATACTAATATAATAGTTTCTTTTTATAATTGATAGTTGAGACGCTCTTAACAGTTACTAAATAAGCTAGTCTTTTTATTATTTTTTTTGCTTGTAATTCTAGCTTGTAATTCCATCTTATGATCCGTAATTCTGGTCTTTTTTTTGTAATTCTAGCTTGTAATTCCATCTTATGATCCGTAATTCTGGTCTAATTTGCTTGTAATTCCATCTTATGATCCTATTTCAATTTTGTGATTTCATTTAATGTAAATTTAATTAATTCAATTGTAAATGTAAATGATGTAATATAATAAAATATATAAAAAAGCTGTGAGTGGGTTGTCTATAAAAAGAATAATTGAAACGTAGTTTTAAGATGCTGGTGGAGCAGTTTTTTATTTAGAAGCAAAGTTCGGTGTATAAGCTACGTGTTATCCTAGACATCTGGTACTACTCACAACGCTATGATTATATCACTCTTGGTATTTACCACCCTTTCGTGGATAACCTACCTTTTACTATTTCCAGTTCAACTGACGCCATGCTGTTCCTGCTATTGCCATCGCTAAAAATGCCCACCACCTGCCTGCCTCGCCTCCCCACCAGACTGGTGTCTTCCGATTCTGATTTCTCACTGCTCCCATTTTTTTCTCCTCTCTCTCTCTCTTTATCTTTGATTTTGTGTGCAACCACGATGTTTTCCAACGAGGGAGTTTGCTCAATAGAAACAGGAATATTGTTATGGGGTGACACGCCCCTTGATCCCAACAACCCTACGGAACAAACGTCATACGTTTGTTCCACGGATAAACTCCACGCCCTTGGCATTTGCTGCTCACATCTAAACAACGCTACTATAGCATCCGTAATTTATTATAACAAATGAATAAGATTTTTCTCAGCTAAGATGTGTACATGCCTATGTCACTTCATGCCGGGAAATAGTCTTACGACCGAAAAATTTGTCTCAGATTCGGGACAAAATTCGAAATTGACAGTTTTCGACGTCAACCGTGCTGAATTTATTACAAACTTTGATTTCATAATTTTTAATAGAATAATAGAAACTATTTAATTTTCAGAACCACGAAAATCATGTTTTTCAACACAAAAATTTTTTGAAAAAAGTAAGGAAAGTATTCAACAGGCAGGGAATGAAACTATTGAAATTCAAGCATGGTGAAAATCTTATTTACAGGAAATCCGTCAGTCGTAATCCGGATTTCGTTTTTCTCATAACCAATTACGAGGGCTATATTTGAACACAGTTTTCATTCCGTTATTAGCCCGCACAGGGGCCTTTGTCGTTTCCCTTGTCAAATGTTTAAAGGCGCCGGCCTCCCTCGCCGATGGTCCTGGTTCAAGCCCCAGGTTGAGACACAGCACAGTTAAGATCGTTGTTGATGATCGGTGATTGACTTTTGTAAATCTATTATTTAACTAATTATGATCGTTATAATTAATACTGTTATTTAACTAATTTGATCCGTTTTATGAAGTGAAACTCTGGTCAATGCCAGCAATGTCTGGTCTCAAACCGCATTTACAACTTGGGTCCAGTTTTTTACCGGTCCATGAATTACCGAGCCGTAAAGGTAAAGGTGAAGTGAAAAAAATTCGAAATCGAACTTTATGAGTATCAAAAATGTTCCGTGAATTGGAAAATATGGTTTCGAATTATTGTATTGGGTTATTGCAGTATTGTATGGGGTGAAGTTTTTGTAGGGGGTAAAGTTTTGTATGGGTTTCGGGTAAAAATAAAGTCGAAAAATATTTTCGGTAAAATTCTTTTAAAACTTTTTTTTCAAATTTCGGGACATTTCTGATGACTTCATGTTCGGTTCCGAA
>OZ038442.1:2896485-2953985 GCA_964036265.1 Daptonema setosum
AATCATCCCTCTTTGACAGTTCCAAAAGAAGCGTTTGTTCGTTGGGGTGTAGGTATGTAAAAGGCACGCCATACTTCGTTTCACCCCGAAACTGAAACGTTTCAGTTTCATGTTTCAGTTTCGTGTTTCCGACCAGAAATACGGAGTATGTCGTCATGACAGAAACACAGACCCCACACAGACAGATTTCAAAAAGCCCGCGCACTGACAGAGGCCTTGTCTGTTGAATTGAACGACTGGAGAGCGGATGCACTGTGTTTTAGCCCCCACCCCCTACCAACCCCATGGCCATTCCTGACCAACTTCACAGCCAGCCCATGCGGCGGCTGAGTAAAAAGCTTAAGAGGGGGAAAACTGCATCAAACATTTGTTTCTGCGATTCGAATCAAATTTATTCTTATTCTACATGTCCGATAATATAAAAGTATATTTTTTAATCAAGAATATGGTGCGTGTTTCTCCAGCTGTTGAAAAAACAAATTTGACAGCTGTCAGCCTGCTTGGCAGCTTGTTTCGCATGTTTTTCGGATTTGACCGAAAAACACCTGAAACACAAACACCGGAAGGAATTTGCTTTAGTTTCGGCTGAAACAGAAACAAACCGAAGAAAAGTATGGCGTCAATTTGAAACGTTTCGCGTTTCGGGTGAAATTTCGTGCTTCTGTTTCGGTTTCAGCGAAGTATGGCATGCCCTTAAAGTGGCATAACTCCAAAAAAATTCCCTATTTTTGGGGAATGATCGCATTCAACTTTTATTACAGGCATAACGCAATTTAAGGGATAATGGTCTGGCGATTATCAAACGATAATGGGTGAGAAAAGTGGAATTCCCCTTCCTTGGTGCTTTCGAAAAGCTTAATTTGTTGATTAAGGTGTAGGTTAAATGGCTTAAACATGTAAATTCCCCCTCTTTGACGAAATTCCCCTCTCTTTAGAGGTTTGACTCGTCTGCCAGTGGGTCCGGCTACACACCATGTCTGCTCTTACACGGTGCCAGTAATTGAACTCCATGCGTTATCGTCAATTTTTGTTTGTTTTCATGTGAACATTATTTTTACTATCTAAATTGTGAAAAACTAAATTGCAATGAGTTAAGAGCTTTTACTTAACTGTTTGAGTTATATTAACGCACTACCGGACGAGAAGGGGTGGGAAAAGTGGAATTCCCCCCTCTTTGGAGTTTACAAAAAGTATAATTTGATCCCTAAGGTATGGGTAAAATGGCCTAACTTCTGTCCATTCCCCCCTCTTTGGAAAGATTCCCCTCCCTTTGGAGGTATGGCTCGTCCGCCAGTGTATCGACGAACAGCAGCTGCTTGATGATTAACCCTACAGCAAAGCTAAGCTAGCGAATAAGCCATCAATAAGCCATCGTTATGTTCCGACCAAAAAAAAACGTTGAAGTCGTCGCATTCTCACTTTCTGATAATTTAACTATTTTTTTAGCCATTAATTTTTAAGCCATCGATAAGCCATCGCTATGTTCCGACCGATAAAAAGAAAATCGTTCAAGTCGTCGCATTCTCACTTTCAGATAATTTAACTAAAAAGTTTAGCGCGAACTAAGGGAAAACTGTGGATATGCATGTATGTACATTGTTTGGCCAATGTATGTATTTTGTTATCTAACAAATTTCTTTGACTCCGTTACGCACGTATCACACCTGTCCCAGCTGTGGGTTGTCCGGGGGGGGGGGGGGGTCGAGTACCACAGTACCTCTTTAACCACAGTACCGTTTAGCCACAGTACCATTTAAGCACAGTCCGATTCTTTTTTAGCCACAGTACCGTTTAGCCACAGTACCATCTAAGCACAGTCCGTTTTTTCAGCCACAGTCTACCCCCCGGACTGTGGCTAGAAATCCACAGCTGGGACAGGTGTGGCACGTATGCAATGATTTAGATTTGAGAACAGAATTGAATTCGAATTGCGCACCAAAATCCTTTTGATTAACAAGAAACCATACGCTATAACCAATGGTTTCAAATAGTGGTGCTTGTGTTTTTACTATTCAAGATGATTCATTAGCCCATTAAATTTTTGTTGTATCCAAATTTTGTTGTATTCAATTTTTGTTGTATTCAATTTTTGTTGTATTCAATTTTTGTTGTATTCAATTTTTGCTGTATTCAATTTTTGTTGTATTCAATTTTTGTTGTATCCAATTTTTGCTGTATTCAATTTTTGTTGTATTCAATTTTTGTTGTATTCAATTTTTGTTGTTTTAAAATTTTTTTATTCAATTTTTGTTGTATCCAGATTTTGCCTCCAGTTTCTTGTATTTGGTTATAACAAAACAACTATATTGATTCATGACTTTAAAATTACGACTTTTTAAAATCCAGACAATTGGGTTCAGATGTTAGTAAAACGGTACTGACTCGATTTGCCAACGACTTGACGGCCAAAATTGATTCTTAACTTCATCGAATTTCGTATTTTTAGATCGTTTCATAAAAAATCAATTACGCGTCCTATAATCAACATTTTGATTTGGTTAGATTTCTGATTGTAACCTGTTGAAGGATGGTATTGGTAGTTGAGCGCCTTGAAAACAATTCCAGAATGGTTCGTACGATGTTGAAAATATAATAAAGAGCTTCTCGAGATTCAAGTGAACAAATGACACGTTAACTTGTCCTACCCGGATATCACACACTGAACATGATGATTGCATGCTATAGCATACAGCTGTTGGGTTGAGTTGAGTCGAACAGCCCATTGTTATGCATCACCTTCTATTACATTTGATGCAGCTAACGATTCAAAGTTGGAGTAGTTAACACAGCAACTTTTCACTTGAATCCCAGATAGTCCATTAAAGAAAATATTTACGAAGACGGTCAAGAAGAAAATCTGGCGTGATAATTCATTTTCATTTTGGTAATAACGAGGTCGTAAATCACAGTTAATTATTTTGCGAAATGAAAATATTGTTCGTAATTATGTTAGTTTTTCGGTTGCCTGATAATTTAAAGTGCTGTTATTTGCCAACAAACTTTCTCCGAATTCCCGTTTAGTTAACCTAAGTTTTATTGCCCACGAATTCTATAAATAATTATAAGTTTTTGACAAAGGGAGATAAAAATGTGGATAATCCAAATAGTTAAGATGATACAAGTAAGAATAAGCAACACTTTTTACTATGATAGGGGACTCCGAATATGAAATCTGGGAATATGAAATCCGTGAACCACGAGACTTATTTCAATAAAAACATAAGTCTTAAATTTAGTTTATTTTCTTCAAAAAACATTTGTATGTTGGAACTGATGGACTTCTAACAAAGTCAGCTTCACAATATCAACCGATTGTTATATAGTCCTCCTATTATTGTTTATATAGGGTGGACAATTGGTTATTAGGCGCTGTTCATACTCGACGCGCGATTTTCTGCGATACTCGCGCGTGAATCGCAAAAAAAACATTAGGTAGGTTATAACACGTGTGGCTCGGCCAACTAGGCAGCTAGCTGTTGCCTGAATTTCAGGGTCACATGTGTTATAACCAACCTAATGTTTTTTCGCGATTCACGCGCGAGTATCGCAGAAAATCGTGCGTCGAGTATGAACAGCGCCTTAGAATGGCCACAGAAGGTATCAGTGTTTCCCCTAAAAAAGCTGAATCTCGGATTTTGGGATCAATTTCAGAACGTAACGTTTTTGTAAATAACTAGAAAAAAGAGGAAAATTATTTTTTCTGTGAATCTAAAATTTGATTTTATAATTTTGAATTTTGGATTCAAGGAAAATTATTTTTCTTGTTTTCTTGAAAAACGTCGAATTCCGTCAAAGTCCAAAATTGACCCCAAATTCCAAGATACAGTTTTATAGGGGAAACACTGATCACCTTTTGTGGCAATTCTAATAACCAAATGTCCACCCTATAAGAAGAAAAAAACTTCGGTTCTCGACCATCAAATCGCACTGATTAAGACTTTTCCTAATCAGTAGTTCTCAAATTAAAATAACTTAAGATAATCTAATACTTGAGAGTCTACATTTTTTTGGTGTTCGCATTTCTAATAATTTCTTATACAATTATATAATACTATTAATTTCTGTTAATTACATATATAATTATGAGGCCCATACAAAAACTAACATCATGTAAACAACTAACTATAATCAATAAACACTCAAAATCACTTTTTGTGGCCCAATCGTGCACTATGTTCGAAATTATTATTTTTGTCAGCATACATTGTACGTTTGAGCTCCAATAAGGTGAAAAGTTCAAAATAGCTGTAAGCTTAATGACTTCTAATAATCCTATACTCGTGAATCCGCTTCTGACTGTGCCAGAACTGGTGTCTCAACTTCATCGGTGTTCGCATTTATGAATTTAAACAATATTTGAAACAATAATTGAAATCATGCGAGCAACCAACTAAAATCAATAAACACTTAAAAAATACCGTACATTGTGGTAAATTTTTTTGGCTACGTTAGAGCTACAAGAAGGTGAAAAGTTACAAGCTACTAGGGAGCGCAATCAGCAAAAACCAGTGTAATTGTCGATGCAATCCTGAAGTTCCAGAACTTTGCTTAAGTCGCCGGGTGAACAGTTGCACGTGAGGTGAACCGTATTTGCTGTGTCACCTTTCGTACCGATATTGGTCGCTACCTCTGCGAAAATACGAGTGATGATATTTGTCGGATCTATCGAATGGAGGCTGCACACATTGGCACAACACCAGACCAAACCGTTTTTCCAATTCGTCTGCGGCTCACCGACCGGCTGAATCGCTTTCATCATTTGCTGGGAGACGGCGTTGCCTGTCAGCACGACCGAGGACGATACCTTAGAATGAAAATGAATGTATGTACATGGTGTCCCACTTAAAAATCCGGTTTTGTTTTTGGTCTAACTTTTGCAGGGTTTGATGGATTTATAAAAAAATGTGCGTCATTCGAAAGATAATCCTTGAAAATTTTGTTTGCTGCAAACGAAACTGAATTTTGACATTTATTCCGTTATTTATGCCAGTAAGCACCCTATTTTTGCGAAAAATTAGGTTTTTTTCCTCTACCTTTTCTTCCTGTTTGATCTATAAATTAAACTTATAACGTCTTTCTGCATGTCAGACTATTTATATTTAGTAAGAATATCATAAATAATCATTTAACATTTCAATAAAACCTAATGAACCCTTTTTAAACCAAATGAAAGTCCTCTTTGACAGTTTTCACTAAGACTTCACATTTTTGCGCAAATGTAAGAAATATCAAAAAACATTCGCGAACAACAATAATGCATAATCTTTGGTTTACAATCAAAAGAAAAATCAGAAAAATCGGGTTTTAAAACATTTCAAATTGAAATAATAGTTAGCATTTAATTTTTTTGAAAAACTGATTTTTTCAATGTTAAAATAAGGAGTCTTCGTTAAAACGGTGTAACTACCGGAAAAAATTTCCAAATTCAAATTTGTTTCAAGCAAACAAAAATTTCAAGAACTTTCTTTCTAATGACTTTAAAGTTTTTGAAATCCGTTGAACACTGCAAAAGTTATGCCGAAAACAAAATCGGACTTTTAAGAGGGACACCCTGTACATTGCTAATGACCTACCATGCGAATCAAACTTACAACTGAATTCATTTTTCACATGGTGGGTAGTAGTCGACTGTAGTATTACGGTTCAAACTACATACATTTCAATCCCGAGAATGGTGACTTTGAAAAAAATTGCATGTTCATTAATGTTTTTTACTGAGAGTTCTAAGAGTTTTTCGCGGAGAGTTTCATTGAACTTCCAATTTAATTTGAATAATACAAGTATGTAGCTCACAAGTTATCCCAATAAGTCGGTTTTTAACCTACAGGTGTCACCCAAAACCACACCGCCTGTCGACTGAAGAGTCCCACCAATCCAGGCGTCTCGATTAAGGGACGAAACGCCTTCCTTTTTCACACATTTGTTTAATTGTTGAAAGTGAAAGAATTATTTTTTTAGTTGTAAAAAATTTATCTATTATACCGAAAATTTCAAATTTTATTTTTGTTTCGTTTTCTAGGTCACTTGATTCATCGGGTAAAGGCTGAAAATCGAAATTTTCGCTAATATTTTCTGTTACAGTAGATGGAAGTTGTTTTATTGGAAGATTGGAACAGCTAAAATTGGTCTACGAAATTTACTATATATTTATTAACATTTTCTTGGGAACAATATTAGCTTACGCGACAACTGTTAAGATGAATAGTATTTAACATCTGGCTTCATGAACACCGTTATGGTGTCAGTTTAATATGCAATAAAATCGCTAGTAACTCTTTTCCACTGACGCAGTGAAGAAGCGCCGCTAATCAAGAGCGATCTAGTCCTGCCATACGAGATAAAATGTTAGACAATTTCTGCCATACAAGAAGACTAACACAATTTCGAATGGACATTTAGTTAACATTGAAAACACTCTAACTTTATTTCCCATATCGATCTTGCACCCTTCGGAGGCTTCCGAGTCTCTCAGTTCAGGCGCCACGTTTTCTCTGAAGTCCGCGGTTAAGAAGTAAGGAGAACAAGCGTGGGCGGCGGTGAACAGCAGCAGCTGAGCAGCAATTAATTGAAGCCACATGATGAGAATGTTAACAACGGTTTATACTGATTCTGGAAATAGTTATTCGAGCTCGATATATGCATCAACAACAACAACAACAACAACAACAACAACAACAACAACAACAACAACAACAACAACAGCAACAACAACAACAACAACAACAACAACAACAACAACAACAACAACAACAACAACAACAACAACAACAACAACAACAACAACAACAACAACAACAACAACAACAACAACAACAACAACAACAACAACAACAACAACAACAACAACAACAACAACAACAACAACAACAACAACAACAACAGCAACAACAACAACAACTTCTAAATAGGTTGTAGCTCGAACACTGGCGGAAAAGATCATCCTCCATAGGGAGCGGAATTCCGTCAAAGAGATGGGAAATGGCAGTTTTTAATCCAGTTTTACCTACATACATTTACCTACCTACATACATTCATACGGAACAAATTCAACTTTTTAAAAACACCAAAGAAGGGGGAATTCCACTTTTCCCTCCCCTTCTCGTCCGCTAGTGAGCTCAGCAAGGAAGGCATATTTGATCATCGAACAGCCGTGGATTATCACCTCATGTTATAGCCGATCCAGGGTTTCTTGTTAGTCAAAACAAATTAAGCGCGCAGTTTGAATTCAAATCTGTTTTTTTGGCGCGCGTTCAAAATTTGAAATAATTGCCTTTTCCCATAAAATTTGGCCAACATTTATTTCATAAAATTTACACTTATTTCATCGCACTTGTGTGTAACGGTTAATAGGATTTTTTTTGATGACAAGAAACTTTGACCAAGCCATAAGTTTGATGAAAAATAATATAGCTTGGTCAGTGTATCTTGTTACTAATTATTTTCCTGAAAACCTTGTACTGAACAATTAATAAGTTTTAAGCATGTTTAAAAATATTATGTTATACAAAAGTAGTGTCGAAAGCTGAAAAATTTAATCAAAATTGAACGCGCGCCGAAATTCGAATGCGCGCCAAAAGGAGTACGATAAAGACTTCAGAGTAACGAGAAATTGTGACCAGAGTTTGATAGAATATTTTTGAGAACAAGATACCTTGGCCAAGCTATTTATGTACAACAACAACAACAACAACAACAACAACAACAACAACAACAACAACAACAACAACAACAACAACAACAACAACAACAACAACAACAACAACAACAACAACAACAACAACAACAACAACAACAACAACAACAACAACAACAACAACAACAACAACAACAACAACAACAACAACAACAACAACAACAACAACAACAACAACAACAACAACAACAACAACAACAACAACAACAACAACAACAACAACAACAACAACAACAACAACAACAACAACAACAACAACAACAACAACAACAACAACAACAACAACAACAACAACAACAACAACAACAACAACAACAACAACAACAACAACAACATCATCAACAACAACAACAACAACAACAACAACAACAACTGTATAAGTTTGCTGCGAAATAATCATTGCAACTATTCACCGGAAGCCCTTTAAATAAGTTTCGATCGACTGTTTCACAGTACCATAATGACTGTCTCATAGAAAATTAGGATTTACAAATAAAATTTGCATTTTGATTGAACTTTTTGACGAGTATTTGTTTATTTAATCAGCATCCGAAATGAAAGATTGATGAAGCTGAGATGAGAGAACATTATTTACATAAATACAATTAATGATAGAGATTGAAATCTATGACAGAAGTTGTCTTTTCAAAATTTTCACGTGCGAACATTGAAGCACTAAGACTCAAAAATATTCCGACAGGTCTTCTTGAGAGCTAAAATTAACAAATTAGGTAATTTTGCATTTTGATTGAACTTTTTGATGAATATTTGCTTATTTAACCAGCATCCGAATTGAAAGATTGAAAGATTGATGAAGCTGAGCTGACAACATTATTTACATAAATACATTAAATGATAGAGATTAAATTCTATGAAAGAAGTTGTCTTTTTATAGTTTTAACTTGCGAACTTTGAAGCACTAAGGCTCAAAAATATTCCAACAGGTCTTCTTGAGAGCTAAAATTAACAAATTAGGTAAATTTGCACTTTGATTGAATTTTGACTGTTGTTTATTTGTTCATTCAATTCGCTTCCCAACGATAAAATATTGTTTTCTAATCTTCCTGTACAATGATGAAGAATTTCAAAAATTTTGAATCCGTGATTGTTATTGATTGATTGATTGATTGATTATTACAATCATTAAAGCTGAAATTTCCAAAACACATTTGCATGTTTGTTTTTCATTCGACTCGGAAACGCTTTTCATTCGACTTGTGTGCTGTTGACTGAGAAAGTTGTTTTTCCAATAAACAGTGTTCAAATTGACGATAATGGATTTCAACAGAATGATACTCACATTTTAATCAGTTGTGCGCTAAGCTTTGTGCCCGGTCTCACAGTGAAAACTGTGCATACTAAAAATATTGCTCATTTCGTTTTCATAAAGAAAGTTGGTAGTGTTTCCAGTGAAAAGGTAAAACAATATTTTTTCTAGGGCCAATCACAACAGGAATTCGTTCACTCACTCACTCACTCACTCACTCACTCACTCACTCACTCACTCACTCACTCACTCACTCACTCACTCACTCACTCACTCACTCACTCACTCACTCACTCACTCACTCACTCACTCACTTACTCACTCACTCACTCACTCACTCACTCACTCACTCACTCACTCACTCACACACTCACTCACCCACTCACTCCTCACTCCCTCACTCACTCACTCACTCACTCACTCACTCACTCACTCACTCACTCACTCACTCACTCACTCACTCACTCACTCGCTCACTCACTCACTCACTCACTCACTCACTCACTCACTCACTCACTCACTCACTCACTCACTCACTCACTCACTCACTCACTCACTCACTCACTCACTCACTCACTCACTCACTCACTCACTCACTCACTCACTCACTCACTCACTATCTACAGGGTGTCCCATCCTTAACCGCCGATGTTGACGGCTCCGTGTTTGAGTTGTACTGGGTCTATATAACTGAAACTTGATTTTCGAATAGAGAAGTCTTTGGCAATTTGTTTGACACCTACCAGAAGTTTATTGGACGTCTGTAGCTAATTTTACAATCAATCAAAAAGAGATCCATTTTTGGACCTGTTTTTCTTCATACTGTGAATTTTTTTGTCATAAAAATTTACTCCAAGAGCAGAGCATCACAGGAAAAAGCACAACCCAGAATGGAACAGCAAAAAAAAACAAATTGAGAAACTCAATTTTCGACTCGGGTACTTCCTTCATCCTCACATCGTTCCCAGTGCTCTTCTCTGCCGATCCAGGAAACAGGAAAGGTTTCGATGAGACGACGGCTACCTGGCATGATGAGCCATAACACCGTACTGTTGTAACAACAAGTCACATTTCCAAGTTCTTATACCTGCGTTAGACGAGGCAACAGTCACTTTTTCTAGAAAGCCAGGATGGTTCGTTATGCCAGCTTCACCCGAGATTGGCTCAATGAGACCTTTCCTGGTTCCTGGATCGGCAGAACAGGACAACTTACGTGGCCTAGACCTCTTCTCTCTGGACTCCAGGCTCCATGGTGATTTGAAGGAGCACGTATTTCCGAGGAGTTCCTGTAATACGGCCAGTCACCTCTCTATATCCTTGAAGAGATGGTTGCAATTCCCATGAACTCAGGTTATGTAACCGTGGAAGCTGTGTCTCGACACTGGGAACGATATCAGGATGAAGGAGGTACCCGAGTCGAAAATTGAGCTTCTCCATTGTTTTTTTTGCTGTTCCATTCCAGGTTGTGCATTTTTCTGTGTTGCTGTGTTGTTATTACATTGCAATTTTATCAAATTTCCAAAAAAAAATTATGACAAAAAAATTTACAGAAGGAAGAAAAATTAGTTCAAAAATAGGGCCTATTTTCGATTGCTTGTAAAATTAGCTACAGACGTCCAATAAACTTCTGGTAGGTTTCAAACAAATTGCCAAAGACTTCTCTATTCTAAAATGAAATTTCAGTTATATAGAACCAGTACAACTCGAACCCGGAGCCGTCAACATCGGCGGTTAAGGATGGGACACCCTGTATATCTCTCACTCAATCCTTCAGTTTCGTTTGCTCACTCACTCCTTCTGATAAAAATCCGATTATTTTTGCGAGTATTCCGTTTTTATTGTTGTTGTTGTAAAGATTTTTTTCGCTTTAGGCAGCTTAGCCATTGGACAATGAACGAGGTAAATGTGTATCATTTTTAAAATCTGGTTAGAGTTAAAAGTTATTTATACGTAATGATGTGTATATAAAAATGATGAAAAAAACTGTTAACGAATTTTACATCTCGCTCAAGACTTTTTACAGTTCTGGCTGAAGTTAGATTTTTTACAGCCTGAAAATAGACTTTTCACAGTCCTGAAGTTAGACTTTTTCACAGTTCTGAAAAGATACTTTTTACACTCCTGAAATTAAACTTTTCCCAGTCCTGTCCTGAAGTTAGACTTTTCATAGTTCTGAAGTTTGAATTTTCACAATCGCGAAGTTAGACTTTTCATAGTCCTGAATTTCATTGAATTTCACATTTTGAAATCACCTTTTATAACCACTTACGAGACTTGAACAGGTTGTTTATTATTATATCTGTTTTCATTTGTTTGATCTGTTTTGTGCTGTTAATTCTTAGAAAATCAACGCTAAATTCCAGTTTAGTTACCTCATTTTTATTGCTCACGAACTTAATAATTAAATCTAAAATATGCCCAAAGAAAGATAAACATTTGGATAATCCAAAACAGTTGAGATGGCACAAAAATGATAAACAAAGCGTTACACTATATTTAATAATATAACAACATTGCAAAATCCGTGAACCACGAGAATCAGGTTAATGAAAATATCTTATATGTAAGTCTCAAATTTAGCTTATTTTCTTCAAACACCTTCGGATATTGGAACTGATGGTCATATAACAAAGTCAGTTTCACAATATCAACTGACATATTGGTTATATTTGCCTCGTAATCTTTATATAACACACAAATGTCCGTGGCCGAAATAATTTATAAAATCCAGTTCGTGGCCAAGGTAACTTTATGTGTGTCTATGTGTTTTCTGCGCAAATATTTATATTTCATTTTTGTATTCTATATAGTAATTCGATGTCGAAACGACCGCCAATTTGACTCCCTTTCACTGTACGACGTCGCAAACTTCAGCTACAAAAATGTGGGTCCACCAGTTGCACCAGGCGTTGCAATTGGAAAAATACGCATCCAGGCGCTCTGAAAATTCACCCATCACCCCTAGCCCCAGACCCCACCCTACTCAATTTTTAATTCTAAGAACGAAGGTGAAAAATTTTTTCTCCGGCCATCATTAAACTGTTAAAAACTTGCGCCGAGTGACGGCAAAACATACCAACTAAGCAGTGTATATCAAATACAGAGGACGGGATAATCCAAGTTTGCCGTACGCAGATAGAGGCCAATTAAATGTAGTATATATCATTTACAACAACAACAACAACAACAACAACAACAACTACAACAACAACAACAACAACAACAACAACAACAACAACAACAACAACAACAACAACAACAACAACAACAACAACAACAACAACAACAACAACAACAACAACAACAACAACAACAACAACAACAACAACAACAACAACAACAACAACAACGCATACTAAAATGTAATTTATCTTGAACTGCAGCTAGAGGAATTTAATTTAAATTGGTGATCTTCAGTCATTGAATTTTTTTATCTGAACAGAAACAACTCACTCATTCACTCACTCACTCACTCACTGCAGTTGTTCGTGTACAGTGCGCTCAATTGGTTAGGCCCCACAAAGATTCATATCACACGTATCCTAAAATGTAATTTATCTTGAACTGCAGCTAGAGTAATTTAATTTAAATTGGTGACTATATAAATCAGATCATGTGGCTCATCATCAGTTATTGAATTTTTTTATCTGAACAGAAACAACACACTCATTCACTCACTCACTCACTCACTGCAGCTGTTCGTGTACAGTGCGCTCAATTGGTTAGGCCCCACAAAGATTCATATCACACGTATCCTAAAATGTAATTTATCTTGAACTGCAGCTAGAGTAATTTAATTTAAATTGGTGACTATATAAATCAGATCATGTGGCTCATCATCAGTCTTTGAATTTTTTTATCTGAACAGAAACAACTCACTCATTCGCTCACTCACTCACTCACTGCAGTTGTTCGTGTACCGTGCGCTCAATTGGTTAGGCCCCACAAAGATTCATATCGCACGTATCCTAAAATGTAATTTATCTTGAACTGCAGCTAGAGTAATTTAATTTAAATTGGTGACTATATAAATCAGATCATGTGGCTCATCATCAGTCTTTGAATTTTTTTATCTGAACAGAAACAACTCACTCATTCACTCACTCACTCACTCACTGCAGTTGTTCGTGTACAGTGCGCTCAATTGGTTAGGCCCCACAAAGATTCATATCACACGTATCCTAAAATGTAATTTATCTTGAACTGCAGTTAGAGTAATTTAATTTAAATTGGTGACTATATAAATCAGATCATGTGGCTCATCATCAGTCTTTGAATTTTTTTATCTGAACAGAAACAACTCACTCATTCGCTCACTCACTCACTCACTGCAGTTGTTCGTGTACAGTGCGCTCAATTGGTTAGGCCCCACAAAGATTCATATCACACGTATCCTAAAATGTAATTTATCTTGAACTGCAGCTAGAGTAATTTAATTTAAATTGGTGACTATATAAATCAGATCATGTGGCTCATCATCAGTCTTTGAATTTTTTTATCTGAACAGAAACAACTCACTCATTCACTCACTCACTCACTCACTGCAGTTGTTCGTGTACAGTGCGCTCAATTGGTTAGGCCCCACAAAGATTCATATCACACGTATCCTAAAATGTAATTTATCTTGAACTGCAGCTAGAGTAATTTAATTTAAATTGGTGACTATATAAATCAGATCATGTGGCTCATCATCAGTCTTTGAATTTTTTTATCTGAACAGAAACAACTCACTCATTCGCTCACTCACTCACTCACTGCAGTTGTTCGTGTACAGTGCGCTCAATTGGTTAGGCCCCACAAAGATTCATATCACACGTATCCTAAAATGTAATTTATCTTGAACTGCAGCTAGAGTAATTTAATTTAAATTGGTGACTATATAAATCAGATCATGTGGCTCATCATCAGTCATTGAATTTTTTTATCTGAACGGAAACAACTCACACATTCACTCACTCACTCACTCACTGCAGCTGTTCGTGTACAGTGCGCTCAATTGGTTAGGCCCCACAAAGATTCATATCACACGTATCCTAAAATGTTATTTATCTTGAACTGCAGCTAGAGTAATTTAATTTAAATTGGTGACTATATAAATCAGATCATGTGGCTCATCATCAGTCATTGAATTTTTTTATCTGAACGGAAACAACTCACTCATTCACTCACTCACTCACTCACTCTCTGCAGTTGTTCGTGTACAGTGCGCTCAATTGGTTAGGCCCCACAAAGATTCATATCACACGTATCCTAAAATGTTATTTATCTTGAACTGCAGCTAGAGTAATTTAATTTAAATTGGTGACTATATAAATCAGATCATGTGGCTCATCATCAGTCATTGAATTTTTTTATCTGAACAGAAACAACTCACTCATTCACTCACTCACTCACTCACTGCAGTTGTTCGTGTACAGTGCGCTCAATTGGTTAGGTCCCACAAAGATTTTTATCACATGAATCCTAAAATGTAATTTATCTTGAACTGCAGCTAGAGTAATTTAATTTAAATTGGTGACTATATAAATCAGATCATGTGGCTCATCATCAGTCATTGAATTTTTTTATCTGAACAGAAACAACTCACTCATTCACTCACTCACTCACTCACTGCAGTTGTTCGTGTACAGTGCGCTCAATTGGTTAGGTCCCACAAAGATTTTTATCACATGCATCCTAAAATGTAATTTATCTTGAACTGCAGCTAGAGTAATTTAATTTAATTGGTGACCATATAAATCAGATCATGTGACTTATCATCAGTCATTACATTTTTTTATCTGAACTGAAACATCTTATTCACACAGAAATAGCCATTTGACGACTATATTATGCTGGGTAATATGTTACAACATGTCACAATATATTCGATTTGTCTGAAAATGTGCCCCAGTGTGTTTTGTAATCATACTGATCAATTTTTATTAGAAAACTTCAATTTAGTATGTGGGTTGAATTACTTCAATTATGTCTGCTACAGTGTACGACCAGGAAAATTTTGGGATGCAGTTTTCATGTGTTGCCTATTCCATAAAAGATGTGCTTACTATAAATATAATTGACAAAACTTTCAAATAAATACCCTCAACACTATCGTTCCGAAGGAACGGGTTGGTGCTAGTTGATTATAAGGAAAAGAACTGTTCTCAAAAATTAAATCGCGCCGAAAAAGACTTTTCTCAGCCATGAATTCGAGAATCCGGGTTTAATAACTTATGATAATCCAATACTTGAGAACTAGGCTCTGGCAGTGCCAGAACTTGATGCTCAACTTCATTGGTAATTCGTATTTTTGATAAATTCTTAGACTTAATTATGAGACATATTTAAAAAATAATTAAAATCATGTAAACAACCATTTAAAATCAATAAACGCCCAAATTAATAATTTGTGGCCCAATCGTACATTATTTTCAACTCACTCACTCACTCACTCACTCACTCACTCACTCACTCACTCACTCACTCACTCACTCACTCACTCACTCACTCACTCACTCACTCACTCACTCACTCTCTCACTCACTCACTCACTCACTCACTCACTCACTCACTCACTCACTCACTCACTCACTCACTCACTCACTCACTCACTCACTCACTCACTCACTCACTCACTCACTCACTCACTCACTCACTCACTCACTCACTCACTCACTCACTCACTCACTCACTCACTCACTCACTCACTCACTCACTCACTCACTCACTCACTCACTCACTCACTCACTCACTCACTCACTCACTCACTCACTCACTCACTCACTCACTCACTCACTCACTCACTCACTCACTCACTCACACACTCACTCACTCACTCACTCACTCACTCACTCACTCACTCACTCACTCACTCACTCACTCACTCACTCACTCACTCACTCACTCACTCACTCACTCACTCACTCACTCACTCACTCACTCACTCGTTCACTCACTCACTCACTCACTCACTCACTCACTCACTCACTCACTCACTCACTCACTCACTCACTCACTCACTCACTCACTCACTCACTCACTCACTCACTCACTCACTCACTCACTCACTCACTCACTCACTCACTCACTCACTCACTCACTCACTCACTCACTCACTCACTCACTCACTCACTCACTCACTCACTCACTCACTCACTCACTCACTCACTCACTCTCTCACTCACTCACTCACTCACTCACTCACTCACTCACTCACTCACTCACTCACTCACTCACTCACTCACTCACTCGTTCGTTCACTCACTCACTCACTCACTCACTCACTCACTCACTCACTCACTCACTCACTCACTCACTCACTCACTCACTCACTCACTCACTCACTCACTCACTCACTCACTCACTCACTCACTCACTCACTCACTCACTCACTCACTAATTAACTCTCTCACTCAAACCTTCAGTTTCGTTTGCTCATTCACTCGTTCTGTTAAAAATACGATTGTTTCTGTGAGTCTGTGAGTGTTCCGTTTTTTTGCTGTTGTTGTAAAGATTTTTTCGCTTTAGGCAGCTTAGCCATTGGACAATGAACGAGGTAAAGGAGTTTCTTTTTTTAAATCTAGTAAGTCATTTATACGTATTGATGTGTATATAAGCCCGTTTGTTAGAAAAAAAGCGGTTAACGACTTTTACATCTCGCTCAAGACTTTTTACAGTCCTGGCTGGAGTTAGATTTTTCACAGCCTGAAAATAGACTTTTCACAGTCCTGAAAATAGACTTCTCATAGTCCTGAAAATAGACTTTTCACAGTCCTGAAATTAAACTTTTCACAGTCCTGAAGTTAGACTTTTAACAGTTGTGAAGTCAGAATATTCACAGTTATGAAGTTTGAATTTTCACAATCGCGACGTTTGACTTTTCATAGTCCTGAATTTCATTGAATTTCACATTTTGAAATCACCTTTTATAACTACTTACGAGACTTGAACAGGTTGTTTATTATTATATCTGTTTTCAAATGTTTGATCTGTTTTGTGCTGTTAATTCTTAGAAAATCAACGAAAAATTCCAGTTTAGTTACCTCAGTTTTATTGTCCACGAAATTAATAAATAAATTTAAATTATGCCCAAAGTAAGATGAACATTTGGATAATCCAAAACAGTTAAGATGGCACAATAATGAATAAACAAAGCGTTACACTATATTTAATATGGGATCCAAAAATCAATGAAGATTGCAAAATCCGTGAACCACGAGAAACAGTTTAATGAAAATATATTATATGTAAGTCTCAATTTTAGCTTATTTTCTTCAAACACCTTCGGATACTGGAACTGATGGTCATATAACACAGTCAGTTTCACAATATCAACTGATATATAAGTTAGTTATTAATTATAAGGAAGAAAGAATTCGTTCCGGTTTTGGACAATTAAATGAAACACGCCGAATAAGACTTTTCTCAGTCATGAATTTGAGAATCCGGGTTTAATAATTTATGATAATCCAATACTTGAGAACTAGGTTTTGGCAGTGCCAGAACTTGATGCTCAACTTCATTGGTGATTCGTATTTTTGATAAATTCTTATACTTAATTATGAGACATATAAACAATAATTGAAATCATGTAAACAACCAACTAAAATTAATAAACGCTCAAATTAATATTTTTGTGGCCCAATCGTACATTATTGTCAAAATTGTTACTTTTGTCTACATCGTGCGTTTGAGCTACAAGAAGGTGAAAAGTCCAAGATTACTCGAACCTTTTTCATTTAACCATCAATCAGGTAAGAGGTAAAAAAGCACAATGTGATGATGATGACTCCTACTTTTCAATTTTTTTTTCACATTTGAAGTGTTTTTTCATTTAGATTTGTCACTCCTGAACAGGTTTTAACGCCTTTGAATCCCAGCAGAAAATAAAACAAAAGAAGATGGATCTGATTTGACTACGATAAACTCGTTTTTTTTCGATCGTAAATGCTGACCAAAAAGGTGGGTTATTCTGCATAATGAAAAATTGGAACAAAGTCCTGTTCTGGCACGAATAGATAAAAACTGGATACTAACTGTCAAAAATCTGGATTTATACTCTTTTGTAACTCATAAACGTCTTTAAAAGCTGTTTACGGAACATGCCCACGAGAAAACTGGATGCTTGTAGAAAACGTTGTCTTGGGAAATACCATAAAATTGAGATTTTAAAAGGGTGTTCATCATGAGTAACGGACAAACACCTAACTGTCATAATTTTCATCATATCATGTTAAACCGATTTTCTCAATCATCAAATTACGATCAGAAGGAGTTAAAATCAATGTTCAGCGCCCTCTACGCATGGCAGTGGTTCCGTTGTTACGTATTCGTAATACGAATCGTCGCCGATATCATGCCAATACTTCCATCCACATCTCAGAGTGAACGGCGGGACCGTTTTGTTACAGGTAACCTGTGTTTCAAATATATAATGAACACCTTTTTTCACTGTTTCTCCTTCGTGGTCAACGACGTAGTTTTCTGCCGGCTTAAGAATGGTTGATTCGCACATTAATTCCGGGGCTTCATCACCTGTCTTGCAACCATGGTCATATCCTGTTCCGTACAAGATGGCATAAAAATAGTCAAACAAGCATCTCGTATAATCATTTCGCGCAGTGTACATGGTTGCCAGACCAGTGTAATAGCAGGTACACTGCAGGTACGAATTCTTCGCAGTGTAAGGCCACGGACCAGCGATGTTTGCCTGCACGTTGCTGATCTTGGCATCCAGCATTTGACCACGTTTGCACATATGCACACAACACCAGCCGG
Source organism: Daptonema setosum (assembly GCA_964036265.1). Taxonomy (NCBI): domain Eukaryota; kingdom Metazoa; phylum Nematoda; class Chromadorea; order Monhysterida; family Xyalidae; genus Daptonema; species Daptonema setosum. Next base: position 2,915,205 of record OZ038442.1, read on the forward strand.
CTGCATTCTTCCATTTTGTTGCCACAAAGTTCGGTGCCCAAATCTTTCGCAGCGCTGCTTCTTCTGGATGCGTCAATGCCAATCCACCCATTACAGCCGTCGCCGGTAAAGCCTGATCCATAACAGCTTTAGTTTGTTCGGTTGCATGAATGTCAAGAAAGTGTTGCTTTGCATACATACTATCCACACGCAGGTAAGGATTGCCTCCTGCTACAAAAGTCCAAGTTGGATGAACGCTGCACTGCATGAAGGTGAAGCCATCGCCAAGCACGCAGTATTCTTCATAGTCGCTGATGCATTGATCAAGTCGTCGACGTGCATTATACAACGCGGGCGCCCCGCCATCAAACAAACAGTTGCACGTGAGGAATACGGTTTCTGGTGTGTCACCTTTCGTACCGGGGATGGTTGCTGCCTCGGTGTATATGTAGGTGATGACTCGTCGCGTTTCCATCAATTGACCACATGCATGGGCACAACACCATAACAAACCATTCTTCCAATGCGTTACCGATGGGCCAATCACATTCAAGGCCTGCGCGGAGACAGCGTTGCCTGTTAGCACGACCGAGCTGGATACCTGAAAATTAAACTGAATGTATGCTGCCAGTAATTGACTATACGAAAAGTCTGAATTAGAAAATGAGTTTAAACTTTTTAAATAACTCTAGGCTTTGAACTCTATTCGGGCTAGTTGTCATACATAAAACTTTGGTTTCATTATAGACTCAGATTTGAAATAGACCACCCCAAAACTTAGGCCTAAGCTGAACCTGAATCAGACTACCTGAGAAAAACCTACAGTTTGCGATGACGACTTTTTTATAGCACTTGGCGGCTTCAGAATCATTCTATGGTGATAAAATTGACCATAGCAAAAGTTTTCAATCCCGAAAGCGTCAATTATTTTATTTGACAAAATACCAATAATTACAGGTTTTCAAAATAATTATAATAAATACGGGGCGTGTTCCTTTTTTTCTAAAAATTTACAAGATCTTTGATGTGTTTGCGCTCATTCTTTACAAACATATTTTGAACGAAAACATTGAACTAAAGGTAATATTATTTAACTAAATGTTTCGTTGAAGTTTCAAGGATGTTTTGCCATATAGCTCATTAAAGGGGTCTCAAAATGAACATTCGGGCTCGTGAATATCCACCTTTAAGTGTGTTAAAATCCGCAAACAACTGGAAGTTGTTACACCTATGAACGCCAAATTGTAGAATCTCTCAGGACAACGAGGTAAATCCAGTGTGGGAAAAGCTTAATTTTTTTAAAGTAATCAAAAATATACTGATTAAATTATTAATACAAAACTTAGTATGTTGGTTCGGAAACCGCTGTTTCTGAGTGCTGAAAAAGTTTCGTCGACTCCTACGCCCCATAAAAACCGTAGATTTCTTCAAGCAATCCGATTAACATGAGCATTATAAATAGCTCCCCGAATACTTTCCGGATTGCAATAACTCTAATTGATTTGAATAAGACAGGATGCATTACTGCATTTTTGGATATTGATTAAATAATTCTTAGACAGAAGTTGAACCTGCCTAACGAGAAAAAGATTCTAAAGAAGAAAAATTAACAAATTCTGAATTGGCATTTAGTTCTGGATACCTACATAATAAGAATTACTTATTATGGAAGAAGATTAAAATTAAAACTCTATAAAGAGCTACCTGGGATTCGAGTAAAAAGTTGTGGTGTTAACTACTCCGAATTTTGAATTATCTGCATCAAAAGTGAGAGCAGGTGACGCATAACAGCCGGCTGTTCAACCTGAAGCTCTCCAACCTTTGTTTCCATGTAGGCCGCACATGCGTTGGATGCCTTGATGTCCGGCAGTAAAGGTGCCACGTTGTATGTGAAGTCATCGCTTTGAAAGTAGGGACAGGCGTGGGTGGTGACCGAAAACAGCAGCTGACCAGCAATTATGTGAAACAACATCATGCAAACGTTATTCCCGTTTTGTATTCAATCTGGAATTAGATGGCAAATGTTTGAAATAAACATAAACAACCCATGAGCGGCGGTGGGGTAGGGTGTTCCCTCTTCGCAAATCAGGGGATCAAGACGCGCCGTTACTTCAAACCTGGGGATCAGGACGTGCCCTCATTTCGCACATGGGGATCAAAAATGGGCCCTCTATTCGAACCCTAGAGTTTGAGGCGCGCTCCATGGTTGAAGTTTTAGCTTGGTACAAGTATCTTGTTATAAAAAACCTTGGACTTTTAAGATATTTTCTCCGACATATCCGGAAAACAACCGATTTCGTACATTACTAAATCCAGCTACAACAGATTTGATCGGTTTTACTCTCATTTGAATATATATACTTTAAAATGCCACGAAATTTAACTTTGTTAAACCATATTTTTTTCAAACTGGGCAAAACGGGTTTTTATGGGCTTCTTAAAATAACCACCACTTAATATCGTAAAAAAATTACAATAATATGGCTAAGTTGAATTCTGATGAAATCTAAAATTTTAAAAGTTGAAGAAACAAGTGTAACACGTGTTATACCAGTAATTTCATAGCAGATTTTTCTATAACAGTATTTTCATAACAGTACTTTCAAAACAGTACTTTTATAACACTACTTTTAAAACCATACTTTTTTAACAGTACTTTACTTTAGTATAACTTTACTTATTTAACAGTGATTTTATAGCAGGGTTTTTATAACACTACTTTTATAACAGTTTTTTACAACAGTACTTTTATAACAGTACATTTATAACTCACAGCATGAGCAGTAACTTGAAATCCAACAATGATTTTCGCTTCCATGGTTTCCAGTTTTATACTTGCTTTCGTCATTCATCTATATTCCATAACTTTCAATCAATAGTACTAATTAACTAGCAGCGGACGAGAAGGAGAAGAACGGAAAAGTGGAATTTCCCTTTCTTTGGCTGTTTCAAAAAGTGCATTTTGTTCCCTAAGGTGTATATATAATGCTTCCAAATACTTCTTTGAGGAAATTCGACTCGTCCGCCGGTGGTACAAACTTGACTTTAATCTACCGAATAATAGTATTTTTAAGTATTTTCCGTACAAAAGTGGAATTCCTCCCTCTTTGCGGGGTTCAAAAAATTCAATTTGTTCCCTAAGATGTAGGTAAAATGACCTACATATGTACAAACTCCCATTTCCGCCCTCATTGACGAAATTCCCCTCTCTTTGGAAGTTTGGCTCGTCCGCCAGTGAATCGTACAGTACAATTACAAATTCAAACACATGCAAACGTTCAGAAGCATTCTTCATATTGTGAATCAATTAAACTCTGTACCAACCTTTCAATGGCAAAAACCGCTCAATTAAGGCATAACTTTTCGAATCATCATTTCCTTTGTTAAGCGATCAAGACTTCCTTGAAAGCAGAATATAATTCAGTTTTGCCGACTATTATAATACGAGTTTCATCAGGGATGTACTTTTAACCAGGTTTAGCCGACGTGTCTCATAAGCGTTTTTTTGCTGTCTGGAAGTGTTTGTGATTCGAATAAGTCCCGAATTTCTTAACGTGATCACTGTTTATACATCGCATTGCTGCTTAAACGAAATTTTCAGATTTGATCGTGATTTTATGCGGGAAACGTGCAGAAAAAAACGGGTGTTCCCTAATTTTTACGAAACGAGGAATGTGAGAAAAAACTTGCGTTGATTGAATTGTTACTAAAACGTTCGTTAACAACCTATAACTTTCAGAAAACTATGCGTGGTTTAAGAATTATGCTTTTAAAGATTCATTTTCCACTTTTGAAATCAACAAAACCATAGAACAATCAAATAAACAAAGTGCACCTGGCAAGTACCTCCAAGACGACGCCAACGTCTATTTCAACGCAATTATTTACTTCGTGGGGATTCACACAAATTAAGTATCGTTTTATCTAATTCTTGTTCAGTTTTTTTCCATCCACTCCGAAATCCGTACATATTCAATTTATTTCATTTTTGTCCACACATTATGAAATGATAAAATTAACCGTAAAAACCAAAAAGTCACAGTATCTCTTTCATACATTCGGTCACGTGCTACATAAAAAATCAGAACTAAAATTGTCTAGCAACACCCAGTAGCCCCATAACTGCCGATAAACATAACGTCGTATCAAATAAATGATTACTCACGTTATGATATATCAACTGACATATGACATATGTTATATGACATATATTATATGACATATATTAGATGACATATATTAGAATATATGACTCTTGATATAATTGAATAACGTGAGTCTAGTCGTATTCTTTATGGTTATAATACAGGTTTTATTACATTGTCAAACACACAATAAATACACTTCAACTAAGATGACTAATAAAGACGCTTCCGAGATTCTAGTGAAATATGAAGTACCATTCTTGCTCAAACAATGAAACATCAAATTAGCTTTTGGTCCACACACTTGGCTAACGTGCATGACGGTGATTAGGCCACAACGAAACCGGCCAATCATCATCACCCAAATTAAGCCAATCACGCAAAAGAACAGCACTGCACTGAACTAGCTTGTGGCCCAACATCTGAATTCTATGTGAAAGGTGGGGTTTTACGGGCTATAACGTTTATTTTAATCATAATTTGTGTATTGTCTTGTCTTTGTTTGCTTCTGCTTGCATTAATTTTCAACAAAACTGGTGATGATTTAACGCAACAAAATTTTGGACCTGATATTTATTGGTCTGATAAAATACCCGTGAGATATAGCTTCTTATGGGCTTGACTTTGCTTGCTCATTGAACCACAAGATAAAAAAGTTTTAGATTGCAGAAACTTGTTCTGCTTCTTGTTCATGTTTTTTTGTTGTTGGAATCAAGAATTTTATTACACATTCATTCCCAAACAACAATCCCCATTCTTAAGAATACCATTGTAACATTTTACTTGATTTCTAGAAAAGACATTTTTTTACTGTTGCAATTTCAACGTTACTGATAATCCAAAGTTGCCAAACGGATAGATTATAGACTAACCAAAGATTTCTTTATTCGAATGACTTTTTTACAAGAATGTTTTTGGCGAGCGATTTCTTTCAGTTTTTGACTTGTGAAACTTGAACATCATTTGTGTATGTGGCAATGAGTTCATAGATTTTTTTGGTACTAGGTATGTACGTGTGTAATTACATAGGTTGATCGCGGTAGCATATTTCCAAAACCCCAAAATTTTTCTAGAATTTATCCCAAACGCGAAATTTTATGTCGGCATATTAAGGTGGATAACCAAAGAAATACCACCGCTGCGCGGGCCTAACGCGCTTGTCCTCGCTACCGCTCGGACAAGCCAGCCTCACGATAGGTAATCGGGGGTTAACGGACAGTAAAACTTCATATGGAATTTATTTTCGGTGACAGAAAATTTTGGAGTTTAGACAAAATTCTAGGAAAATTTTGGGGGTTTGACATTTCGCATCGCGGTACATGTTTGTACATACTATGAATATGTTTCAAAAACATTTGACAAACGCTAGAACGTTAAATCTTCGTGATGCTCTTCGAGTTTTGTGGGAAGAGATCAGATGGTTTTCTTTCCATGAATGGAAGTTTCATGGTCCCAATTGATTCACAGAGGGAATGCCGCTTCCGACAGATCGAATCATTTTTAAGTACCGTTTGTGCATAATAGAAATAGTAATATTTTCTTGAAAGTTAGCTACAAAGCAAATGTTGATTTTGACAAATTCGTACAACTCGAAATATTTCGGTGATATTGGTGGATAACCAGCTGATTTATATAAATCATGGGATAGGCAGGGTTTTTGTTGCGAAAAATGTTGATTTAACTTTTTAGCAATTCTCTCGAGAAAAAAATTATATAACAAACAGATACAGCATTCAAACCCGAGGATAGATATGTTAAGTGTAGAAGATTAGGCCAGACTATTTTGTTAATGATCAAATATTTAATAGCAGAAAAAACTTAATTCCTGACTTTATTGCAATGCGCTAAAAATTCAAAATTTATAATAAAAATTATAACAAACGGCGACGAAAGTTTTATCATTTTTTTCATATTGATGTTAACTTGTATATAAATTTATGGCAATTCCATATAAAAGTCTGTTCAGGCTAGACATCGACTCACGTGAGGATAATACGACGATCTTTGGCGCTTATCAACCGTAATCTTTGGTCAGTTTTCAGGCTAGTTTCTTAAACAGTTGACTATGAACGAGAGTGTTTTGAAATCCTTTTGTTACGTAATCGAATTCCGAAACATGAATCTTTTTTTACAATTACATGCCCTATAGCATTGTATTTTAGTTTTAGGATTGTGATCTGAATCTGTCGTTGGGTTATTAGTAGTCACACGTCAAAAATTATTCCCCAGTTTTTTATATTAGGTTGGAGAAATCAGGGGATTAAGTTTCAAATGGAAAATTCCAAATTTGACAAATGAGACGTCGTTTATTTAAAAAAAAATTCGTCGTCGTTTAATTTTATATAATATCATTATCGTTTATTATTATATCCGTTTTACATTGTATAAAAAATCACAGTGATGTTAATTGCTAGCAAACTATCTCATAAACCGAGTTCACTTACCAAATTTTTATTGACCAATAACTGAAGAAGTACATTGAAAAAGATGCCCAAAGAACAAAACTACATATGTGTGTAATCCAGAACAGTTAAGAATAGATAATAATGGATAAGCAAAACATGGTATGGAATGGAAAAATAATGCAAACACTGTGAATCACGAGAATCGGTTTTATTCTCTAAGTTAAGTTGGAACAGATGGGCTTACAACAATGTCAGTTGAAATTTTTCAACATCAATCGAATGTTATGGAATGCATAAATTAAAATCTTGTAAACAAAAAAAATATCACCAGAAAAATACCAGAATAACTGTTTGTCACCAAAACGCCATTAGGTAATTTTCTCTTCTTACGGCTTCGTTCGAGCTACATAAAAGAAAACTTCAGGAAGATCTCAGTTTACTGTTAATTACAGTTAACAGTTAACAAGCAATCAGATCAAATGAACTATTTTTCAGGAAAAAAGGTGAACACGCTTGATGTAATTACGCTAATCCACACATTTTTAGAAAAATAATTTGCACATTTCAAGTGTTTTATTTCCTTCGATATGTCGCTGCTGAACAGGTTTTAATGCTTTTGAAATCTGAATAAAAATAAAAAAAAAGTAGATTGACCTGATTTGACTGCGATAAACTCTTTTTTTTCGTAAACGCTAGTCAAGAATGTCGTTTTCCTGCATAAGGAAAGATGAAATCTGTTCTTGTAGGACTCAAAACAGAATTTGGTTTTTAAAGATGATTAACCGAGGAATTAAAAAACAAATTCTAAACAAAAAAGAACAAACGAATCATAATCATAGTCTATCGTGAAAAAAAATGTTAAGTAATATGCATGTTGTTCACATGCAGTTCGAACAGCTTACCACTTTTGTTTAGTTTGAACGCGTGCCAAAAATTGCGATAAAAAGGGTCTCTGTAAAATACTATGAGCAACTGTAGAATCCGACCAGACTTTAACGGACAAACGTCAAACTGTCATATTTTTCATGATTTAATATTACAGAAACTCTAAATCAGTGCATTTTGCAATCAAAAGAAATCCAATTCTTATCTGGTATCTGCAATCAACTATCAGCGACAGCTAAAGCTGACCGCATTCCTGGGGCTCAGTTACTCTAGTGGCGTAGCCTTTATCTTCGTCATACCGATACCATCCCATACTGTTACATTCAAGAAAAAACGACGGGACCGCTTTGGTACAGTTAAATCTCGTCCCAACTACGTAACTGACACCATTGTTCACTGGTTCTCCACCGTAAAGAACGTAATTTTGTGTCGGCTTGAGAATGGTTGTATTGCAGACATGCTTCGAAGAGAGTTGCCCTGTTTTGCAATTCGCACCTTCTCCTGTTCCCCATCGGCAAAACACTCTAAAGTCAGAAACGCATGCAGCATAGTCATTCCGCGCAGTGTACATGGCTGCCAGACCCGTGTAATAGCAGGTACATTGCAGGTACGAATTCAGCATAGTGTAAGGGTATGGGCCGATGATGTTTGCCTGCACGTTACTGATCTTCGCATTCAGCATTTGACCACGTTTGCACATGTTAACACAACACCAGCCGGCTGCATTCTTCCATTTTGTTGCCGTAGAGTTCGGTGTCCGAATCTTTCTCATCGCTGCTTCATCTGGATGCGTCAATGCCAATCCACCCATCACAGCTGTCGCCGGTAACGCTTGTTCCATTACAGCTAAGCACGATTCACTTGCCGAAATGTCAAGAAAACGATCCTCATAAAAATCCGGAACACGGAAGTAAGTATTGTCACTAAACTCTTGAGAAAACAAATATGGAGCAGCGTTGCACTGCATGAAGGTGAAGCCATCGCCAAGCCGGCAGTGTTCTTCATAGTCGCTGATGCATTGGTCAAGTCGACGACGTGCGTTATACAACGCGGGCGCCCCGCCATCAAACAGACAGTTGCATGTGAGGAATACGGTTTCCGGTGTGTCACCATTCGTACCGGGGATGGTGGCTGCCTCGGTGTATATGTAGGTGATGACGCGTCGCGGTTCCATCAACCCGCTACAAACATCGGCACAACACCATACCAAACCATTCTTCCAATGCGTTTCTGATCGGCCAATCACATTCAAGGCCTGCGCGGAGACAGCGTTGCCTGTTAGCACGACCGAGCTGGATACCTGCAAATTAAAGTGAATGTATAGCCTCCGTAATTCATTATGAGAAAAACCAAATCCGGATTACGACCGACGGATTTCCAGCGAATAAGATTTTTACCACGCATAAATTTTATTATTTTTATCCCCTGACTATTGAATACTTTGACAAATTATTTTTAAAAATGTTTTGATTGAAATGTAAAATTTTTGTGTTTATAAAAAAATAATTCGGTTCTATTATTCTTGTAAAAAATTTAAAATTGAAGTATGCAATACATTTAGCACGTTTGACATCGAAAACTATCGATTTCGAATTTTGTCCCGAATCTGAGACACATTTTTTTGTCGTAAGACAATTTCCCGGCATGAAGTGACATAGGCATGTACACATCATGACTGGGAAAAATCTTATTCATTTGTTATGATGAAATACGGGTGCTATACACTGCTGATGATGATTGATTTTGCGTGCAGTCTGAATCGGGTTTACAACCAAAAAAACTCACATGAGTTCGAATGCTCCTTCACAGTCAGTTGGATAAGGAATTTAAAATTTTGAGAACGTTTTAAATTGAGATGGAAGATTTTGAGAACCAAGTGCTCTCAACTTTGCATCGTCATTTTTTTATTAAAATTACAGAATTTTAGGAACTCGGTTTTTTTACTGAATTAATGAGTAATATCATCGATGCAAACTCAAAAAAGTTGGGTTATAGAACCACTCTTTACAGTTTTGAATACCACAATATGGTGAGTGGAAATCGGATTAGCGTTCACGAATGTTTCAATACCAAAGGATCAAAGATGATTGTTCTGAAATTTTTACATGATCATTATTTTTTCTGTTATCTCATTAACTGAGAATTTCGTTGAAATCCTTGAAAGTGAAAATGAATAAGCTATTCGTTCTAGAGCTCGAGAAGAATACTTAGATGAATGCTATTACAGAAAAAAGTTGTTTTATTGGACGATTTGAGCTAGAATAGTGTAACGAAACTGTTTACTGTGCGCTCTTGTGGACGTGCAGAAGTCGGACTGTGCACGTATGGTATTGTGCACGTACGAACTGTGTTCGTGCAGACATCGGACTGTGGACGTACGGACTGTGGACGGAATCAGACCGTTCGCGTACGGTATTTAAGACCTACGGATTCGGACCTACCAGTGTTTGTACGTCATGAGACTCTGCACGTGCAAGTTCAGTAACTGTTTGTAAGTCATGAAACTGTGCACGTGTGGGTTCCGTAAAAGTTTATACGTCATGGGACTGGGCACGTGCGGGTTCAGTAACTGTTTCGTAAGTCATGAAACAGTGCGCGTGTGGGTTCGGTAAATGTTTATAGGTCATGAGACTGTGCACGTGTGGGCTCGGTAACTGTTTGTACGTCATCAGGCTGTGGACTTGCAAGTTCGGTAAATGTTTATACGTCATGGGACTGGGCACGTGCGGGTTCGGTAAGTATTCAGACGTCATTAGAATGTGCACGTGTGGGTTCGGAAAGCGTTTGTAAGTCATACGACTGTTGACATGCGGGTATGGAAAGTGTTTGCACATAAGTCATACGATTGTGTACGTGCAGGTATGAAAAGTGTTTGTACGTCATGAGACTGTGCGCGTGCGGATTCAGTAACGTTTTATACGTCATCAGATCGAACTTACACTTACCGAAACCTCGCATATACAATCTCATCTCAGAAGCCACACGTGCCCGGTTTCATGACCTACAAACACTGTCCGAACCAACACGTGCACTGTCTTATGACGCACAAACACTTACCGAACCCGTACGCCATACGCATATTTCCAGAAACTATAAAGTTTTTTTTCACCAGTAAAACTTTTCTCAGAACTATTATGAATTCACAAAAACATAGTTTCGCACAAATGACCGAATAAAAAAAATTCAATAAAAATTAATTATTTTTTTTTATTTTTTTCTTGTTGAAGTTTTCATTTTTATAAAAATTTAGTTATGAAGGAACTTCCCCATTTTAGCGTTTTCATTTACATTGAAAGTTCACATTGTTTTTATGGCTTCGGCTTGATCGTTATCACAGACTGTTCGTTCTAAGTGAGATCGCCGAGTATGAGGCTAAGAGTTAGTTTTCAGTTCAGGCTTAGGATTAGGCTTAGCGTTTGGGAAGGGCTTGGGCGCGTAGCCCTTCTTCAAAGGCTAAGCCTAAGCCTAAGACTACACTGCAACCTAAGTTTTATGCTCCCGCCTTGGACCGTTAGCACCGCGAAGCGGAGGTGTCCAGCGTGGTTTTTCATGTCAGCACGAGCAGAATCATTAGCCATGACTTAACAGGTAAAACACTCATGAATGGTACTTTTATAAAATGTAGTTCTTATGGAAATACGTTGATTGAAAGTTGATTAAAAAAAGGTTAAAAATAATTTTTCAAATTTAGTTCAAACTTTGAAAGCTATTTTAACCATTCAATAATCAACGTATTTCCATAAAGAATACATGAAAAAAATCTGCAAAGCAAGCTTAAATTTCTGAGAATAAAAAATTCTATCAAAAAATAAATTTTTTTATAATTTATTTTTTATTTTTTATTTGTTCACTTGTTCGAAATCATCCATGATAGTTCAGGGAAAAGTTTTACTGGCGAAAAAAAACTTTATAGTTTCTGGAAGTATGCAACCCGTCTCATTACGTATAAACAGTGACCGGTCCGCAAGTTTAATAACTGCACCAGTCTGAGAATCCAAAATTTGCAGAGCTGTAATTTGCGAGTTTTTTTCAGAAGAAACGAGTGTTTTGGGGAATCGAAATTCGAATTCCATATATTTTCAATCTTTTACTCGTTTTTTTGCAAATGGATCCCACGCCACCTCCGCACTCCGCGCGGTGCTAACGCGCTTATTCTCGCTATCGCTCGGGCAAGTCAGCCTTACGACAGGTTATCGGGGGTTAACGAACAGTAAAACTGCAAGGGGAATAAGAAAACTGCAAACAGTATTGTACCGAAATTTTACAGAAGGTTTTGAACCCAGGAATTCTCGAGTGCAAGATTAACACGCTAACAACCGTGCCACGAGCTTTACTTGTTATGCGACGAACGCTGGTGTCATCACATGGCTATATCAGCACGCGTTGGTTGCATTGAATCCACGCGTTGAATTTTTGATTCTCAGAATAGTGCAGTTAGTAATCTTGCTACCGCACGTGCACAGCCTCATGACGTACACACACTTACCGAATCATGACGTACAAACAGTTACCGAACCCGGGTGCACAGTCGGATTATGTACACACACTCGCCGAACCCGCATGCATATTTGGAAACTGTACCGGTTCGGTTTTTTGTCAAGTTACCAAATTCGAATTTTTCTATTTTGGATTCACGGAGAGGCTAAGCTAGGCTATCTTCTTCACTAACGTACAGTCTATGTTCGGAACTAAGCCTAAGCAGTACAAACAAAAAATTGGTTATTAGCTGTCGTTTGGTCACATGAAATCTGACAAAAAAACGGTACAGTTAAGAAAAGAAATATGCAACCCGCACGTGCACAATCCGTATGTCCTACATTCGCATGCGCACTTTCTGATTCATTCACGCGCACAGTCCGTACATCTAAAGTACCAAACGCGCACAGTCCGATACGTCCACAGTCCAGCCCCCCCCCCCCACTGTGAACGTCCACCTACGCCTGGGACAGGTATGCCTACGTGAAAGGTGTGCCTACATACGTGAGAGCATGAATAAAATGTTCAATTAGTCAACAAGTGTCATATAACAATTGAAAAATATCCAACCCATTGAGCAAAGAGAGTTAAACATATGTTTGTGTAGAAGTGTTCTAAACCGCTTAGAGCTACAAAGACTTTCATCACCGCTTTATACCCATACAAACCGTATTATTACTTAGACAATCTGACTTGAACAATCATGAGCAATATGGATAGGTCCTCCAACCTTTTGAGTTGACATTCAGTTTAGAATTCATACCGACGATTATGAAAGACGATTACATTTTAAACTCTCTAACTTTTTCTTTCATGTAGGTCTTGCAGTCATCGGAGGCAATCGTGTCATTCAGTGAAGGTGCCACGTTGTTGGTGAAATCATCGGTTTGAAAATAGGGACAGGCGTGGTTGGCGGCGGCAAACAACAGCTGACCAGCAATTATGTGAAGCCACATTATAAAAACGTTAATAACGGCTTGTATTCAATCTGAAATTAGATGTCAAATGTTTACGATAAACAAGAGCAACTCACGAGCGGGGATTATGGTGGGCCCCTGATCCACAGGTAGGAAATGAGGGCACGTCCTGATCCCAGTGTGGAAATGAGGGCGCGTCCGCGAAATTCAAAACCCCAAAAATTCCTAGAATTCATTCTAAACGCCTAAATTTTTCGTTATCAAAAAATATTCCATATGAAGTTTTACTGCCCGTTAATCCCCGATTAACTATCGTGAGGCCCGCGCAGCGGTGGTATTTCAGCGGTTCACCCACCTTAGCATGCACGCAAGAATTTTGTGTTTGGAAATTTTTTTAGGAAAGTTTCCTGTTGCCCAGCTTGAAAATTAGGGCGCGACCTGATCCCCAGGTTTGAATTAAGGGCGTGCCAAAAAAAAATTCGAATTCAAAAAGCGCGCCAGATCGGCTATAGTTCATGCGATGAATGAATGCAAAATGTAAGCACAGAGACAGATGAGTAGGGGTGATGTTGTAGTTTCTTCAGATTTGGGCAGTATGGAGGCTGCGGAATCTTTTGAACAGGGACAGCGTTGGGGATGGGACCGTGGATGAGAAAAAGGCTGGGGTCAAAGATTGACGGTGCTTTTTCAGTCAAAGGACGGTGATGCAAAGTTATGACAGTATGATGATTTATGAATGAATTGAATATTTTGCGATGACTACTTGAAACAAATTGGTTGTGTTGGGTCAGCATGCCATGTTTCTTTTGTTGCTTGCTTATAAAGCATCGTGCCAGACAGACGGACGATGTGGCCTGGAAAACAAAGTTACTGTCTGAATTAGAATGAGCCATTAAGGGCACCATTCTTTACGATAATGTTCGAGCTTGGTGCCTTAAGTGGCTTAGATTGCATTAACAGTCACTTACCTGGGATGTTGTTGTCTGCGATAAAGCTCTTAACGAAATAGATAAGTCGGTTTAGGAATAAAATCGGCTTCAAAAGGGCAACAATTTTATTAAAGAGCTTTTTCAGATTCAAGTGAGAAAATGACACGTTAACACTAACGTTAAATGACACGTCCAACATTGGGTAACACACACTGAACATGATGATTTCATGTTATAGCATACAGCTGTTAAGTTGATTTGTACATTTGATGCAGCTAACGATTCACAAGTTGGAGTAGTTAACACTACAACTTTTCACTTTAATCCCCGGTAGCCTTTTAGCATCGAATTTCTGTGCGGCTATTTCGCCACTGGTGTGTGACTCAGAGTGATTTGACGTGTTTATGTTTCACAGGGTTGGCAAACATGGTTATGGAATTTTGAGTTTTACAAGTGTATCGGTTTCCGAACCTCATTAACAGCCAAACAAACGTAATTTTTTCTTCTAAAAAAACTTCATTTACTCCTATTTTTAGGATAACAGGTTTCGTTATATTGTCAAACACACAATGAATATATGCTAACTAAGATGATCAAAAAATTCAGTCCAGCAGCGCTCTGAATTCACCCTCGAAATTCGCTCATTGGACCACAATATCTGTTAAAAGCAGACTGCCAAATCAGACCGCTAATGTTTTCGTATTCTTAATGGTCGCCATACCATGGTCACCGACGCAAGTTTCCAGAACCCAAGAAGTTTTCTTAGGGTTTTTCCCAAAGGTCAAAATTATATGCCACCGTTACGCGGGCCTGCGCGCTTGTCCTCGCTCCCGCTCGCTTTTCTAGAAACTTTACCGGTTTTTGTTAATCCCAAATTCGACTTTTTCGTTTTGGATTAACGAAGAGGCTTAGTTAGGATATCTCTTTTACTGATGCACAATCTGTGTTCGGAACTAAGCCAAAGCCATACAAACATTCAAACGGTTATTACCTGCCGTTGGGTCACACGAATTCTGACGATAAACCGGTACAGTTTACAAATATGCCTCCTGCTCGGACAAATCAGCCTCATGATAGGTAATCGGGGGTTAACGGATAGTAAGACTTTATATTGAATCTTGTCCACACTTTATACCAACCATTTTATTTGAACTTATACTTTTGATGTTTCATTTAAATTCTTGGAAATTTTCTTGGTTCTGGAATATCGCGTCACCTTCACCAACACCTAACAGCTAGTAAAACATAACATGTTCAACTACATAACTTAAATACACTGTAATCATAATTTTACGGTTAATAATTCGTCAAACACATAGTAAATACCCACTATCTACAGGGTGGGCCAATAAAAACCATACGATTTTGAACGTTAATAATTCGATCTATAAACAACCCATTCAAACGTTTTTGCTCTCATTTGAAAGCCAATACTTTAACTTGAAATCCCTATGATTTTTGTCGTGTTTCATGGAGTTACTCTAAAGTTACAGAAGAAAATTTAAAAAATCGTGTACTTTTAGCGAAAAAGTGATTGAAATGCATGGGTTATTGTGTTTAAAAAAACTGTAAAAGGGATAATTTCAGTTTATCAAAAAATTAAATGCATAAAATAACAACTAGTTAAGCCTTGTTGATCAAAGATAAACGAATGGCACACTTGATTTAATCATTTTCCTGAACCACCAAAGCCCGGACTCAGTGTAAAATTTGTCAATGACGGCTATGACATTTGCATGCATTTTTTTTCAAAGCACTTAATATGGTACTACAGAGTTTCCAAATTAGAATTGAGCTCAGAAAACTCATTTCCCTTATGGAACTTTTTAAAGTCGTGGCCCAAAAAGAACATTTTGTCAAACCAAAAAAATCCGTTTTTTTTTCATCTAAAAACACGACTTTTTGGGGTTTTCTTCTGTAACTTGAGGGCAACTCTATGAAACGAGATTAAACTTGGCGGGATGTTAAGTTAAAATATAGGCTTTCAAATGAGAACAAGAACGATTGAATCGGTTGTTTATAGCTCGAGTTATTAACCTTCAAAATCGTATGGTTTTTTTGGCCCACCCTGTATGTTGATCAATAACCGAAAGCCTTATGGCATATTCTTTAACGACGTTTTTGACGTTTTTGTGACGGCTCTGGAAACTGAACTCATATGCGACCGGCCAGGCGATTTCAGAGTCTAACACCTTGACCACTTGACCAGCCAGCCGGTTCATGGAACAACCAATCAGAATACATAAAAAATCTAACTTTTTAAAACTCGTTCGAATGTTTTCAGTTGTCGTCATACTTCATTGAATACATGTTTTTTATTACACATTCATTTGCATGCAATCAGAAGAAACATTTTTTTACTGTTGCATTTGCCGTGAGATTTCCTTCATCATTTTTGATACTCCAATCAATCCACATTATTTCGGTTTATTCAAACGTTTTTTTGCGAGTAATTTTTCGATTCATGACATCATTTGTGTGTATAGAGCTGTTAGTTTATAGAATGCATTTTTTCGGTACAAATTATGCACGAAATTACGTTGACCGAGCAACACGAAAGCTGCACGAAAGTACGTACATATGTGCAGTATTTTCAGCAAAACTGTTATGGCAAACGCTAGAACGTTTAATCGTCGTGATGCTTTTAAAGTACTGTCGGAAGAGATGGTTTCCTTTTCATAAATGAACGTTTCATTAGCCTAATTGACTTACAAAGGGAATGCCAATTCCGACAGCTCTATAGAGATCCCATCCTTTATGTACCGTTTGTGCTGAACAGAAATGGTTATATTTTCTTGAAAGTGAACTGCAAACTATTTTTTGTTATCGTCATTTATTGTTATCATCATTCATCTTATAATATTATATCCGTTTTAAATTGTATGAAAATTTACTATGATGTTCATTGCTATTAAGCTATCTCATAAACCGAGTTTAGTTACCACATTTTTATTGGCCAAGAATTGAAGAAGTACATTGAAAAAGAGGCTCAAAGAATACAACTACATTATAATACATCCATAGCTGTTAAGATTGGACAATAATGGATAAGTAGAACGATGGGATTCAAAAAAAATTCAAACACCTTGAATCACGAGAATAGGTTTTATTCTTTGAGTTAAGTCAGATTTTTTTTTCGAAAAACCCTTTAGATGTTGGAACTGATGGGCTTACAACAATGTCAGTTTTAATTTTTTCAATATCAACCAAATGTTATTAAATACATTGCCGAATGTTAGAAATCGTGTAAACAACCAAAAATTATCACCAGATAAATACCCCTAGAATAACTGTTTGTGGCCCAATCGTACATATCTTTATTAGGCTTTTTATGGCTTCATTTGAGCTGCATATGGACAATTCGAAGAAGTCAGTTCACTGTTAATCACTGTTAACAGTTAACAACCAATCAGATCAAATGAATCATTTGTCAGGTAAGATGTAAAAACGCACAATGTGATGATGATGATGATGTTTCCTACAAATTCAATAAAATAATTTTCACAGTTCTAGCGTTATTTTTTGCTTAGATTTGTCGCTGCTGAACAGGTTTTCATGAGTTTGGAATCCAACAGACAATAAAACAAGGAAGATTGATCTGATTCGAATGCGATAAACTCTTTTTCTCGATTATTAATGCTGACCAAGAAGGTTGTTTTCCTGTATAATGATAGATGAAATCTGTTCTGGTAACAAAATTTTTTTTATGTAATTTTCCGAGAAATTCGGGAAATTGCATAACAAAACAGAGAAAGCAAATCATGATCATAGGTAGAATTTGTGAAGTAATATGTATGATGTTGATTTGCAGTTCGAACAGCTGACCACTTTGGTTCAGTTTGAACACGTGCAAAAACTTGGTTCCACGCCCAAATCACTGTAAAATACTGATAGAAACACGAAACTCTGACCAGATTTTAACGGACAAACGTCCAACTGTCATATTTTTTATGATTTTATATTAAACAAACTCTCAATCAGTGCATTTTGCAATCAAAATAAATTCAAGCCTTATCTGATATCTGCAATCAATTATCAGCGACATCTAAAGCTGACCGCATTCCTGAGGCTCAGTTACTTTAGTCTCAGTTACGTATTCATCATACGTATCATACCGGACCCATCCGTTAGTGCTGCCGTGGCATTTGAGATAAAACGACGGGACCGCTTTGGTACAGTTAGCCCTCGTCCCATATAAGTAACTGACACCATTTTTTACTGGTTCTCCACCGTTAAGAACATAATTTTGTGCCGGCTTGAGAAGGGTTGTATTGCAGACATTATTCGAAACGAGTTGACCTGTTTTGCAATTCGCATCTTCTCCAGTTCCATCATAGCAAAAACTTGTATATTCAGAAACGCATCTGGCATACTCATTCCGCACAGTGTACATGGCTGCCAGACCAGTGTAATAGCAGGTACACTGCAGGTACGAATTCAGCATAGTGTAAGGGTATGGGCCGACGATGTTTGCCTGCACGTTACTGATCTTCGCATTCAGCATTTGACCACGTTTGCACATTTGCACACAACACCAGCCGGCTGCATTCTTCCATTTTGATGCCACAAAGCTCGGCGCCCAAGTCTTCCGCAGCGCTGCTTCATCTGGATGCGTCAATGCCAATCCACCCATCACAGCCGTCGCCGGTAACGCTTGTTCCATTACAGCTAAACACGATTCGCTTGCCGTAATGTCAAGGCAAAAGTGTTCAAGATAAACAGTCACAAGACGGAAATAAGTATTGACATTTAATTCTGGAGAATACAAATTTGCATAAGCGTTGCACTGCATAAACGAGAATCCATCGCCCTCCACACAGTGTTGCCCATAGTCCGCGATACATTGATCAAGTCGCCGCCGTGCATTATACAACGCGGGCGCCCCGCCATCAAACAAACAGTTGCACGTGAGGAATACGGTTTCCGGTGTGTCACCATTCGTACCGGGGATGGTGGCTGCCTCGGTGTATATGTAGGTGATGAGGCGTCGCGGTTCCATCAACCCGCTACAAACATCGGCACAACACCATACCAAAACCATTCTTCCAATGCGTTACCGATGGTCCAATCACATTCAAGGCCTGCGCGGACACAGCGTTGCCTGTTAGCACGACCGAGCTGGATACCTGCAAATTAAATGAATGTACACTGCTGATGATGATTGATTTTGCGTGCAGTCTGAATCGGGTTTACAACCAAAAAAAAACTCACATGAGTTCGAATGCTCCTTCACAGTCAGTTGGATAAGGAATTTAAAATTTTGAGAACGTTTTGAATTGAGATGGAAGATTTTGACATCCAATTGATGTCGAAGTGCTCTCAACTTTGCATCGTCATTTTTTAATTAAAATTACAGAATTTTAGGAACTTGGTTTTTTTACTGAATTAATGAATAATATCATCGGTGCAAACTCAATAGGATTTTTTTCTTATCACCATATTTTCAAAAAAACGTTCAGTTAATCGTCAAAAAAGTTGGGTTATAGAACCACTCTTTGCAGTTTTGAAAACCACAATATGGTGAGTAGAAATCGGATTAGCGTTCACAAATGTTTCAATACCAAAGGATCAAAGATGATTGTTCTGAAATTGTACATGATCATAATTTTTTTCTGTTATCTCATTAACTGAGAATTTCGTTGAAATCCTTGAAAGTGAAAATGAATAAGCTATTCGTTCTAGAGCTCAATAAGATTACTTAGATGAATGCTATTACAGAAAAAAAGTTGTTTTATTGAACGATTTGAGCTAGAATAGTGTAACGAAACTGTTTACTGTGCGCTCTTGTGGACGTGCAGAAGTCGGACTGTGCACGTATGGTATTGTGCACGTACGAACTGTGTTCGTGCAGACATCGGACTGTGGACGTACGGACCGTGCACGTGCCGGAATCAGACCGTGCGCGTACGGTTTTAAGACCTACGGATTCGGACCTACCCGTGTTTGTACGTCATGAGTCTCTGCAGCAATTTTCCAGACCCCACAGATTTTTTGAAAGTTTACAGTTTTTATCAAAAATCTGGGAAACGAACCCCGGGCCACTCGCATGCTAGGCAAGCGCCCTTGCACCTTGCTACTGAGCCGATGCAACTAAACTGCATGTACCCTACTATAACTGGCTCGCTACGCTCGCATGCTTTCTACAGCACGTGGCTATGCTATAACACGTGCAGGAGGAAATATTGAAATCTCCCCTGCGGGGCCTATCGCGCTTGTCCTCGCTCCGCTCGGACAAGCCAGCCTTACGTTAGGTTATCGGGGGCTTGCAGACAGTAAAACTTTACATGGAATAGTAATGTTGCTCGAGAAAAACCAAAATCGAAAAATCTGTGGGGTTTGTAATCATGCCACACTTACAGTACACGACAAAAAGATGTGTCGAAAATCGCAACATTATGCGATGCGTCGCAGAATGTTGCGATTTTCGACACATCTTTTTGTCGTGTACTGTACCGAATCATGACGTACAAACAGTTACCGAACCCGGGTGCACAGTCGGATGATGTACACACAGTCGCATATTTGGAAACTGTACTGGTTTTTTGTCAAGTTCCCAAATTCGAATTTTTATATTTTGGATTCACGGAGAGGCTAAGCTAGGCTATCTTCTTCACTAACGTACAGTCTATGTTCGGAACTAAGCCTAAGCCGTACAAACAAAAAAATGGTTATTAGCTGTCGTTTGGTCACATGAAATCTGACAAAAAACGGTACAGTTAAGAAAAGAAATATGCAACCCGCACGTGCACAATCCGTATGTCCTACATTCGTACGCGCACTTTCTGATTCATTCACGCGCACAGTCCGTACATCTAAAGTACCAAACGCCCACAGCCCGATACGTCCACAGTCCAGCCCCCCCCCCCCACACTGTGAACGTCCACCTACGCCTGGGACAGGTATGCCTACGTGAAAGGTGTGAGAGCATGAATAAAATGTTCAATTAGTCAACAAGTGTCATATAACAATTGAAAAATATCCAACCCATTGAGCAAAGAGAGTTGAACATATGTTTGTGTAGTAGTGTTCTGAACCGCTAAGAGCCACAAAGATTGTCATCGCCGCTTACCCCCATACAAACCGTATTTATATTTAGGCAATCTAACTTGAACAATCATGAGCAATATGAATATGTCCTCCAACCTTTTGAGTTGACATTCAGTTTAGAATTCAAACCGACGAATATGAAAAACGATTACATTTTAAACTCTCTAACTTTTTCTTTCATGTAGGTCTTGCAGTCATCGGAGGCAATCGTGTCATTCAGTGAAGGTGCCACGTTGTTGGTGAAGTCATCGGTTTGAAAGTAGGGACAGGCGTGGGTGGCAGCGGCAAACAACAGCTGACCAGCAATTATGTAAAGCCACATTATGAAAAAGTTAATAACGGCTTGTATTCAATCTGAAATTAGATGTCAAATATTTACGATAAACATGAGAAACTCACGAGCGGCGGCGGGGATGAGGGTGTGCCCTCATTTCAAACCTGATGATCAAGGCGCGCCCTCATTTTAAACTTGGCGGCATATTTGGAAAGTGTACCAGTTTTTTGTCAGAATCCGAAATTCGCAAAATTCCGCGCAGCGGTGGTATTTCAGCGGTTCACCCACCTCAGCATGCACGCAAAAATTTTGTGTTTGAAATTTTTTTATGAAAGTTTCCTGATGCCCAGCTTGGAAATGAGGGCGCGACTTGATCCCCAGGTTTGAAATAAGGGAGCGCTTTGATCCCCAGGTTTGAAATGAGGGCGCGTCAAAAACAGATTCGAATTCAAAAAGCGCGCCAAAAGTTTATGGTTAACAAGAAACCCTGGATCTACTATAGTTCATGCGATGAATGAATGCGAATTGTAAGCACAGAGACAGTTTAGGAGGGGTGATGCTGTTGAGTCTTAAGATTCGGGCAGTATGGAGACTGCGGAATCATTGTAACAGGGACAGCGTCGGGGATGGGACCGTGGATGAGAAAAAGGCTGGGGTCAAAGATTGACGGTGCTTTTTCAGTCAAAGGACGGTGACGCAAAGTTATAACAGTATGATGATTTATGAATGAATTGAATATTTGGTGATGATTACTTGCAACTAAATGGTTGTGTTGGGTCAGCATTCCATGTTTCTTTTGTTGCTTGCTTATAAACCATCGTGCCAGACAGACGGACGACGTGGCCTGGAAAACAAAGTTACTGTCTGAATTACAATGAGCCATTAAGGGCACCATTCTATAAAATAATGTTCGAACTTGGTGCCTTAAGTGGCTCAGATTGCATTAACAGTCACTTACCTGGGATGTTGTTGTCTGCGATAATGCTCTTAACGAAATAGATCAGTCGGTTAATGAATAAAATCGGCTTCAAAAGGGCGATAATTCTATTAAAGAGCTTTTTGAGACTCAAGTGAGAAAATGACACGTCAACTTGTCCAACATCGGGTAACACCCACTGAACGTGATGATTGCATGTTATAGCATACAGCTGTTGAGTTGAGTTGAGTCGGACAGACGGATTATATGCATCACCTTCTCATATGTACATTTGATGCAGCTAACGATTCACAAGTTGGAGTAGTTAACACTACAACTTTTCACTTTAATCCCCGGTAGCCTTTTAGCATCGAATTTTTGTGCGGCTACTTCGCCACTTTTGTGTGACTCAGAGTGATTTGACGTGTTTATGTTTCACAGGGTTGGCAAACATGGTTATGGAATTTTGAGTTTTACAAGTGTCTCGTTTTCCGAACCTCATTAACAGCCAAACAAACGTAATTTTTTTCTTCTAAAAAAACTTCATTTACTCGTAATTTTTTTCTTCTAAAAAAACTTCATTTACTCCTATTTTTAGGATAACAGGTTTCGTTATATTGTCAAACACACAATGATTACATGCTAACTAAGATGATCAAAAGATTCAGTCCAGCAGCGCTCTGAATTCACCCTCGAAATTCGCTCATTGGACCACAATATCTGTAAAAAGCAGACTGCCAAATCAGACCGCTAATGTTTTCGTATTCTTAATGGTCGCCATGCCATGGTCACCGACGCAAGTTTCCAGAACCCAAGAAGTTTTCTTAGAGTTTTTTCCAAAGGTCAAAATTATATGCCACCGTTACGCGGGCCTGCGCGCTTGTCCTCGCTCTCGCTCGCTTTTCTGTTAATCCCAAATACCGGTTTTTGTTAATCCCAAATTCGACTTTTTCGTTTCGTATTAACGAAGAGGCTTAGTTAGGATATTTCTTTTACTGATGCACAATCTGTGTTCGGAACTAGGCCAAAGCCATACAAACATTCAAACGGTTATTAGCTGCCGTAGGGTCACACGAATTCTGATGATAAACCGGTACAGTTAACAAATATGCCTCCCGCTCGGACAAGTCAGCCTCATGATAGGTAATCGGGGGTTAACGGATATTAAGACTTTATATGGAATCTTGTCCACACTTTATACCAACCATTTTATTTGAACTTATATTTTTGATGTTTCATTTAAATGCTTGGAAATTTTCTTGGTTCTGGAATATCGCGTCACCATCACCAACTTCTAACAGCTAGTAAAACATAACATGTTCAACTACATAACTTAAAAAAACTGTAATCATAATTTTATGGTTAATAATTCGTCAAACACATAGTAAATACCCACTATCTACAGGGTGGGCCAATAAAAACCATACGATTTTGAACGTTAATAACTCGATATATAAACAACCGATTTTTGCTCTCATTTGAAAGTTAATATTTTAACTTAAAATCCCTATAATTTTAGTCGTGTTTCATGGAGTTAATCTAAAGTTACAGAAGAAAATTTGAAAAATCGTGCATTTTAGCGAAAAAGTGATTGAAATGCATGGGTTATTGTGTTTTAAAAAACTGTAAACGGAATATTTCAGTTTATCAATAAATTAAATGCATAAAATAACAACTAGTTAAGCCTTGTTGATCAAAGATAAACGAATGGCACACTTGATTTGATCATTTTCCTGAACCACCAAAGCCCGGGCTGCATATTTACAGAAACTACAAAAAAAATTGTCACCAGTAAAACTTTTCTCAAAACTATGGTTTCGCACAAGTGAACGAAAAATTTTGTGACTAAAAATCTTTTTTTTTGGAAAACGAAGCATAAATCAGAGAAAAAATAGGATTGCCTGTTATGAAGAAACAATCCCATTCTAGCGCTCTTATTTGCATTAAAAAGTTACCATTGTTTGTATGGCTTCGGCTTAGTAATTATCACAGACTGTTCCTTCTAAGCGAGATCGCCGAGTATGAGGCTAAGAGTTAGTTTTCAGTTTAGGCTTAGGATTAGGCTTAGGGTTTGAGAAGGGCTTGGGCGCGTAGTTTTATGCCCCCGCCTTGGACCGTTAGCACCGCGAAGCGGAGGTGTCCAGCGTGGTTTTTCATGTCACCACAAGCCGAACCGTTAGCCATAACCTAAGAGGTAAAACACTCATGTTTTAATAACATGCATTTTTCATTGAAATACATTGATTATCGAAAAGTTGAAATAATTTTTTGAAATTTAATTCTAACTTTGAACGTTAATTTAACCATTCAATAATCAACGTATTTCCATGAAAAATACATGAAAAAATCAGCAAAGCAAGCTTAATTTTATGACAATAAAAATTCCAACAAAGAAATTAAATTTTTTTTAATTATTTTCGAGAAAAAAATTTTGTTTGTTCATTTGTTCGAAACCATCCATCCATTCAGGGAAAAGTTTTACTGGTGAAATTTTTTTTGTAGTTTCTGGAAATATGCGCCCGGGCTCAGTGTAAAATTTGTCAATGAATTTTTTTTTCAAAGCACTTAATATGGTACTACAGAGTTTCCAAGTTAGAATTGAGCTCAGAAAACTCATTTTGTCTTATGGAACTTTTTAAATTTAGGAATTCGTGGCCCAAAAAGAACATTCTGTTAAACCAAAAAAAAATCCGGTTTTTCATCTAAAAACACGACATTTTGGGGTTTTCTTCTGTAACTTGAGGGCAAATCTATAAAACAAGATTAAACTTGGAGGGATGTTAAGTTAAAATATAGGCTTTCAAATGAGAACAAGAATCGGTTGTTTATAGCTCGAGTTATTAACCTTCAAAATCGTATGGTTTTTTTGGCCCACCCTGTATGTTGATCAATAACCGAAAGCCTTATGGCATATTCTTTAACGACGTTTTTGACGTTTTTGTGACGGCTCTGGAATCTGAACTCATATGCGACCGGCCAGGCGATTTCAGAGTCTAACACCTTGACCACTTGACCAGCCAGCCGGCTGTTTGCTCATGAGACAACCAATCAGAATACATAAAAAAATCAAACTTCGAAAACTCGTTCGAATGTTTTCAGTTGTCGTCATACTTCATTGAATACATATTTTTTATTACACATTCATTTGCATGCAATCAGAAGAAACATTTTTTTACTGTTGCATTTGCCTTGCCATTCATCATTTTTGATACTCCAATCAATCCACATTATTTCGGTTTATTGAAACGTTTTTTGCGAGTAATTTTTCGATTCATGACATCATTTGTGTGTATAGAGCTGTTAGTTTATAGAATGTATTTTTTCGGTAAAAAATATGCAAGAAATTACGTTGTTGAGCTACACGAAAGCTGCACGAAAGTACGTACATGTGTACATATGTGCAGTATTTTCAGGAAAACTGTTATGGCAAACGCTAGAACGTTTAATCATCGTGAGGCTTTTAAAGTACTGTCGGAAGAGATGGTTTCCTTCTCATAAATGAACGTTTCATTAGCCTAATTGACTTACAAAAGGAATGCCAATTCCGACAGATCCCATTCTTTATGTACCGTTTGTGCTCAACAGAATTGGTAATATTTTCTTGAAAGTGAACTGCAAACTATTTTCTGTTATCGTCATTTATTGTTATCATCATTCATCTTATATTATTATATCCGTTTTAAATTGTATAAAAATTTACTGTGACGTTCATTGCTAGCAAACTATCTCATAAACCGAGTTCAGTCACCACATTTTTATTGGCCAAGAATTGAAGAAGTACATTGAAAAAGAGGCTCAAGGAATACAACTACATATGTGTGTAATCCATAACAGTTAAGATTGGACAATAATGGATAAGCAAAACGATGCCTTATGATATGGGATTCGAGTTAAGTCTTTGAGTTAAGTCAGATTTTTTCTTCGAAAAACCCTTTAGATGTTGAAACAGATGGGCTTAAAACAATGT
Source organism: Daptonema setosum (assembly GCA_964036265.1). Lineage (NCBI taxonomy): Eukaryota > Metazoa > Nematoda > Chromadorea > Monhysterida > Xyalidae > Daptonema > Daptonema setosum. The sequence continues at coordinate 2,941,145 of OZ038442.1, forward strand.
CAGTTTAAATTTTTTCAATATTTTCAACAACCGAATGTTATGGAATACATTGCCGAATGTTAGAAATCGTGTAAACAACCAAAAATTATCACCAGATAAATACCCCTAGAATAACTGTTTGGCCCAATCGTACATATCTTTATTAGGCTTTTTATGGCTTCATTTGAGCTGCATATGGACAATTCGAGGAAGTCAGTTCACTGTTAATCACTGTTAACAGTTAACAACCAATCAGATCGGATGAATCATTTATCAGGTAAGATGTAAAAACGCACAATGTGATGATGATGATGATGATTCCTACAAATACAATAAAATTATTTTCACAGTTCTAGTGTTATTTTTTGCTTAGATTTGTCGCTGCTGAACAGGTTTTCATGAGTTTGGAATCCAACAGACAATAAAACAAAGAAGATTATTGATATGATTCTAATGCGATAAACTCTTTTTCTCGATCATTAATGCTGAACAAGACGGTTGTTTTCCTGTATAATGAAAGATTAAATCTATTCTGGTAACAAAATTTTTTTTAAATGTAATTACCCGAGAAATTGAATAAAATTTGTAAAACAAAGCAGAGAAAGCAAATCATGATCATAGGTTGGGCAGAGTATCGTAAAAAATATGTGTAAAGTAATATGTATGTTGTTCACTTGCAGTTCGAACAGCTGACCACTTTGGTTTAGTTTGAACACGTGCTAAAATTTGGGTCGTCGCTAAAATATTCAATGTAAAAAACTGATAGAAACGCGAAACTCTGACCAGACTTCAACGGACAAACGTCCAACTGTCATATTTTTCATGATTTAATATTACAGAAACTCTCAATCAGTGCATTTTGCAATCAAAAGAAATCCAATTCTTATCTGGTATCTGCAATCAACTATCAGCGACAGCTAAAGCTGACCGCATTCCTGGGGCTCAGTTACTCGAGTGCTGTAGCCTTTATCTTCGTCAAACCGAAACCATCCCATAAAACCATTACATTCAAGAAAAAACGACGGGACCGCTTTGGTACAGTTAAACCTCGTCCAAAATACGTAACTGACACCATTTTTCACTGGTTCTCCACTGTAAAGAACGTAATTTTGTGCCGGCTTGAGAATGGTTGTATTGCAGACATACTTCGAAGAGAGTTGATCTGTTTTGCAATTCGCACCTTCTCCTGTTCCCAATCGGCAAAACAATTTATAGTCAGAAAAGCATGCAGCATACTCATTCCGCGCAGTGTACATGGCTGTCAGACCCGTGTAATAGCAGGTACACTGCAGGTATGAATTCAGCATAGTGTAAGGGTATGGGCCGACGATGTTTGCCTGCACGTTACTGATCTTCGCATTCAGCATTTGACCACGTTTGCACATGTTCACACAGCACCAGCCGGCTGCATTCTTTCATTTTGTTGCCGTAGAGTTCGGTGCCTGAATCGTTCTCATCGCTGCTTCATCTGGATGCGTCAATGCCAATCCACCCATCACAGCCGTCGTCGGTAACGCTTGTTCCATTACAGCTAAACACGATTCGGTTGCCGAAATGTCAAGAAAACGTTTCTCATAAAAATCCGGAACACGTAAGTAAGTATTGACATTAAACTCTTGAGAAAACAAATATCGATCAGCGTTGCACTGCATAAACGAGAATCCGTCGCCCTTCACACAGTGTTGCCCATAGTCCGCGATACATTGATCAAGTCGTCGACGTGCGTTGTACAACGCGGGCGCCCCGCCATCAAACAAACAGTTGCACGTGAGGAATACGGTTTCCGGTGTGTCACCATTCGTACCGGGGATGGTGGCTGCCTCGGTGTAAATGTAGGTGATGACGCGTCGCTGTTCCATCAACCCACTACAAACATCGGCGCAACACCATACAAAACCGTTTTTCCAATGCGTTTGTGATGAACCAATCGCACTCAAGGCCTGCGCGGAGACAGCGTTACCGGTTAGCACAACGGAGCTCGATACCTTCAATTTAAAGTTAATACATACTACTGATGATGTTTGATTTTGCAGCTAGAGCTGAAGGTCGTGGGTTCGAGTCCCACCAGGAAGCTGAATTTTTTCAGCTATTCTGGTGATGAACTGTCTATCAGTCAATTCTACTATCAAGAGAACGCGAGTACTGTTAACACAGTCGTGGCTGTTGCCCCGCACTCTTGCTCTAGTAGCTTATCACACCTTGCGCTAAGCCTCCTGTGGCGTAGTTGGTTAGCGCGTCAGCAGCTAGAGCTGAAGGTCGTGGGTTCGAGTCCCACCAGGAAGCTGAATTTTTTCAGCTATTCTGGTGATGAACTGTCTATCAGTCTGAATCGGGTTTACAACCGGAAAAAAATCACATGAGTTCAATTTCTGCTCCAGAGGCAGTTGGATAAGGAATGTGAAATTTTGAGAACGTTTCAAATTGAGATTGACCATTTGGAGAATCAATTGATGTGGAAGTGCTCTCAACTTTGCATCGTCATTTTTTTATTAAAATTACAGAAGTTTAGGAACTCGGTTTTTTACTGATTTAATATCATCGATGCAAATTGAATAGGATTTATTTCTTATCACCATATTTTCCAAAAAAACATTCAGTTTATCGTTAAAAAAGTTGGGTTTTAGAACAACTCTTTGCAGTTTGGAAAACCACAATATGGTGAGTAGAAATCGGATTAGCGTTCACAAATCTTTCAATGCCATAGGATCCAAGATGATTGTTCTGAAATTTTACATGATAATTATTTTTTTCTGTTTTCTCATTAACTGAGAATTTCGTTGAAGTCCTTGAAAGTGAAAATGAAAAAGCTATTCGTTCTAGAGCTCAAGAAAAATACTTAGATGAATGCTATTACAGAAAAACGTTGTTTTTTTGGACGATTTGAGCTAGACTGTGGGCGTACGGACTGTGCACGCGCCAGAATCAGACCGTGCGCGTACGGTATTTAAGACCTACGGATTCGGACCTACCAGTGTTTGTACGTCATGAGACTCTGCACGTGCAAGTTCAGTAACTGTTTGTAAGTCATGAAACTGTGCACGTGTGGGTTCCGTAAAAGTTTATACGTCATGGGACTGGGCACGTGCGGGTTCAGTAACTGTTTCGTAAGTCATGAAACAGTGCGCGTGTGGGTTCGGTAAATGTTTATAGGTCATGAGACTGTGCACGTGTGGGCTCGGTAACTGTTTGTACGTCATCAGGCTGTGGACTTGCAAGTTCGGTAAATGTTTATACGTCATGGGACTGGGCACGTGCGGGTTCGGTAAGTATTCAGACGTCATTAGAATGTGCACGTGTGGGTTCGGAAAGCGTTTGTAAGTCATACGACTGTTGACATGCGGGTATGGAAAGTGTTTGCACATAAGTCATACGATTGTGTACGTGCAGGTATGAAAAGTGTTTGTACGTCATGAGACAGTGCGCGTGCGGATTCAGTAACGTTTTATACGTCATCAGATCGAACTTACACTTACCGAAACCTCGCATATACAATCTCATCTCAGAAGCCACACGTGCCCGGTTTCATGACCTACAAACACTGTCCGAACCAACACGTGCACTGTCTTATGACGCACAAACACTTACCGAACCCGTACGCCATACGCATATTTCCAGAAACTATAAAGTTTTTTTTCACCAGTAAAACTTTTCTCAGAACTATTATGAATTCACAAAAACATAGTTTCACACAAATGACCGAATAAAAAAAATTAAATAAAAATTAATTATTTTTTTTATAATTTTCTTGTTGAAGTTTTCATTTTTATAAAAATTTAGTTATGAAGGAACTTCCCCATTTTAGCGTTTTCATTTACATTGAAAGTTCCCATTGTTTTTATGGCTTCGGCTTAGTCGTTATCACAGACTGTTCGTTCTAAGTGAGATCGCCGAGTATGAGGCTAAGAGTTAGTTTTCAGTTCAGGCTTAGGATTAGGCATAGCGTTTGGGAAGTTCTTGGGCGCGTAGCCCTTCTTCAAAGGCTAAGACTAAGCCTAAGCCTACACTGCAACCTAAGTTTTATGCCCCCGCCTTGGACCGTTAGCACCGCGAAGCGGAGGTGTCCAGCGTGGTTTTTCATGTCACCACGAGCAGAATCATTAGCCATGACTTAACAGGTAAAACGCTCATGAATGGTACTTTTATAAAATGTAGTTCTTGGAAATACGTTGATTGAAAGTTGATTAAAAAAAGGTTAAAAATAATTTTTCAAATTTAGTTCAAACTTTGAAAGCTATTTTAACCATTCAATAATCAACGTATTTCCATAAAGAATACATGAAAAAAATCTGCAAAGCAAGCTTAAATTTCTGAGAATAAAAATTCTATCAAAAAATATATTTTTTTGTAATTTTTTTTATTTTTTTATTTGTTCACTTGTTTGAAATCATCCATGATAGTTCAGGGAAAAGTTTTACTGGCGAAAAAAAAACTTTATAGTTTCTGGAAGTATGCAACCCGTCTCATTACGTATAAACAGTTACCGAATCCGAATTAATTTTTCGTTAAAATACTGACCGGTCCGCGAGTTTACTAACTGCACTATTCTGAGAATCCAAAATTGCCAAACCTGTAATTTGCAAGTTTTTTTATAACAAAAGTGTTTTGGAGAATCGAAGTTTTCAAATTGTATGTATTTTCGATCCACTACTTAATTTTTCAAACGGATCCCACCTCCGCGCTCCACGCGGTGCTAACGCGCTTGTCCTCGCTATCGCTCGGACAAGCCAGCCTCACGATAGGTTATCGGGTTTAACGAACAGTAAAAGTTCAAAGGGAATAGTAAAACTTCGAAAAAACTCGTTTGCGGCGAGTATTTTACCAAAATTTTACAAAAGGTTTTGAACCCAGAACCTCTCGCATGCGAGGCCAACACCCTAACCACCAGGCCATACTGGCTTTGGTTGATATGTGATAAATGCTGGTGTCAACATAACGGTAGAAGCACGCGTTGGTTGCACTCACTGCACGTGTTGAACTTTGGATTCTCAGAGTAGTGCAGTTAAAAACTTGCGACCGGTCCGCGAGTTTAATAACTGCACCAGTCTGAGAATCCAAAATTTGCAGAGCTGTAATTTGCGAGCTTTTTCAGAAGAAACAAGTGTTTTGGGGAATCGAAATTCGAATTCCATATATTTTCAATCTTTTACTCGTTTTCTGCAAATGGATCCCACGCCACCTCCGCACTCCGCGCGGTGCTAACGCGCTTATTCTCGCTATCGCTCGGGCAAGTCAGCCTTACGACAGGTTATCGGGGGTTAACGAACAGTAAAACTGCAAGGGGAATAAGAAAACTGCAAACAGTATTGTACCGAAATTTTACAGAAGGTTTTGAACCCAGGACTTCACGAGTGCGAGGTTAACACGCTAACAACCGTGCCATACGAGCATTACTTGTTATGCGATGAACGCTGGTGTCATCACATGGCTATGTATATCAGCACGCATTGGTTGCATTGAATCCAAGCGTTGAATTTTGGATTCTCAGAGTAGTGCAGTTAGTAATCATGCTACCGCACGTGCACAGCTTCATGACGTACACACACTTACCGAATCATGACGTACAAACAGTTACCGAACCCGGGTGCACAGTCGGGTGACGTACACACACTCGCCGAACCCGCATGCATATCTGGAAACTGTACCGGTTTTTTGTCAAGTTCCCAAATTCGAATTTTTCTATTTTAGATTCACGGAGAGGCTAAGCTAGGCTATCTCCTTCACTAACGTACAGTCTATGTTCGGAACTAAGCCTAAGCCGTACAAACAAAAAATTGGATATTAGCTGTCGTTTGGTCACATGAAATCTGACAAAAAAAACCGGAACAGTTTACAAATATGCAACCCGCACGTGCACAATCCGTACGTCCCACATTCGTACGCGCACTGTCTGATTCATTCTCGCGTCCGTACGTCTAAAATACCAAACGCGCACAGTCCGATATGTCCACAGTCCAGCCCCCCCCCCCGACTGTGGATGTCCACCTACGCCTGGAACAGGTATGCCTTACGTGAGAGCATGAATAAAATGTTCAATTAGTCAAGTGTCATATAACAATTGAAAAATATCCAACCCATTGAGCAAAGAGAGTTAAACATATGTTTGTGTAGAAGTGTTCTAAACCGCTTAGAGCCACAAAGACTTTCATCACCGCTTTATACCCATACAAACCGTATTATTACTTAGACAATCTGACTTGAACAATCATGAGCAATATGGATAGGTCCTCCAACCTTTTGAGTTGACATTCAGTTTAGAATTCATACCGACGATTATGAAAGACGATTACATTTTAAACTCTCTAACTTTTTCTTTCATGTAGGTCTTGCATTCATCGGAGGCAATCGTGTCATTCAGTGAAGGTGCCACGTTGTTGGTGAAATCATCGGTTTGAAAATAGGGACAGGCGTGGTTGGCGGCGGCAAACAACAGCTGACCAGAAATTATGTGAAGCCACATTATAAAAACGTTAATAACGGCTTGTATTCAATCTGAAATTAGATGTCAAATGTTTACGATAAACATGAGCAACTCACGAGCGGGGATTATGGTGGGCCCCTGATCCACAGGTAGGAAATGAGGGCACGTCCTGATCCCAATGTGGAAATGAGGGCGCGTCCGCGAAATTCAAAACCCAAAAAAAATTCCTAGAATTCATTCTAAACGCCTAAATTTTTCGTTATCAAAAAATATTCCATATGAAGTTTTACTGCCCGTTAACCACCGATTAACTATCGTGAGGCCCGCGCAGCTGTGGTATTTCAGCGGTTCACCCACCTTAGCATGCACGCAAAAATTTTGTGTTTGGTATTTTTTTAGGAAAATTCCCTTTTGCCCAGCTTGAAAATTAGGGCGCGACCTGATCCCCAGGTTTGAATTAAGGGCGTGCCAAAAAAGATTCAAACTCAAAAAGCGCGCCAAAAGTTTATGGTTAACAAGAAACCCTGGATCTACTATAGTTCATGCGATGAATGAATGCGAATTGTAAGCACAGAGACAGTTTAGGAGGGGTGATGCTGTTGAGTCTTAAGATTCGGGCAGTATGGAGACTGCGGAATCATTGTAACAGGAACAGCGTCAGGGATGGGACTGTGGATGAGAAAAAGACTGAGGGTCAAAGGTCGATGATTATTTTTCAGTCAAAGGACTGTGATGCAAAGTTATGACAGTATGATGATTTATGAATAAATTGAATATTTGGTGATGATGACTCGAAACCAATTGAATGTAATGGGTCAGCATGCCATGTTTCTTTTGTTGCTTGCTTATAAACCATCGTGCCAGACAGACGAACGATGTGGGCTGGAAAACAAAGTTACTGTCTGAATTACAATGAGCCATTAAGGGCACCATTCTATACGATAATGTTCGAACTTGCTGCCTTAAGTGGCTCAGATTGCGATAAACGTCAATTAGCTGGGATTTGGTTGTCTGCGATAATGCTCTTAACGAAATAGATAAGTCGGTTAATGAAGCCAATCGGATTCAAAAGGGCGATAATTCTATTAAAGAGCTTTTTGAGATTCAAGTGAGAAAATGACACGTCAACTTGTCCAACATCGGGTAACACCCACTGATTGTGATGATTGCATGTTATAGCATACAGCTGTTGGGTTGAGAAGAGTCGGACAGACGGCTAATATGCATCACCTTCTCTTACATTTGATGCAGCTAACGATTCAAAGTTGGCGTAGTTAAGACTACAACTTTTCACTTTAATCCCCGGTAGCCCTTTAGCACCGAATTTTTGTGCGGCTATTTCGCCACTTGTGTGTGGCTCAGAGTGGTTCGACGTGTTCCTGTTTTACAGGGTTGTTCTACAGGATTATGGAATTTTGAATTTTACAAGTGTCTCGGTTTCCGACACTCAATAACAGCCAAACAAAAGAAAACTTTTTCACAAAAAAATTGTTTTACTCCTATTTTTTTTGGTTATAAGTTGTCTTACATTGTCAAACACACAATAATTAACTGATAACTAAGATGATCAATAAATTCAGCCAAACAGCGCTCTGAATTCATGTCTGAATGACCCGAAAGTATGTATCTGCTCTATGCACTGGCGGACGAGTTGATTCTCCAAAGGGAGGGGAATTTCGTCAAAAAGGGAGGGGGAATTGGCAGTTTTCAGGTCATTTCACCTACACATTCACTCACTCACTCACTCACTCACTCACTGACTAATTAGAATCATGTCGCGATTACCATCAGAAGTCTGTTATATCGCGTTTCATTACAGCATGCCATAATATTCCACTCCTGAGTTCGAATCGCTTCGATCACTCGTAAAACATAATTGTTATGTTGGTAAATTATGTTATAAAATCTGTAACATTTAGATTTTTATCACGAAATATGACTTTTATAGAAATGAAAATAATCGTGAGAAAGATTACTGAATTCATCAAAGTGAATTTTATAATGAAACAAGGATCACATATAAAAAGATATTTTTATCAAGTTATAGCCCCGTATTTCATTATAACAAACGAATACGATTTTTACCAGTTGTGATGTGTACATGCCTATAGGGTGGACAATTGGTTATTAGAATGGCCACAAAAAGGTGATCAGTGTTTCCCCTATAAATCTGAATCTTGGATTTTGTGCTTAATTTCGGATTTTGACGGAATTGGATGTTTCAGAAAAAAACAAGAAAAATTAATTTCTGTGAATCCAAAACCCAAAATTTAAAATTTGAATTTTGGATTCACAGAAAAATTAATTTTCATATTTTTTCTTGTTTTACACAAAAACGTTGAAACTTAAAATAGACCCCAAAATCCAAGATTCAGTTTTATAGGGGAAACACTGGTTACCTTCTGTGGCCATTCTAATAACCAATTGTCCACCCTATATGTCATTTCATGCCGGGAAAGAGTCTTACGACAGAACATTTTGCCTCAGGTTCTGCACAAAATTCGAATTCGATAGTTTTTGACGCTAAACGTAATAATTTTTACAGACTTCAATTTTACAATTTTTTACAGAAAAATTGAACTGAATTCATTTTTCAAAAACACGAAATTTACACATTTCAATCAAAACATTTTTGAAAAAATTAAAAAAAAATTATTCAATATCAGGGAATAAAAAAAATAAAATTTATGCGTGATGGAATTCTTATTCACTGGAAATCCGTCGGTCGCCATCCGGATTTGGTTATCGGATTTTCTCATAATGAATTACGGAGGCTATATATCAAATTTACTATCCAATAAACGCATTCAGTCATGATGATATTCGTAACGCAGGTGTATGGCGGTGAAATCGGCTGATGAGCAGCCTTCCAAACACGGCTGAAAGTATTGTAAATGTCGTAGGAAATCCGCGGTGGCCGCCAATCGACGGTCATGGCCACTGGCGGACGAGTTAATTTCCCAAAGGGAGGAGAATTTCGTCAAAGAGGGAGAAATTGCCAGTTTTCAGGCCATTTTACTTACACCTTATAGAACAAATTCAACTTTTTGAAACCGCCAAAGAGGGGGGAATTCCCCTTTTCCCTCCCCTTCTCGTCTGCCAACGGTCATGACCTTGGATTGACTGGTCAAACGGCAAACACCAGCACAGGGTGTGTGTTTATTGTACGTCATATGCATGAATCAGGGTGTTCGGTCATATGCATTTCACTTTCATGTATTGTCTTTTTATATCACTTATTTGGGTTTTAACAACAACAACAACAACAACAACAACAACAACAACAACAACAACAACAACAACAACAACAACAACGACAACAACAACAACAACAACAACAACAACAACAACAACAACAACAACAACAACAACAACAACAACAACAACAACAACAATAACAACAACAACAACAACAACAACAACAACAACAACAACAACAACAACAACAACAACAACAACAACAACAACAACAACAACAACAACAACAACAACAACAACAACAACAACAACAACAACAACAACAACAACAACAACAACAACAACAACAACAACAACAACAACAACAACAACAACAACAACAACAACAACAACAACAACAACAACAACAACAACAACAACAACAACAACAACAACAACCAAAAACCAACCAAACCCGCCAAGGCATTGCGTTTGGTATCGGACTCGTCAAAACAAGGCGGGCATGCAAACGGGAACGAACCATCGACTGAAATACCACTTAATCTTACCACCATGTCACCCAAACTTTTGGCACTTACAGTATGCATTGAAACTTCCCAACTTTTGAAGTTCTATAACTTACGTGATAAACGGTAAAAAATCGAAAACTTCCGTTCATGTATTGGATAGCAAACATGTGTTCTCCGTCACACTCAGTTTTCGCTCCGAGACCAAGTGCCAAAGGTCCAGCTGCGGCAGATGTCATAGGGACCGGTGTATAACGCTAATGATATTACGGTTTTAAATGCATTAATTTTTTTTTCAGTTTTCTTATTTTTCTTATGTGTAAAAAAGACGATTTCACCTCTGAGCAAACGTTTCTGATTTATAACCAATCATCACGTGAGTTATAGAACTTCAAAGTTTTCGTGCATAAATATGCAAGAGCTTTGGCACCCATTACCAAAAGTTTCCAGAAATATGAGGGTTGTGTTTTTGTCACTCGGTAAATTTTCGGCGCGCAATTTAAATTTCAAATCCGTGTTCACATTGTCGAAACAGTCACATTGACAGACCAACATTTATATACAGTATGTATGTAATCATTTTCTGACTGACAGACCAACTTATTTGGTCATTTTCTGACTGACAGACCAACTTATTTGGTCATTTTCTGACTGACAGACCAACTTATTTGGTCATTTTCTGACTGACAGACCAACTTATTTGGTCATTTTCTGACTGACAGACCAACTTATTTGGTCATTTTCTGACTAACAGACTAACTTAAGTGGTCATTTTCTGACTAACAGACTAACTTAAGTGGTCATTGTCTGAGAACGAATCCACTTCCCAAATATGTACGTGTAGGTTTTCACCCATTTTACAGCGAAAGGACAGCTGGGACCATTCGTATTCGTGCCGGTCTGCCAGTGAGTGAGTGAGTGAATGAGTGAGTGAGTGAGTGAGTGAGTGAGTGAGTTAGTGAGTGAGTGAGTGAGTGAGTGAGTGAGTGAGTAGGTGAGTGAGTGAGTGAGTGAGTGAGTGAGTGAGTGAGTGAGTGAGTGAGTGAGTGAGTGAGTGAGTGAGTGAGTGAGTGAGTGAATGAGTGAGTGAGTAGGTGAGGGAGTGAGAGAGTGAGTGAGTAAGTGAGTGAGTGAGTAAGTAAGTAAATGAGTGAGTGAGTGAGGGAGTGAGTAAGTGAGTGAGTGAGTGAGTGAGTGAGTGAGTGAGTGAGTGAGTGAGTGAGTAAGTGAGTCAAGTCAGCTCACTTAATCTCCGTGCATATACTCGATCTGTAGTATATTTGAATAGCGTTGATCGGCCACTCACTATATACGGGTCTAAGCCATTACTGGTCACCTCATCAGACGGAGCTTCAAGCAATTGGGCCAGTGAATGAGTGAGTGAGTGAGTGAGTGAGTGAGTGAGTGAGTGAGTGAGTAGTTATATGAGTGCTTGGGTTTGGATGATTGAGTGACTAAATGAGTGATTGCATTGAGTGAGTGAGTAAGTTAGTAAGTGATTGATTGATTGAGCAAGTGAGTGAGTGAAAGAGTGAGTGAGTGAAAGAGTGAGTGAGTGAAAGAGTGAGTGAGTGAGTGAATGCTCACAGTGTACACGCATGAGTAGTTTCTCAATCTTGACGATGACGTAGTCATCTTCAGACAGTACGGGGATCGCGAGCCACACCAATGAAACGATGATTACCGTAAGCATTGGATACATACTAAATACAGTCAGTCAGTCAGTCAGTCGGTTAGTCAGTCGGTCAGTCAGTCAGTCATTCAGTCAGTCGGTCGGTCAATAAATCAATCAGTTGATCCGGTAGTCAGTCAGTCAGTCAGTCAGTTGATCCGTGAGTTAGTCAGTCAATCAGGCAGTCAACATGATTGGTCGACTTTATTGATGACTTATATCAGATCAACGTCAGTTGAGGTGTTACAGACGCAAAGTTGAGGTCAGCTGACGGATGGGGTGATGATGATTAGAGGTGGTGAGGCGAGAGTGAAAACAGGAATTATGATACGATTCGGGAAAATAAATGGTGGAATATGATAAGTCTGTAGAGAAAACTTATGCTCTTTCCAATCAAAAAGTTTTTGAAACCGCAGTTCAACGTGGAAATACAGGTGAATGAAAAGCAATTGATACGCGCCAGGTCAGGTGACCGAGAAGAAATAACGCGCCATTCATCTTTGCAGCCCTCATTATGGGGACCCATTAAACCAGGAATGATGGATTAATTGATTGACAAAAAATATCTCTATCCGAAAAAATTTTACACTCCATTAAAAACCATTTCCAAACACTAAAATTCGCCTAGAATTTTTTCTAAACACTAACTAATTGCTTGTACTAAGATGGGGGAAGGGGAACCAATGAACTACCACCGCTGCGCGGGCCCAACGCGCTTTGAACCCAGCCTCACGATAGGTATTCGGGGGTTAACGGAGAGTAAAACTTTATATGAAATATATTTTTGGTGACAGAAAAATTTGGTGTTCAGAAAAAGTTCTAGGAACATTTTTGGGGTTTGGAAATCCGCTGCGCGCGTAGGTTAATTCTTGATCGCACGTATTCGCGTAATTAATTCCGCGGTCTTCATCCATTTAAAAATATTATGGTATTACAGTTGGTTGTCAAGCTGGATCCTTAGATTATTCTTTCCTCTAAATTGCTGAATCATTTCAGTAAATTTTTCTATCTTTGGTCGATAATTTATTATTGCATGCTTCAAGTTTGATCTTTGGTCACATGCTACAT
>OZ038442.1:2958985-2993985 GCA_964036265.1 Daptonema setosum
CAACAACAACATCAACAACAATAACAACATCAACAACCACAACAACAACATCATTAACAATAACCACAACAACAACAACCACAACAACATCAACATTCACAATATCAATAACAACAACCACAACCACAACAACAACATGGACTACCACAGCAACATCAATAACAACAACAACAAGAACATCAACAACAACAACAACCTGCTCAGGCACATCGAGTCGAACCACGACCGAAATCACCACGAAGTTGGTATCTTCCGTTGGGCCATCACCCAAACCAAGACGATGAGAGTGACCCACTGGAAGTTGTGACTTGACGTTCAGTGAGACCGAATGACTGAAATACGGATTTTTTTAATAACCTGCAGAGAATGGAATCACCATTTTTGTGCTCTTTCGCCCATGAAGCTCACTCTCGGAAGAGAAGGGGCAGGAAAAGTTGAATTCAATAATAAGTGTGTGAAATTGCCTGAAAACTGCGAATTTCCCACTCTTTGGGGAAATCCCCCTCCCTCTGCGCGCCAAAATCAGATTTGAATTCAAACTGAGCGTCAGAAATTTTCAGAGCAACAAAAACACAGGATTGGATCTAACCTTCCATCGTCTAGATGGTCATACTGTAGCTCTTCCGCGAATATCGCCTCCAACGAATCGATCTCCAGTCGAACGTCGGATAGCAAGAAACTACCGTTTTTTTTAATTGCAAAGCTCAAAAATCATAATTGAATTCAAACGGGGTGCCAAAAGCAGCTTTAAAACCAAAACGCGCGCCAATATCACATTTGAATTCAAAACGCGCACCAGAATCAGATTTGAATTCAAACTGAGCGTCAGAAATTTTCAGAGCAACAAAAACACAGGATTGGATCTAACCTTCCATTGTCCAGATGGATATATTGTAGCTCTTCACCGAATATGGCCTCCAACGAGTCGATCTCCAGTCGAACGTCGGACAGCGAGAAACTCACGGAGGACTCTGTCGTGGACCGTCGGTTCATTTTATCCATCTAGATCTAAAACACTATCATCTCTGCCACCACTAGCGGACGAGAAGGGGTGGGAAAAGTGGAATTCCCTCCTCTTTGGCTGTTTCAGAAAGTAGAGTTTGTTCCCTAAGGAGTAGGTAAAATTACCTAAATTCTGCCGATTCCCCCCTCTTTGACGAAATTCACCTCCCTTTGGAGAATTAGCTCGTCCGCCTGTGTCTGCCACTCTGAGTACAGGCGGCAAAACTACTAAAATGAACTGATTCATCGTCTAACGTGATGTTCTCATGATAACATTCATCAAAATTGTAATTTAGATATATTTCGTATTTCTCTAATTTTGATAACAAGCAATTACTGGGATTTGAGAATTGTCACATCAAAATATGATCATTGGCGTTTCTCAAGTCAACCGACGTTCTGTGAACAAAAAACCGAAAATTATCGTTATACCGCAATTTTATTACGCAATTTCATTGTTTTTTGCTGCACAAAAACGACGAAATATATCAAGTCAAAATGAAAACAAGATCGAAATTTCAAGTTTATGTAGATGTAGCGCGTTGGCTTTTTTACAACGAACTCACGTTGAACCAAAATTTTATGATACACAAAAAACATGGAAAAGAGTAAAAACAGGATACACGTATTTAGAAATCGGATTTCGTGAGTAATCGTGTGGAACCTTAACTATAAACGACAGTAATTAAAAAAATTATTGAAACTTTCTGTCAATCGTTTAAGTTTCATGTTTTCTGAGAAAAAAAATCTCACGAGAAAATGAAGTTTGCCAAGGATTAAAATCAGATAACCAGTAGCAAAACATTGGAGTTAGTCAGACCAGCTAATTTTGTACAATAATGTATGTAGAATAAGAGAAGAGAACATGAAGATCATATATCAAAGAAATCAACATTTTCAAAGGACACATATAATTAAGTTGAATGAGAGCAAAAACAATAGCAATAAAAAAGTAAGTACTTGAATCGGTACACTTCGACCAGCCAATCAGACCACAGATGTTTAGCCTAGCATCTTTTACTTGGTTGTCAGAAAAAGAACAAATTTGGTTCATGACCCTTGTTATCACGTCGGATAATATTTTTTACAATCATGATTCGACAATGTATGTTGAGAATCTGGTTTTGAACATCTCAGAATTTAGTTCTCAACTGAGCATCTGGTAAATGATTGGTCATTGACATGGTCAGAACCTGACTCTTAACTCAACCCGACATTGTACACGAAATTTCGCCATAAGATTCACACTTCAAACATGGCTAACAAATAAAAAAAATTACACCCTTTTCTTTTTTATTCAAGGATTGAAAAAAATTGGGGGATTTTCAAAGTTAGAAAAAAGTATTCCTGGAATTAAATTTTTTGTTGGCAACCAGTGAACTTCAAAAGGTTTATACATCCAGTACATTTTCAGCTTTGGGCTGCGTCGTGGACTCTGCCGGCTGGGAGTTCTGCCACTGCGCCAGGAAGTCTTCCATTCGATCCATCATGTCTTCCGCTCGCGTCACCGTGGCTCGGAAACTGGAACAATTCAAAGAAATCAAATTAATTTATTTGGAATTTAGGTTTTCTTATTTTTGAAACCGAAAACCGAGTTCAAAGATATCAGGGAATCAAACAGAATCATGTGTTTTTCCCCTTTATTGAAATTAAACTTAGGTGCAGAGCATTTTTGTTAGGCTTGTTTGGTTTGGTTTGCTTAGAATAGTTACCAGCACCCACTGGCGGACGAGCTAATCCTCCAAAGGAGGGGAAATTCATCAAAGTGGGGGAATTGACAGTTTCAGACCATTTTACCTACACCTTAGAGGACAAATTCCACTTATTGAAAACGCCATAGAGGGAAGATTTCCGTTTTTCCCGCCCCTTCTCGTCTGCTAGTGCCAGTACCGTTAATGAGGTCTTGTGATCGAATCGAATCTTACCAGCAACTTCTAAGTACCAGCAACTATCAGGAAAAAATCTTCAAATTTTTTTTGGTTTCTTAGCTGCACCAAAAACTGATCTATTTTCACCTATTTAAAACTCAACGAACCTTTGCAATTGCGATAGCTGCTCATCAACGACCAGCGCTTTGCGCTCGAGGATGAAGCGCTCCAGTTCGTCTTTGGAGAAATGACTGAACCGATCGTGACCTGAAAAAATACTGACTCGATAACTACAGACTGACCATGGGAAACAACATGGAAATCAAAACATATACATATTAGAAGACATGGTGGGTATTCAGAGCGAACAATCAATCAAACTTCCAATCAATCGAGCAAATAATCAATCAAGCAAACTTAGTCAATAATTTCAAATCATTGAGGCTCCAATATTTTCGCGCTCTAAAAACCTCGCTGCATTTCAGCCGACAATTATTCATTCAATTCAGTTCTACTAAAACGACGATACCGACTTATATTCTAGATGAACCAAAAAATGGCGCCCAATTAAAACTACAGAAAATTGGCACAAATTAGAATATGCGAACCTGTCCTTTCAGTTCCACTACCGCCGGCCGCTGATCGCGATGCCGTCGGCGTACGTTGAGGGGGAGCTGAGATGTTGGATTCTGAAATTCATGAAGATATACAACAACAACATCAACAACAACAACAACAAAAACAACAACAATAAAAACAAAAACAACAACTACAACAACAACAACAACAACAACAACAACAACAACAACAACAACAACAACAACAACAAAAACAACAACGAAACCACACCAGCAAGAAACAACATCATAGCCGATCAGACTAACCTTCATCATCATCATTGTCCACATTCACATGACCATCATCGCCCATCAGCGGGTAACACGCCGTCACGGTCTCATCATCGATAACAAAGTCTTCATCCTGAAATTTGAATATTCAAATTTGGCGCGCTTTTTCGATACAAAAATAACACTTTTCACAGCGACTCGTAAGTGGCGAAACTTTCCGCGAAATGGTAAATACAAATGAAATTCCAAATTTTAAACTTGGTATGGACAAACACACAAGATTACTACAAAAAATTACGGCAAATATACTCACAAATAAAAGTGAGTTTCTACAGAGTTTACTGAGTTTTGTTCAGAAGGATCCCCAAACGTAGAAGTATATTTTTTAGTTAAGAAATGCTAAAATTAGCACAAAATACAGAAAGTTTCAAACCTGTTGATCGTTAACGGGCAGACGAACAGTTTGTCGACCGATGGCGCGATCACTTCCACGTTTCGGCTTTTTCGGCAACGTGAACAACTGATCGCGATCCACCGGCGACTCCTCGTGGTTTTTGCGTGGTCTGAAAACGAAACGAAACTATCAAAAAAAACTTTTTGAAACAGTTATTTGGAGCCAATTTATCTACACCTTAAGGAACAAAACTCACTTTTTGAACACGTCAAAAAGGGAGGAATCGACAGTTATTAGCCCATTCAACCTACACCTTAGCTAATAAATAATTTTTCAAACGCCAAGACTGTCTTCCACTAACCGGCCGCGCGGACGTTTCACCAGTCTTTCGGCCAATAGTTGCTCGCCCAAAGTAGGCACGTACGAGTCCATATGATGCACAACGTTGACCTTTTTCTCCGTGATCAGTAGACTAAAAGAAGTAATGGGATTGTATACATAAAGGAAAACATCACAAGATTGAGATTCGGAACAGAAAATACAAAGAAATTAACAACCACAACATTAATATTCTAACAACAACCACAACAACAACAACATAAAAAAACGGATCCCGGAAGTGTAAACAACAACACCAACAACCAGGATGATAACACTGAATTATTTTGAACACCAACAACTTGAGAGTTCAACAACAACAACAACAAAAATACTCACAAGCGCCAACAAGAAAAAACAACAACAACACCAACAACAACAACAACAAAAACAACAACAACAACAACACCACCCACAACAACAACAACAACAACAACAACAACAACAACAACATTAACAACAACATTGACAACAACAACAACAACAACACTAACTAATCACGACCGGTGAAGCTGTGAAAGCTGGCATAGTAGATCAGCGGATCGCCAACCACGTACGAATCCGTTTCATCCGCCATCCGACTCAGTCTGAGAAAAAAACAAGCATCGCTATTTTTCCTGTTTTGGGGTACGGCTAAATTCAGCGAAAACAAAAATCATATCCCTCACCGAGTTTTAACTTCACGAAACTGAACTCAAAAGATCGCAATCGGGAAGTTCACATTCAGTAATTTCAAATTAGCTCTTGTAAAAGGCAGCAATGGCAATGGGATTATGCATAACTGTGTATATCAGGCAGACAACATGAAAATCTTAAAATTCATCTGCAGAAATTGTAATTACGAAAGATTGGTTGATACATTCAAAACAAAATAAAAATATTGATGACATAATTATGCCAAAGAAAACACGTTCCCAACCGGTGAAGTGAACAGAACGCCATCCGATAGCCGACATTCTCGGGTAGTTTGGTGGTGCGGCGGGTTAGACACAACTGAAAATAAATGAATAGAATAGAATATTTATAATATATAATAAAAATAAATAAAATTATAAAAAATAATAATAAATAATAATAAATAAAAATTAAAAAAAATAGTTTTCAACGTTAAAATTGCGAGTTTTTCTAATTCTAACATTTCGGTGAGCTTTGTCCTGCTTTACTACGATTTTTCATATTCCTACTTTGCAACGGTTACGAAAACCATCGTGTCATGAACAGAGGTTTTACTAGTGAAAGTGAAGAGATCAATCAACCGCGAAATTAGCATCCACTTTCGATTCCATGATCGTGTCGTTATTATCACCCATATAACAGCGACCGCTACGGCCGCGCTGCAGCAGTCGTGAGACCGGTTGTATGTATTCGGAGGTGACCTGAAACATCATTCATTGAACTTATATAACAACAACAACAAAGACAGCAGCAGCAACAACGACGTCAACATGAGCAACAACAATAACAACAACAACATCATTGACAAAAAAAACAACATTAACAACAAGTAAGCTTAGTAGTATTTGCTCTGTATAACGAAAGGATTTTCACGGTTACAAAGACTGACTGATTCGGTGACTCAAAGACTGACTGATTCAGTGACTGACAAGACAACCAACATTAAACATCAGAGTTGCAGTGACTGACTGAGTCGGTGACTCAATGAGTGACTGATTCAGCGACTGACAACCAACATTCAGAATTGCAGTGGCTGACTGATTCAGTGACTCAATGAGTAACTGATTGAGTGACTGACAACCACAACCAACAGCCAGTTCAGAATTACAGTGACTGACTGATTCGGTGACTCAATGAGTGCCTGATTCAGTGACTGATCACCAACATTCAGTTCAGAATTACAGTGGCTGACTGATTCAGTAACATAATGAGTGACTGATTCAGTGACTTAATGAGTGACTGATTTAGTGACTTGATGAGTGACTGATTCGGTGCGGTGACAAAATGACTGACTGATTCAGCGACTCAATGAGTGACTGACAAGACAACCAACATTGAACATCATGAATCCCCGAGTGCTGCACTGCAACATCTGGCCCTCCAGACGACCGCGACCCAAACACGCCATCATACGATCTTGTACTTCCATCATGGAGATGTTCTTCAGCTCGGGTGAGTGCGCGTCAACGGCGTAACTGTAACAGTGGTAAGGTGGTGAACAACAACAACAACAACAACAACAACAACAACAACAACAACAACAACAACAACAACAACAACAACAAACCACTGACAATAACCGCAGCGCAACAACCAACAACTACATTTGTAAAAACAACAACGTCAGCATACTCTTGTAGGAGGTTGAACAACAACAATACCAACTACAACAACAACAAGAACCAACCAACCTAGTGGCTCCCGGCGGAACATCGTTCAGAAATATCGGCATTGCATACTCTTGCAAGAGGTTTAACAACAACAACAACGACAACAACAATAACAACAACAACAATAACAACAACCACAACAACCACAACAACAACAACAACAACAACAACAACAGACCTAGTGGCTCCCGGCGGAACATAAATCAGAAACATCGGCATTGCATACTCTTAAAGCAGGTTCAACATCACCAACAACCACAACAACCACAATAACAACAACAACAACAACAACAACAACAACAACAACAAACCTAGTGGCTCCCGGCGGGACGTCATTCAGAAATATCGGCATGGCATACTCTTGCAGGAGGTTGACATCCTGAATCAGATTGACGAGCAACGCGGCGATGTACGGCTCCGAGTCAAAGGCAAAGTTGAACACGGGCCGGCCGGGCACCATGTCGAAGTTGGCGTAGTACCTGACAGGAATGGAAGTGACTGACTGATTGATAAAAATGAATTGCATGGTATAGAATATAAACTTGATGTAGTTACATATGTGAAATCCTCACTGTGTCATGTATCTGGACAGTTATGGGTGTGTGTAACTCGTTTCGGGCATGAGAATGGGAATTGACTGATTTTTTTAATAACTGACTGAGTGAGTGAGTGAGCGGTTAATGTAAAGTAAACAATAACATCCCAACCATCCAGCCCAGTCATTAGGCGGAGTTTTATTAAACACCTCACCGTTCAACGCCTTCATCAGTGTGTTGACTCGTACCTCGAAAGCATCCACGCTCTCGCCATCTGGTGGCTGGAAAAAGATGAATATCGAGCAAATCAGAGGAAATATACGTAAGAAAACCACATTATAAGAGAACTTTTTTGAATTTTTTGAGACACTTTAATCGTATTTTTTACAAACATTCGACGAATAAAAAGCGTATTGTGGAGTGTCAGGAAACACCATTCATATCCGGTTTCAAAACACTCCATTCTCACTTTACTTCCCCGTTTCCATCATTTTTTCATAATTTGTTATCCCCAGTATGCGCGCGCGTGCCATTATGATTTCAGATTGAATGAAAACATTAGAATAATAAAAAACCAGGTAATTTTTTTTGACCAACTGGCTTTATTGGTTGCCCAGTTGAGCAATACCCATCTTTATTTCTTAAAAATATAAAGCCGGGCAATTTTGTTGTCCAACTTACGTTGAAGGTCCGCGGTTCGGGCATACCCTCGATGTACTTGATCTGTTTATAAGGTATCTCGGCGGAGTATTTTTCTTATTCTCATTTTCCATTATTCCCATTCATGTTCTCAAATCGAATGAATAGAGTTTTCTTAGAATAGAGAAAAGGCTGGAACCTGGATATATATTTTTTTCATCCAACTTACGTTGAAGGTCCGCGGTTCGGGCATACCTTCCAGGTTCATGATCTGTTTATAAGATATCTCGGCGAATTATCTTTCTTATTCTCATCGTCAATTATTCCCATTCATGATCTCAAATCGAATTAATAGAGTCAACTTAGAATAGAGAAAAGGCTGGAGCCTGGATCTATTTGTTTGGTCCAACTTACATTGAAGGTCCGCGGTTCGGGCATACCCTCCAGGTTCATGATCTGTTTATAAGGTATCTCGGCTAATTATCTTTCTTATTCTCATTTTCCATTATTCCCATTCATTATCTCAAATCGAATGAATAGATACAACATAGATTAGAGAAAAGACTGGAGCCTGGATCTATTTTTTCGTCCAACTTACGTTGAAAGTCCGCGGTTCGGGCATACCCTCCAGGTTCATGATCAGCTTAGAAGGTATCTCGGCTAATTATCTTTCTTCTTCTCATTTTCCATTATTCCCATTCATGATCTCAAATCGAATGAATAGAGTCAACATAGATTAGAGAAAAGGCTGAAGCCTGGATCTACTTTTCTTCGTCCAACTTACGTTGAAGGTCCGCGGTTCGGGCATACCATCCAGGTTCATGATCTGTTTATAAGGTATCTCGGCAAAGTGCATGGCCGCCTGAGTGGCTCGGACTGTGCCGTTGGGATCATCGTTGAAGCGCAGCTTGTTGGTGTGCGAGTGCACGTGCTCACGCAGGGTCTCCTCTGTAACGATAGAGTAATGGTTAGGTGGGTGGTCCGGTGAACAATGGGTTGAGGGTTCGAAACCATCGACGTTACTCAGTTACAAAATCAGAAGAAACTACATGTGGGAAAACAAGTTAAGGACCAAAAAAAGATTGATACATTTATACTACTTCATTTTAGTGAATGAAATGAAGCAGTATGACTGAATGAAAATGACGACCGATGAAGACTGGTAACAAACTGATAAATATTGCAAACAGAAATGGTACCGAAAACACAAAGTTCTCACCAAAATAAGCAGATGTGGCCAGATCATACAGAGTTGAGGTGGTGGTCGAATTGGCAGTGTCATCCTCTTGCTCCTGCCTGAAATGTATCAGATTTTTTTTCATTTCGCATATAGCTTCTCTTGTCAAGTGGTTAAGACGCCGGCTTCGCTCGCCGATGGTCCCGGTTCGAGCCCCCGGGGGCGAGACACAGCGCGTTCAAGAACATGGTTGACGATCAGTTAATTTCATTTGTAAACCGGATTACCGTAATTTCACTGTCTGTTTGTGACTTGGGATGCTACTTTGTTATTATGACTTAACAACTGAATAAATTTGATTTCAGTCAATGTCGAGTGATTTCTACATACCCGAATTTCTTCGTCGCCGAGCCGAGTTTCGAACCATCCACCCCCATCATGCGAAACTAAAATCTTAACCACCACACTACGACCAACGTGTCAACATCCACGTCCACTTCTATATAATGGCTGGCGTACGGTTTGCTGGGTGTCACTGTTTTTGGCTTTTCCAGGTCGCGACACGATTTGGAAGTCGCCGTGGAAGTTGACGGTTTCGAAGTCGAAGTGGACGTGGACGCTTTGGCCGGCGACGCCGAGTTACCGCGCGACGTTCGAGTTTCCACCATTTTTTTTCTAAAACAAAGATCTGTTTTTTTGTAAAAAAAATTTTTTTGAAAAAATAAATAAAACGGATTTAAATTTTTTGTGAAAAAATTGTTTCTGTGAAAATCTCTGATTTTTTTATTAATAACAACTAATATATTCTTCATGTTAATATTGCAAAAAGGCACACTAGTTTCCACCATTTTTTTCTGAAAGAGATCTGCAATTTCTTCTCGTATGTGAACAACTAATATATTCATCATGTAAATCTTGCAAATAGGCACACTGGCAGATGAGCTAATCTTCCAAAGGGAGGGAAATTTCGTCAAAGAGGGGAAATTGACTACCTACACCTTAAGGAACAAATTGTACGTTTCGAAAACGCCAGAGGGGGGATTCCACTTTTCCCATCCTTCTCGTCCGCTAGTGAATAGGCAATATACTTGTAATAGTGAAATGTATATCTTGCAAATAATATGCCGGTATGGGGACTACCACGTGAGCCGCGTAATAGTAACCACTTTCCTCAATCCACGCATGATCAACCCAACCAAAAAAATTTCATAAACTTTTTACTTAACAAATGAAAAAATATATCTTTGATCAATAGAAATGTTAAAGGAAAACAACCCGATTTTCCGAATTTATAAAGAAACTAATTAGAAAACAGAATGAGGCCATGAATAAAATCGGAATTGTGAAATAAGAATTCCGATAAATGCTCTGTGTGAAGGGAAAAAACGAATTACAACTCTTTGGTCCTGCTGTCCCGCTGTAATTTCCTTATATCTTTCGGACAAACAATAATTTTTTTGTTGTGATAAAATAAGTCTTAACAAACAAAACAAGAAAGTAAGTACACAACAAAGAAAAAACAAACCATACATGAGCAATCAGAACGATAACAGCTTTCAATAACTCAATCAATACACGTTGTGTTTGTAAATTAGGCAAGTATTCTAGATATCTTCGAGAACATGATGATAAAGGCAGGCAAAAATTATTATCATCATTAAGGTTTTCAAACAAAAACGAAAACGTATTTCACAAACACGAAAAAATTAAATGACAAGTAATAACGAACGATAAGTACATATAAGTAATGATGACATGACAAGTATGTATTCATGGATGAGAGAAATGACAAACAATGAAAAAAATAACGAAAAAACGTTTGAATGACATTAAATTCATGAGGAAAATCACATCATCATACATGATTAATCGACTGAGTGTGAGTGATTGTTTCGTTGTAAAGACTCGATTGTTTCAATTAAAACCAAAAAGGCAAACAAAAATGAAGATCAAAATATAATACTTGAAAGAAAAGAAAAAAAAACTTGAATACACAAAAAACATAATAGAAACCAGAAACGACGAGACAAATGAATAGACACAACTAGATGAAATACAACGTAAGTACACACAAAATTAATAAAAGCAACAAAATGATGACACAAACACAATTATTTGCAGCAAACTTGCATGATAGAAACTCTATTTGGTCTGGACTTGGTCACAAAAATGTTCAACACAAAACAGCAGTAACTAGCGAAACAACAAAACCGAAACGGGTGAGTAAGTAACTGAAAACTGAACCACAACCAAAAACGCAAAAAAATCCTCAAAACAAGAACAAACTTTCTACGACATAACGAAAGATTAAAGAAGAATGACTATTACGGAGAACACATACTTTGTACGGTAAAACATGCATAGACAAAACACAAAAAATACGGCAAAAATTATATAACTGGCATGGCAGCTCATATTTTGGAACCAGTTTTATGACGACATTAACAATGTAATTTTGTCACCAAGCCCAACAGGGTATGTCAAATAAAACAATGAGGTCAATTGTTTTTTTACCTGGTTTTATCTTGTTTATTTTCAAACCTTCCCTGCAGAGCCAAAAAACTGCTTGAGATTTTTTTAAAGACATTGATGTAGTCAGAAATAGATTTGTCAAAAAAAGGAGCAGTTTTGTATCATTTGTTGTAACGTTAGACACACCGAACAGCAACCAAACTCACAAGCCCACACACCAATTAATCATGATTTTTCCACCGAAAAACTAAAAAAAAATTAATTTAGACAATTTTTTTTTCATTTGACATACCCTGCTGGCGGCTGATATGATATAAAAATATTTATGATGACAATGACAATGTAGTTTTTCACCAAGCCCAATCAGCCAATCGCGCTGGCGGACGAGATAATCCTCCGGAGGGAGGTAAATCCCGTCGAAGAAGGGGAATCGGCAATTATCAGATCATTATACTACACCGTAGGGAGCAAATTCTACTTTTTGAAACCACCAAAGAGGGGGGATTTCCACTTCTCCAACCCCTTGTACCTTGACCACCAAGCCCAATCAGCCATCCGTGGTTGGATCGGGCGCCGTCCAGCCACAATGTTCAGTCAGTTTTTCCTGATCGATTCGTAGCCAGAACAACACCTCACAAAACCAGTCTAACGTTCCGCTCGAAAAGGCATAAAGTAAGGATATGAGGGGGCGCATGGTGTTCTGCACATTGGTTATCGTCACAACAATGTCTAATATATGCCTGTCGCTTATTTAACGTCTATGATTATTGTCTATGTTATTGTTATTATATAACTGTCGTGCTTTATATGTTGTGTGCTATGCTTTAGCTTGTGTTATTTCCTATGTTTAACGTTTTCTAATTGCAGTTTATCCACGCACGTGTCGTTTGGTTTTGCTTGCTTTCCCAGGTGCTCGCGTTCGTTCATCCGCACTTCATCGCTTGTGTACGCGTGGCCGGTTGCAGGGCTGCTGCTCCATATGATTTGAATATTGATATATAATTTGTGTTGCGTCTTTCGGGTGACGCGTTGTGTTTCTTATTTTGACCCCTTTAGGGGATTAGTATGCAATTTCGGTGACATTTTCTGCACATTTACATTTCGGTCATTCAGTTCGTTGTGTGTCGGGTTCGGAGTCGGTTTTGATTTATCGTGTGCTGGGTTGAGTCTCTCGAAAGATTGGAAGTTTGGAAGTTTTGAAGTCTTGGTGTTTGAAAGAAAGTTTCAAGATTGGAAATAATTGGAAGGAGAACCGACCGCCCGTTTGTTCTGTTTTGAGTTTCTGTTTGCCGTAGAAGTTTTCTGGAAAGCTAAAAACTGCAAATCAAGTTTTCATAAAGTTCGGTGTCCGGGTGTTTTGTTGATTCATATTTTCGCATTTATCATTCCACGTTTTGCACATTCACTAATAAAATATACCTGAAAGCCTTGGTATATTTCGCTTGCTCATTGTCTCAGTGGGCGGTTCCCAAAACCGTTGGTGTTTACACCTTTATTGTTGTGTGTTCTAACCCATTAACCAGGTAATAACAATATCTAAATTCATAACTGGCGCATCCTCATACAGCCGACCACCACCTTACGAGCAGCCGGATAAACAGGAGCAGAAGGAACAGCCGTAAAACAGGAGCAGAAGCCGATCCACATACCTGGGTTAAGAGAAAACTAAAGGTGAGAGCGTGTAAGTGAATGACTGAGTTGATGACTGGGCGCGAATGAAGTGCGTGTGAGTAGATACAGTCCCAGAGAAAATCTACAGTGGGTGAATAAAGAGTCGAGGGTGTGTCATATAAATTGTATTGTCTTCAAAACATAATTTTTTCGAGTCAAAAAAAAAAAATCTCGTGTTTGAGTAAAGTTGTTGACTTAACTGGTACATAAACTATACTGTGTAAACCCCACCGAGTAAATGCATTAATTGTTGATTGTATGCTTGCGTAGTGAACCAGGTCTATAGTGTATTCTCTATTATTGTGAAGTGAATGCATATGGAATAATTGAAAGTGTGAATTATTGTATAGTGTATAACTGAAAGTGTGAGAGAACGCCATTGTACATCAATTGTGTCTATGTACATTGAGTGAGTACATACCAAGTATTATCGTGTATAATATAATTTGATCAATTGGTACCTGTATATTGTTGTTGCATAATTATTAAATTGTTGGAGTAGTACATCTATTGGGTACTACTAGGTCTACATAAGAGTGCGTTCATTAAGAATCGACCAATCAACGGTGTCATTAAACTGTATCAATATTGACTAGAATAAATTCGCTGTGTTATATAGTGTGCAGTATAGTTTGTAATATATTGTAGCGAGTACCAGCTATCGTTATTAATTAATTATATAGTGTAGCAATTATTGTTAACATTATTACCAGAAATTTAAAGTGTGTGTCATAAATAATTAGTGCGCTTCATTAATGTTTTACTAGACTCTAGTATTATTGTCAGTTTGTGTAGCATACATTGGTACGCCTTATACTAGTGTTATATTAATCTCACCATTATTGTGTAGTATTGTATTGCGTGTAGTTACAATAGTGTGCTTTATTAACGTTATATTTATTTCAGCATTCGTGTTTGTAGTACATATTAGTCTGTATACTAATAGTGTGTTGTAGTATTATTAGTATTTATTATAACGTGTGTGTGTGTGTGTGCACGATGTCAGTCAACGGCGACAATGTGAGTGAGGCGAGTCAGCAGCCAGTCAACAACGATGATGTGGGGGTGTTCATGGCTACAAGAGAAGAAGTGGAAGAGTACGTGACTGTCATATCGGAGGACCTCGACAGCTTACTGAGGATGAAGGTGCACATCAAGGAGTTGGTGCGTTCATTTGATGCACTGGTAGCGGCAGGAACAAAATTGCCAAGGTCACCAAATGCAAAGGCACCAGCGGCGCTTCAAGTATTATGGATCGGGAAAGCGCTGGACCGAATCTTCGCAGCAGTCGACGCGGTGCCGTGGAATCGAAACATCATCAACGAGACTCAAAACAGAAGACAGTCGCTAGCCAATGACGTGCAGCAAGCGGATCGAAGCGAGTGGTATGATGTCAGTGACGATGAGGACAGTCAACGAGCGCCATCCCCGGGAGTGAACATGCATTCAACACCGATGATCAACAGAGCAGTGAGAGACAGTCAGAGTGGGGTGAATCGGGATGCGAAGGCAGAGCATCAGACTGTCACACCAGTACCGAGTCAGGCGTCAGCTGTAGACGTGCTAGCGAGTGAGCTCATCAAAGACAGACACAGGGCTGAAGAAAGAAGATTGAACAGCGACATATTCGACAAGTTTGACGGCAACAAGGTGAAGTTTAGTGAGTGGATGGCAGACCTGCTGCGCAACGTGGACAAAGATGAAGTGCCAGAAGAGTTGAAGCTGAGTCACCTGAAGAGACGCCTAACAGGTCAGGCATTGAAACACTACACCAAGCAGCTGTACAGACCAACGTGGCGCGATGCACTGCAACATCTCGAGAGGAACTACAGGCGACACCAGACCAAAGAGCAGAAGATGGCAATCTTCGTGAATCGAGAGCAACTGGCAGACGAGAATGTTCTGGACTACGCGGGCGTTCTACAGCAACTGTGTCCGTACGATGACTGGGCGTCCAGAGAGTCGGCGTTGAAGGCCAGATTGAGTGATGGGTTGAAAAGGGAGGATTTTGGCGTGCGAGCCGGGGTGTCAGCTGATCAAGGTAGATGTTTCCACGACATCGTGGAAGAGTTGGCGAAGCAGGAAGAGGTCGAGGAGAAGCGGGGCAAAGGCAGAGGGCCACCAGTGAGCAGGAGTGGGCAGGTCCAACAACGTATGAGTGAAAACGACAGCTGGTGTACGAACTGCCGCAGGTACACAGACCACATCGCCAGCAGTTGTACACAGCGTAGCAACAGAGTAGCGGCCGTGAGTCAACAGGGTCCGAGGTGTTTCGGGTGTAATGGTATTGGCCACAAGCAAGCGTTCTGCCCAAACAAGCCAAGAGCGACATACAACAACTGGAGGTCAGCACCGGGGCAGCAAAGTCAACCGAATCAAGACAGATGGGGTCGAGAGTATGAGAGCAACAATAGGTGGGACCAGCAGGGTGATCAAGGGTACAACAGGAGCAGTCAGCAGAGACAAGGGTGGAATGGCAATGCGCCACGGGGAGGTGGAAGTGATGTCAGGGCAGTGTATGGTCACCAGAATCGGTATGATGTCAGTGAGAGCGATCAAGTGTGCGCATCAAGCTTCCAGAATGCTGTCGACAAGCCAAGTGAACACGTCCAGGAGTCGTCCAGCAGTAATACGATCAGCGTTGTGCGTTTAGCAGTGAAGGCAGTGTCAGCAAGTGATAAACCGAGGGTGCCTAAAGTCAAGATTGGCGATATAGAGGTGGATGGCAATGAATGCATGCTGGATACAGGAGCGGGTTGTAATCTGATGACACCGAAGATGGCGAAGAAAGTAGGAGCCAGGATGACTGTGTGCCAGACGCCGTTGAGGGACGTGCAGGGAGCTGAAATGAAGTGTTATGGGGAGGCAGTGGTGAAGGTGACATGGCCAGGATGGGGCAACATTAAGGGTGTGTTTCACATTACTGAGGTTGTGGATCATGAAGTGTTGATCGGATGTCCGCTGATGAAGATGATGGGCATGCAGTTGATTGGACCAGACGGAACGGATTACCTGGGGAACAGAGAGGCGTTGAGGCTCGTGGCTGCCGTGAAGCCAACAGGTCATGCGATGTGCTGTCCAGCAAGAAAGGATGATGTGAAACCCGCAACAACTCGACCAAGTTCGTGGACAGGGGGAGGGAATGATCGATGTTCGGCGGTGAACAAACCTGTCAGTGAGTACGTGCAGCCGCAGGAGAAGATGTATGATGTCAAGAAGGTGCTGAGAGACGACTATGTGATGCCGTATGAACGCGTGAATGAAACGAGGATGCCGATGGTGCAGCAGAGGATGAATGCGTATGACGTCAGGAAGCCATGGAGAGCGCGATTGAGGAGAGTTCGGTGTTTTGCGTGCTCAGGAGTTGGACACAAGGCCAAGGATCACGACCGTGGATCATGGAATCAGGGCTATCGCGGTGGTATCAACAACAATATGAGTGTTCGCGCGCAACAGTATCATCGTCAAGAGTCGTATAGGCCATGGAGAAAAGACAACCGTGAGTATGGAGATCGACTGAGTGACAGCTTTGGGAGTTCTGAAAGCGACATGGACTGGCGAGCGCAGAGATTTAAGCCATGGCAGAGACAACCGTACCGTGATCGCAGCTTCATGATGCAGGAATTCGACTGTGGACAGGAGGAGGAGTAAGGATATGAGGGGGCGCATGGTGTTCTGCACATTGGTTATCGTCACAACAATGTCTAATATATGCCTGTCGCTTATTTAACGTCTATGATTATTGTCTATGTTATTGTTATTATATAACTGTCGTGCTTTATATGTTGTGTGCTATGCTTTAGCTTGTGTTATTTCCTATGTTTAACGTTTTCTAATTGCAGTTTATCCACGCACGTGTCGTTTGGTTTTGCTTGCTTTCCCAGGTGCTCGCGTTCGTTCATCCGCACTTCATCGCTTGTGTACGCGTGGCCGGTTGCAGGGCTGCTGCTCCATATGATTTGAATATTGATATATAATTTGTGTTGCGTCTTTCGGGTGACGCGTTGTGTTTCTTATTTTGACCCCTTTAGGGGATTAGTATGCAATTTCGGTGACATTTTCTGCACATTTACATTTCGGTCATTCAGTTCGTTGTGTGTCGGGTTCGGAGTCGGTTTTGATTTATCGTGTGCTGGGTTGAGTCTCTCGAAAGATTGGAAGTTTGGAAGTTTTGAAGTCTTGGTGTTTGAAAGAAAGTTTCAAGATTGGAAATAATTGGAAGGAGAACCGACCGCCCGTTTGTTCTGTTTTGAGTTTCTGTTTGCCGTAGAAGTTTTCTGGAAAGCTAAAAACTGCAAATCAAGTTTTCATAAAGTTCGGTGTCCGGGTGTTTTGTTGATTCATATTTTCGCATTTATCATTCCACGTTTTGCACATTCACTAATAAAATATACCTGAAAGCCTTGGTATATTTCGCTTGCTCATTGTCTCAGTGTGCGGTTCCCAAAACCGTTGGTGTTTACACCTTTATTGTTGTGTGTTCTAACCCATTAACCAGGTATCCTAAAAAATACTAAATTCATAACTATAAAAATTGAAACAGAGGTGAATAAGAGACACAAATTAAACAAATAAAACAGATTTCTTTCACACAATGATATGACAGTTTTGTAAACAAGTCAGGTCAGTCATGAAATACAACCATCAGCCATTCGTGTTTGGATCGGGCGCCGTCCACAGCCACATTGTTCAGCCACTTTCTCTTGATCGATTTCAGCCATAAACCCGTCATAAAAACCGCCCGAAAAAGGCATAAAAAGTTGACACAAGTAAAATAAGTACAGACACGAATTTTATAGGAAAAATTGAATTCTTTTATGGTTGTGTTGTGTTCTCATCAAGTCCAATCAGCCATTCGTGGTGGGATCGGGCGCCGTCCACCCACATTGTTCCGTCAATTTTTCCCGATCGATTCGCAGCCAGAACACCTGGTAAAAGCAGAGCACTTCCTCACGGCCATTCAGTACTCGACTCATCTCGTCCCGATCCATCTTCAGATGCAACCTCAGATCATGTGATGAAGCTGAAATTTGAAAAAAAAAATTAAGAGTACTTATTTTTTGCTAAATCAACACTTTTACTGTTTTTTTCATGATACGATGAGCGATAAAACCATCGGATAGTTTATAAATCGCCAATAATTATGTTTTTTAATTCGAGATACTTATTACGAAAATTTCATGACTTTTTTCAGTGACATATAATAACTTGAAATCTAAATTGAACGGAGTAACCAAAGAAAAGAAAACATAAAAAATTAATACAATAACAAAAAATAAGTCATGAAAAAACACTAACAATCAGGCGAGATGCGCGGGAATTTGTGCATCAGACATTCTGGTCGTGAGTCGATGCAGCCCAACGGTATGTCATCTAAGCTGAAAACGTTGGATCATGAGTTTGGGTTAAAATCTTGCGAACATGGTCACATGGAACGAAAAAGGTAAATTCATAATCCTACAAATGTGATTAGATGACAAACATGACTCTGAGTTGATACACATTTTAGTTACATTGCTCCATTTGGTGTGTGTGAATTGATAAACGAATTCGATCTTTACTATGACTTCTTCATTATGGAAGGTGGAAGCCAACAAAGTACTTTTTTTTTTACTTGGACTTCTTCATTAACTGAAGCTATAAGGCACACTAATACCATATCAGAATTGTGTTTTCGTAGTGGCCAGAGAGTTGAATAAACTGACGGACAATGGCAGAAACCCCAGAGCAACGCGTCAGGGTCTGTGTCTCAAGTCAGGTTTCGAACTTAGGACCGCCGGTTTTCGAGGCCGGCGCCCTACGCAATAGACTAGACAGGCGACTAATAGCACACTAATAGCATATCAAAAAGCTATTTTCGTAGTAGCCAGATGAGCAGTGCGAGAAACCGCAGAGCAACGCTATAAGCAATACCAATAGCAATACCAATAGCATTATGCAAAAAAGAGTAGCTAATAAAAGAAAAATATAAAACACTAACGAAAACTGAATCTCGTCATGGGTGAATCTCTTCGCGAAACGGTACGTCTTCAGTGGTAGATGATGGGCGTCCGGGTCGGGATCCGACGTTTCATCGTCGGCGTTGACCATTTCATAGTAGGCGAAGAAGCAGAATAACAGCTGTAAAGGAGAATATTGATTTGAAAAAAAAAATCACTAGTCAATTGTAAAAAGTTGATAAATGAAATGGTTCACGGTCATCAAGCCTAATATTTGGTCAAACACCACTAAAAAGTGTTTGAACCTTCTACTTCTATTACTAAAACAGTGCTTATTATGTGCGCTTTGAGCTTGCAAGCAAGTGCATTTTTTATATCCAAGTTTCCAAAAATAAAGGACATCCTTGACTTTGACTCATAGTCCCCCAGAGTGCATGTAACTTGTAGCAATAAACAACTTCAAAAATACGATATATCGAGTATCGACTATGAAAAAATGAAGGTCATAAAACTGCAATTACATACTATTTTACTGTCCACAAACAAAATTCATAACTCAGAGTTTTAACTGATGCTTATAACGTTTTTGAGTGATTTTCCAACAAAAGATTGATGAGATGTGGTTAACTATATTTTCATGAGCTAAGGTGGACAAAATCTAAAGTTGTTTCTACCAACCGGCCGACACGCATCGAGTATCTTGAGGGTATCGCGATCGCGCACGGCCGCATCCGTCAGGCGTATCGTGCACAAGTCGGCGTTGAGCTGAAATTTGCATTTTGTTTGACAGCTGACTTTTAGTAGAGATTTTGGTTAAAAAAATATGGCTATGAGGAGACCTGACGGAATGTTAGTTTTTTTAGTTTTTAGTTATAAAAATGAAGATAGATGTTTACTCCATACATGGGCGTGGGGTAGCCGCGGGTAGCCGCGGGGTAGCCGCCGGGTGCGCAAAATTTTGAAAAAGTTCATAGTCGTGAAACGTTCAAAAATGCAATAAAAAGCAGTTGTAATTTTTCATTCGTATGAGTCAATTGGTCACTCGATTGATTCGGTATCAGTATAAAACGATGTTTTATAGAGGGGTGCGCAACATCAGTCGACCGATTATAGAGAGGTGCGCAGCATCAGTCAACTGATTATAGAGGAGTGCGCAGCATCAGTCGACTGATTACAATGGGGTGCGCAGCATCAGTCGACTGATTATAGAGGGGTGCGCAACATCAGTCGACTGATTATAATGGGGTGCGCAACATCAGCCGACCGATTATAGAGGGGTGCGCACCATCAGTCGACTGATTATAATGGGGTGCGCAGCATCAGTCAACTGATTATAGAGGGGTGCGCAGCATCAGTCGACTGATTATAATGGGGTGCGCAACATCAGTCAACTGATTATAGAGGGGTGCGCAGCATCAGTCGACTGATTATAATGGGGTGCGCAGCATCAGTCAACTGATTATAGAGGGGTGCGCAGCATCCGTCGACTGATTATAGAGGGGTGCGCAGCATCAGTCTACTAAGTATAGAGGGGTGCGCAGTATCAGTCGACTGATTATAGAGTGGTGCGTAGCATCAGTCGACTGATTATAATGGGGTGCGCAGCATCAGTCAATTGATTATAGAGGGGTGCGCAGCATCCGTCGACTGATTATAGAGGGGTGCGAAGCATCAGTCGACTGATTATAGAGGGGTGCGCAGCCTCAGTCGACTAAATATAGAGGGGTGCGCAGCATCAGTCTACTGATTATAGAAGGGTGCGCAGCATCAGTCGACTGATTATTGAGGGGTGCGCAAACTGCGCAAATGTGAAACGCTGAATTTTCGGCGCCATGCGCCACTCAACCCGCTACATTCTAAATATCGTTTGAATGGAAAGCGGAAACTTGAAAACGGCTAATTTTCGGCGCCACGCGCCCCTCGACCGGATGCTTTCTAAACATGTTTTGAATGAAAGCGGAAACCTGAAAACGCCAAATTTTCGGCGCTACGCGCCACTCAACCTGATGCTTTATAATAAAAGTATGTTTTGAATGAAAGCGGAAACTTGAAAACGCTGAATTTTCGGCGCTACGCGCCTCTCAACCTGAAGCTTTCTAAATATGTTTTGGATGAAAGCGAGAACTTTAAGAACACGGAATTTTCGGCGCTACGCGCCACTCAATCTCCTACATTCTAATTATCGTTTGCATGAAAGCGGAAACTTGAAACCGCTGAATTTTCGGCGCTACGCGCCACTCACCCTCCTACATTCTAAATATCCTTTGCTTGGAAAGCGGAAATTTTTAAACAGCGATTTTTCTGCGCTTCGCGCCACTCAATTTAATGCCTCCAAATTATGTTTTGAATGAAAGCGGAAACTTGAAAACGCAGATTTTTTGGCGCCACGCGCCACATAAGATGATGCCTTCTGCATATGTTTTGAAGAATGCAGAGAGAGCATTTTGAAATCGTCAAATTTTCAGCGATGAGCGCCACTCAACCTGATGCTTTCAAAATATGTTTTAAATGACAGCGGAAACTTGAAAAAACGCAGCGTTTTCGGCGCTACGCGCCACTAAGCTTGGTGCTTTCAAAGATGTTTTGAATGAAAGCGGAAACTTGAAAAAAACGCTGAATTTTCGGCGCTACGCGCCACTTAACATGCTGCCTTCTGAATATGGTTTGAATGGAAACCGGAAATTTGAAAACGCTGAATATGTTTTAAATGCACAGCAAACATTTTGAAAACGCCAAATTTTCATACAATGAAATTCGTTCTAATAAACCCTCCTGAAATTTGTTCTAATAAAACCTCCTATAGGGGGGTGCGCAGGCTTCGAAAACTCGCGGCTACCCGCGCAGAGACCTCACGCCCATGTATGGTTTACTCTCACGACATGTACGTAGAACCAACATGAATATCAACCCCCCATCTGGTGTGAACTTTTAGCGCCAAGTATATTTTGATATCCCCACCAACAACTTATAAAAGCGGCATGTACAGTAGTAGTGCGAAATGAACATAACCGAAAAAAAACTTTTGGCGCCAAATTTGATTTTTTCAAATTTGTTCCCACCAACCATCTGTCGAAGTGGCATGCAGTGATGGGAGGTGTAGCTACGTACGACCTTCAGGTGTATATCATCCACGTACTTATGGACACGACGGCGAATGTACAGTTTGATGGCCATGGAACGAACGCTCAACCAACGCTGTTCCTCTGTGAGTTCTGAAAATGTTAAGCATAGAGAAAAAAAACTTTTGATAACAAGAATTTTTTTGTGATTCAATTAATTCCAAAAACAAGTCAATGTACCATAAACAATGGAAGACTTTATTAAAATTTTTAGAATAATGGTCAATTTTATCATTTTCACAAAAATGACCTTATTTCCGGACCATCAATAGAAAGACACGTGTTTTGGTGAGCATGTCGTTTCTCACATTGCCCATTGCCCACCAACCCACGTTTCTCACTTTGCCCATTGCCCACCAACCCACGTTTCTCACTTTGCCCATTGCCCACCAACCCACGTTTCTCACTTTGCCCATTGCCCACCAACCCACGTTTCTCACTTTGCCCATTGCCCACCAACCCACGTTTCTCCTTTGCCCATTGCCCACCAACCCACGTTTCTCACTTTGCCCATTGCCCACCAACCCACGTTTCTCCTTTGCCCATTGCCCACCAACCCACGTTTCTCACTTTGCCCATTGCCCACCAACCCAGAGCATTCTCCTTGGTCATTCGATAGAGCGATGCCGTGACGGGCACGTGCTCGGTGATGTCGGCGCCGTACCATAGAAGCCAACGACACTTAAAACATATATTGAAACAGCAACAATATCAACAACAACAACAACAACAATAACAACAACAATAACAACAACAACAACAGCCACAACAACAACAACACCAACAATAACAACAACAACAACAACAACAACAACAACAACAACAACAACAACCAGCAACAACAACAACAGCAACAACAACAATAACAACAGCCACAACAACAACAACCAACAACAAAAACAACAACAAAAACAACAACAACAACAACGACAACAACAAAAACAACAACAACAACAACAACAGCCACAACAACAACAACAATAACAACATCAACAACAACAACAACAACAACAGCAACAACAACAACAACAACAACAACAACACTAACCATGAACAAGTCACCACGCATGGCGGCGATTTGATAGGGCGAAGCGGCGTCTTCTGATCGTTTCACGAGATTCACTATGGCACCTGGTGAGTGAGTGAGTGAGTGAGTGAGTGAGTGAGTGAGTGAGTGAGTGAGTGAGGGAGGGAATGAGTGAATAACTGAGTGATTCAAGTGAGCAGCCAGTTACTGAGTGACTTACTGTCTGATTATATGCGCAGCGAGTGAGGAGTAAAAAAAGTTAGTGAAACTGAGTGAGGGGTGAAAACGTGAGTGAGTGATTAAGTAAGTAAGTGAGTGAGTAAGTGATTGAATAAGTGAGTGAGTGATTGAGCAAGTGAGAGAGTGAGTCAGTGAGTAAGCCAACCATGATCCAACAGCATCTTCACCTGGCACAAGGCATTCGAATGCACGGCCACACATAACGGGGAAAACGCGGCACCACTGCACTGCGTCGCCGTGTTCAGCCAGGGTGAACCTAAATACAGACTTGACTTGAGAATCAGAAATTATTGTTCCTCTTTTTTTCTAAATTGTTATATACTTTTTAATACAACCGATTTTACGAGCAATTTTTTTCCGCGACCAAGCTTACTTGAACAATAAAAAAACTCTCGATTGACAAAAATGCAGAAAGACGGGTAGTAGACAAAAATAATCAAAAATGCTTGTGTACACTCTGAAAAAACTACAGAGAATTGAAGCAACTCAAAAAGATGGAATCTACTTGTTATTTCCAGACTCAAAGCCACATAATGTGATTCGACAGATAAATGATGGACCCACTTTTCAGGATCGAATAATGTGATTAACTCAGATAAATGATGGACCCACTTTTCAGGATCGAATAATGTGATTACCTCAGTAAAATGATGAACCAATTTATCGGAATCAAATTTTTTGAATTAACAGTCAAATGATGGACCAACTTTTCGGAATCAAACTCAGCAGCTCCGCGACTGCTTTACAGTGCGGTGTGTGATCCATTTAATTTTTACTCAACAGTGCCCACTTATTTTCAGGATCACCCCATTCTATGAATTACTGTATATTACCATGTCAAATGAATTACTGCATATTACCATGTCAAATGAATTACTGTATACTACCATGTCAAATGAATTACTGCATATTACCATGTCAAATGAATTACTGTATACTACCATGTCAAATGAATTACTGTATACTACCATGTCAAATGAATTACTGTATACTACCATGTCAAATGAATTACTGCATATTACCATGTCAAATGAATTACTGTATACTACCATGTCAAATGAATTACTGTATACTACCATGTCAAATGAATTACTGTATACTACCATGTCAAATGAATTACTGCATATTACCATGTCAAATGAATTACTGTATACTACCATGTCAAATGAATCACTGTTTATACTAATTCTCTATGAATTACCGAACACTCAATACAAGTATCTGACCAACTTTTCGGAATCAAACTCAGCAGCTCCGCCAGTGCGGCGTGTGATCCATTTCATCTTTATTCAACAGTTTCCACTTATTTCAGAATGCCATTCCATTCTATGAATTACTGTATATTACCATGTCAAATGAATTACTGCATATGAATTCTCTATGAATTACCGTACCAAATTTAAGACGAGTATCTGACCAACTTTTCGGAATCAAACGCAGCAGCTCCGCCAGTGCTTTACAGTGCGGTGTGTGATCCATTTCATCTTTACTCAACAGTTTGCATTGAGTGTTTGCTCGGCGCCAGGCCAACTTGTGCAGTATGTTGCAGCCGGTGACCGGCTCCTCGGTCGACTTGAGGAAGACCTGGAGTTGTGATAGAGTGAGTGAATGAGCGAGTGAGTGAGTGAGTGAGTGAGTGAGTGAGTGAGTGAATGAGTGAGCGAGTGAGTGAGTGAGTGACAGAGTGAGTGAGTGAGTGAGTGACAGAGTGAGTGAGTGAGTGAGTGAGTGAGTGAGTGACAGAGTGAGTGAGCAAGTGGGTGGGTGAGCGAGTGAGTGAGTGAGTGAGTGAGTGAGTGAGTGAGCGAATGAGTGAGTAGTGAGTGAGTGAGTGAGTGAGTGACAGAGTGAGTGGGTGGGTGGGTAGGGTGTATGAGTGAGGGAGTGAGGGAGTGAGTGAGTGAGTGAGTGAGTGAGTGAGTGAGTGAGTGAGTGAGTGAGTGAGAGGGTGGGTGAGTGAGTGAGTGAGTGGGTGAGTGAGTGAGTGAGTGAGTGAGTGAGTGAGTGAATGAGTGACTTATTAGGTGAATGTGAGAGGCAGGGAGTAGGTGAATTGGTGAACAAATCTAAGAGTAACATCTGAAAAACGGGACGTCATTGAATAACGAAAAAAACTATCAATATAATATCGCCTGTTTAGTCTAGTGCGTAGGGCGCCGGCCTCGAAAACCAGCGGTCCCAAGTTCAAAACCTGACTTGAAACACAGAAGATGACGCGTTGCTCTGGGGTTTCTCCCATGGCCCGTCAGTTCATTCAACCTCTTCGGCCACTACGAAAACACCATTCTGACAAGGTATATGGTGGACAATTGGTTATTAGAATGGCCAAAAAAGGTAATCAATGTTTCGTTTCCCTATAAATGTGAATCTTGGATTTTGTGGTCTATTTTGAATTCTGACGGAATCGAAGAGAACAAGGAAAAGGAGGAAAATTAAATTTTCTGTAATTCCAGAATCCAAAACTAAAAATGCTAATTTTGGATTTACAGAAAATTTAAGTTTCCTCTTCTTTCTTGTTCTATTCGATTCCGTCAGAATCCAAAATAGACTACAAAATCCAAGATTCAATTTTATAGGGGAAACACTGATCACCGCTTTTGGCCATTCTAATAACCAATTATCCACCCTATATTAGTGTGCCTTATGGCCTCAGTTAATAGAAATGATCGAGTAACCGAATATTTCTCCGTGATCGGCGCCCGACAGTGTTCGGCGTAGACGTTGTACAGCGATGTGATGTTGCCGACATCCCCGATCAGACAGGCGGCCTGCAGCCGCGTCCACAGTGGCAAATCACTGTTGGCCATCATCTGAAAAAAATATTTTTCATAGTGGAGCACTAGCGGACGAGAAGGGGAGGGAAAAGTGGAATTCCCCCTCTTTGGCGGTTTCAAAAAGTAAAAGTTTGTTCCTTAAGGTGTAGGTAAAATGGCATAATTTCTGCTGATTTCCCCCTCTTTGGAGAAATTCCCCTCCCTTTGGAGGAATGGCTCGTCCGCCAGTGAGTGGAGTCAGGATAAGTCAAATAAAAAAAACAATTAGGGTCTATTGTTTTTTGGGTTAATAAGTAGAAAAATCTGGAATAATTGAAATCCCCCCTCTCAAGTCCAATTTGATCAGAGGTGTAGGTAAAATGGTCCGAAAACAGCCGATTCCCCCTCTTAGACAAAATTCCTCCAGGGTGGTTTCAGACTAAAAAGTAAAAAGGAAAGTGAAATGGAAAGTAAAAGGGTCATTGAACTGTAAAACATTTCGACAAGCAATATGCTCCCAGGAGCGAAATAAAAAATTTCACTGAAATGTTTCACCGTTCAAAGACTTTTTTACTTTCCTTTTTACTCTGAAAGCACCTTAGAGGAATTTCGTCTAAGAGGAGGAATCGGCTGTTTTAGGACCATTTTACCTACACCTCTCTGTGAACAAATTTGACTTTTTGAAAACGCCAGAGAGGGGGAATTCCAATTATTCATGATTTTTCTACCTAATAAACCGAAAAATTACAGGAGGAGGATCAGCTCTTCACGCCAGTGCACCCCATAGTAATAAATCCTAAATATACCAACAGTATGATATTTGAGCAGCCACGTATCCAACGCAATTCCGCCACTTTTATACGCCGCGTACTCGCTTTGCATCTCGTCGCTCATATCGGCCGGTATCATAGGCAGGTCGCTCCAGGGTCTAAACATTAGGATATATAATTATAAATCAAGGGACGGCCGCTAGGCCGTTCCCTTATGTCTAGGTTATGAGTCAAATAATCTGGATTATAAGTCGAGGTATGGAATTCAAAACAGGTTCAGGCGCGTGTTCGAGAAGTTTCGAGAACTTTTTTACATTGTAACATGGTATACGTCTGTCAGACTTCTATTAGAATCCTGATTTGTAAAACTATCGGCACACAAGATTCAATTTTTTTCGAATTTTGGATTATGAAAACGAACACGGATAAACAAAGGTGCATTACATAAAGAAAATATGTGCATCAAGTGTTATAACTGTTGGAAAACCAATATCATGACAATTAATAATGAATATGAAGAATAATAACATACTTTCTTGATTTATTTTCAATCACACCCAAAAAAACATTTTTATTTGACAAATCCGAAATTAAAATTTTGGAATTATTGATTCTTAGTTTTTAATCGAAAACACGTTTTTTTCGTATTTTATGAATCATTCCGTCATAATCCAAAATTAGAAAAAAATCTGATTCTTGTGATCCGATAGTTTTACGGACCAGATTTTCTAATAAAAGTCTGTCAGACGTATACTTCAGGATTATGCGAACATGTTAATCTCTGTGCATGTGCGTAATTGAACGTTGGGGGTTATATATGTTATATATACGTTATATATATGTTATGTATATATATATATATGTGTTATTATATAACCAATATATCTAGACCAAGCTATATAACTACAAGTTTAGATAGATGAGGAGAAACATTTGTCGCCTGTCTAGTCTAGTGCGTAGGGCGCCGGCCTCGAAAACGGGCGGTCCTCAGTTCGAAACCTGACTTGAGACACCGATCCTGACGCGTTGCTCTCGGGTTTCTGCCATTGCCCGTCAGTTTATTCAACTCTCTGGTCACTACGAAAACACCATTCTGATATGGTATTAGTGTGCCTTATGACTTCAGTTGATGGAAAAGTCCAAAAAAATATATCAAACCAACATGTCTCTACACGTTTCGTCCAATCGCCGACGAATCACATTCATCAGCTTCTCGGGGCACAACTTGGCTTTCGGCCAGAACGTATTGACCGTCGTGGTGGCACCGGCAGCCATATCGGGTGAGATACGTTGGTTGGTCGCATCGAGTGACTGAAATAATTGTTGTGTTAAAGTAAGGTGTTATGCTTTCAATCTCCTCAACTTAATAACAAAATTATACGTCCTTATTTACCATCATTTTCCACAACCCAAGCTTATCACATTTATAATGTACTTTATGATGTTCGGCTCGGGTAACCCACATTTATGAATGAATCAATGAATGAACGAATGGATGCATGACTGACTGAATAAATAAATGAGTGACTGAACGGGTGACTGACTGAAAAACTGACTGACTGGAAAAATGACTCACTGAACGATTGAATGACTGAATAAACGAATACAAAACTGAATGCTTAACTCACTTAAACCATGAACGCATGATTGAAATAATGAATAAAAAAAATCCCTGAAAGAATGAATGAAGTCTTAGACTTCCGACTGACTGACTGACTGAACAAATCACTGAAGAAAAGAACCAACCATATCCTCCAGTTCCTGATCGATGTCATCGCGTTTTGACGTCGAGTCTTCCACCGAAGGCAGTGAGAATGTTGGTGAGCAGTCGACGTTGTTTTCCATGGTCCTGTTGGACGAGATCATGTTCGTGAGCAGTTGTACATCATTAGTTTCCGTCTCCTCCTCATCATCATCAATTTCCTCCTCCTCCTCCTGCTCATCTTCAAGCTCCACCTCCTCCACAGCGGCCAGTGAGCCCTGGTGGAACATCTCCTGAAAGGGAGTGAGTGAGTGAGTGAGTGAGTGAGTGAGTGAGTGAGTGAGTGAGGGAGTGAGGGAATGAGTGAGGGAAGGAGTGAGTGAAGGAGTGAGTGAAGGAGTGAGTGAGTGAGTGAGTGAGTGAGTGAGTGAGTGAGTGAGTGAGTGAGTGAGTGAGTGAGTGAGTGAGTGAGGGAAGGAGTGAGTGACGGAGTAAGTGAGCGAGTGAGTGAGTGAGTGAGTGAGTGAGTGAGTGAGTGAGGGAAGGAGTGAGTGAAGGAGTGAGTGAGGGAAGGAGTGAGTGAAGGAGTGAGTGAGCGAGTGAGTGAGTGAGTGAATGCGTGAATGAGGGAAGGAGTAAGTGATGGAGAGTGACTGAGTAAGGAAGGGAGTGAGTGAGTGATATTCCGGAAGAAGTGAGGCAGTGAATGATAGAGAAGATTATCCAGCTCAATTCACTCAATGCAAGACAGTTAATGAATTAGAAAAGGGACTCAGCGTGTCCTGAGGTTGTGATTCTCAATCATTTCTTGAACCACTTTATCCGTTATTTACCATATTCAAATCAATAAGAAATATGGAAAAAAATCTGCACCCACCTCATCATTACCGTCCATACCCACTATGTATTGTATGGTGGTCAGATCAGCGACTTTATTGACCTTGTCACAGTCATCAACACCCTCCACCGTCAACTCACCTGCAATTGAAAAACATCTAAATTGAAAAACGAATTTTTTCTACCATCAAAATGAGCTCTCGATATTATTATTAATCAACTAAAAATACTGAAAGCAAACGAATCCGATTTTTTCCATGACTTTGAACATAGTTTCAAACTTTTTTGTTCATCTGATCTTAATCATCAAAAAAATTGAGAAAAAAATAAGGCCAAGAAGAAAAATATTGGGTAAGTATGCACCTGATGCGCATATTTCCAAACCCCAGTAATTTTCCCTAGAGTATTTTCCATACACGAAATTCTATGAGGTGGGTGACCACTGAAATACCACCGCTGCGCGG
This sequence comes from Daptonema setosum, assembly GCA_964036265.1. Taxonomy (NCBI): domain Eukaryota; kingdom Metazoa; phylum Nematoda; class Chromadorea; order Monhysterida; family Xyalidae; genus Daptonema; species Daptonema setosum. The sequence goes on from OZ038442.1 coordinate 2,989,167, forward strand.
GCCAACCGCGAGGTTGGCGATAGGTTATCGGGGGTTAACGGACAGTAAAACTTCATATGGAATATATTTTTGGTGACAGAAAATTTTGGCGTTTAGTAAAAATTCTAAAAAAAAAATCTGGGTTTTGTAATTAGGCACCTGATGCCGAACCACCGGGCGCCGTCTGCTGAGCCGAAGTCGTCGAAGTCGTGGATGACGACCCGACGATAACCGAAGTCGATGACGAAGTCGCGTCCAGATTCGGCGCACCCGGATGGCATTTTCTGCCACCACCATCGCCGGTCGTACTTGAAAGTTTGATGGGTTGAGTGAGTGAGTGAGTGAGTGAGTGAGTGAGTGAGTGAGTGAGTGAGTGAGTGAGTGAGTGAGTTAGGGAGTGAGTGAGTGAGTGAGTGAGTGAGTGAGTGAGTGAGTGAGTGACGGAGTGAGTGAGTGAGTGAGTGTGTGGACGTGGACTTTGGAGAAGGTAGGGAGGGAGGGACGGAGGGAGTGAGTGAGTGACTGAATGACAGATTCCAGTTAAATTAGCTAAAAAGGGCTTTTGATTTCAAGCCATTTCTTCAAACTGAGAAACATAAACCCCTGGCTATAGAAACCAGCAAAAAACTGGCATAAAAACTCAACCTTTTCGTATCAGTGGCTGAAGTCGTGGGCGGGTCGAGATTCAGCCGTAAAGTTGTGATGCCAAAGTCGGGATTCAGTTTCAGGATCTCGTCCATACGACAGATGCGAGATCGCGCCACGAGTTCGAGATCTATCGGTGCCGGTGTGATCGGCAACGAAGCGGGGATCGGCTGAAATTTTCATAATTCGTTATTATTATTTATATCATATTACATTTTATTTGTTCCTTGCGCCTGGATTTGAGTTTTAAAAACTCTAAAAAAATTACTCTAATTTTTTTATCTTTTTTTATTTGGTTATTTATGGTGAATGTCAATTATAATCTCGACGAACCTCTACTACAACGACGGGCGAAGGTATGCGACGAACTACATGATAATCATCGATCGGATTCTTCGATATTATCAGACGTCGAATCTTCTCACGACGTTCCTGGGAGGGTGACTTGGAGCCGCGCGTTGACCTGAATTTACAAAAAATAATTAATAATTAATTACTGAAATCGGCAAACTAGACCGGACGATAAAATGAAACCATCTTATATGGGCATGATATTTTTATTTTATTTTTCATTATCATTCTTTCTTTAAATTAAATTGTCTTACTCAGTGATCAAAATATTTCTCCAAGTAATTATTATGGCTCTACTTTTCTTCCATAAATTAAATTTATACTTTTCGTTACTCTATTTTAATCTGCACATTACGTCACGACATTTTTGTGCCCTTTATATTGCCTATTAAGAGGAAATAAACATACAGTGGCAGTCAAAAGTTTAGGCCCACCCTCAATTTGGGTGTTTTCTCCCTATAAAACATGTTTGGATGAATAAATCGGACTGAAACCTTCAGGAGATGTGAAAAACATGTGTTGAAACCTGTTATGTTCGTATAATTGTGTTTCATTAATTAGAATTGAATTTTAGGTAGTTTAAATGTTATATCTGAAAGCATGCGTTTGTTCGTGGGCGTGGGTGACACGCGTCGACGGTGGTTTGGAGGCAGTTACAAGATTTTCGGCTTCACATTAAGGCTAAAAGCAGCTCGATGATAGTTATTGGTACAAGCCACACTTCATACATAATTTTTTTCATGTTTTTATTGTTTCTTCACACCTCTTAAAGCCACTTGGAGTGAATCTCAAAATGTTGGGAAACCCACCAAGGGACTAATAGAAACAACTTATTATAAAAATGAAATTGGAGGCAAGAAAGTTTATTCATGCCTATACATGCCGTGTTTTGAAGACAGACAGTTGTTTTCAGTTTTTCTTTATCTTGATTAGCCAATAAATCAGTCTTTATATTGTAAAATTTGAAATTAGTGGTTTTCAGAAAACCTTTCACTTTTTACAATGCACACTGGGCAACTTTAGGTTGGTTTCAATCATGTTTAATGACAGCAATAGTTATCATAACTACCGGTTAACTATTTCTAATGATTAAAACTCAATTGAATACTTTTTATTTATGTAACTGCCTTCAAACGACCGTCGACGCGTGTCACCCACGAACAAACGCATGCTTTCAGATATTACATTTATACTACATAAAAACCCATTCTAATGAACGAAACACAACTATACAAACATAACAGGCTCTAACACATGTTTTTCACACCTCCTGAAGGTTTCAGCCCGATTTATACATTCAACCGTGTTTTTTAGGGAGAAAACACCCAAATTAAGGGTGGGCCTAAACTTTTGACTGCCACTGTACATACATACATAGTGGTAGTCCCAATCAATACAGTGGATGTAAAAAAGGTGATTTTTTGCCGTAGAAAGTGCAATTAAAAGGCTCACAAATTGTTATGTCCACCTTCGTGAAGGAGTTAGTATGCATCATTGATTGTTAACCTATCAGCAGGTATCTGTGAGGTTCCTCGAGCCGCACCAGTGAACGATTCCGTTGGCGTGCTCGACTTCGATCGACGCTTCTTGACCGGTTTCGCTGCGTCACTGGTACCACTGGCGGTCCCAGGCTGCTGGAGGAGAAAGTAATTATCATGCGCAATGCTTAACAAAATATTTTCTTGATATTCAAGTCAACTTTAAATGACAAAAAAAATTTTTGAAAAACACAATTTTTTTTATTTTGTCAATATGAAACTCAATTTTGACAAACCGTGGGAAAGTACAGTTCCTTGATGAGATCGTGCTCGGCGCTGGGTATTTTCTCCGGCCGTCCAAGCTCCTCCCATTTGTCCATTAGCGCCTCCGACATGTGCATTATCTGCGGAATCTGAAAGTAGAATTTTTTAGTAGTACATCAATAGCAAACGAAAGAGTGTTATGTAACATATTTACTAGTTAAGGTCGCAAAAATCTGATCGCAAACCTCTTTGTTAACGTCTAAATAGCGCAGAAAGACGTTGCAGTTTTCGAGTGAAGTGATCGGCTCGAACGTATCTTCGGACGGTGGATAACCCTTCCAGCGCACCTGAAATGTTTTGATAAATGTGAGAATGTAATTCATTATGATTCCTTTCGAAGTTCCAGTTCAAACTCTACCGTGACATGATAAAGTATTCACCACAATGATCTCTGATCGGGAAGATGACCGAAACACCACCGATGCAAATGAATGGGTTATTAGCAAGTATCATGAATGAAAATAGTCAGCAAATAACCAAAAGTACCGACAGAAAAGGGTGAACAAAACGGTTCTTGTTCTTGAATTTACTTTGCAGAGAAATAACAATTGCAACTATGTGAGACGATTTTGATATGGCACGGAGCCACGACCATAACGTTTTTTTATGAGATCCGATTAAATTTGTGTTTATAATAACAGTTAAGAAGTGTATTGTATGTTATGTATTTAAATTTAATTATTTTATCAAAATCCCACCAACGTGAAACATGATCATGTACGGATTCAGTTCGTCTTCATGCAGTTCCAGTCGGCCACGAGCGAACTCGTTCTTACGCCACGCCATTACCGTCTTGTGGCCAAGTACGGCTTCCACCTGAAACAGTTACAACCATAAGTAAGGGAATTTTTAAAGGATATTCAATGATCCATTGTGTCGTGAGGCTAACTAGTCGCTCAAACACACCGCTAAACGACGATTTTCTACCTGATACACTTTTACGCCCACCGCTGACGGACAAGCTAGCTCTATACTAATATTGGTATACTATACTATACTATCAGCCGGTATACTATAACGGTAACAAACAGTAGAGTATAACGTTTATCAATTATTTCATATTTGGTATGCTGATCCGTTATGTAATAGTATACCATCGTCATTCGTATACCTCTTATTAATACCGGAGCTGGCTCTCCAAAGAGAGGGAATTTCGTCAAAGAGGGTAATTATCAGTATTCAGGTCATTTTACCCAAACCTGAGGAAAGTAACTGGAATTTTTAACACGCCAAAAAGAGGGGATTCCGCTTTTACCAACCTCAAACTCATCATCGTCCAGAATAGTTTCGGCCGAACTTTCCCGCGCCAAATCACGTCGGCCTTCTTCCTCCGAGCTGACCTCATCCTCCGGTTCCAGCATTTTCAGGGAACCGCCACACAACTTTCCCCCGGATTCTCGCTGATTGTTTTAGGTTATTCTGGAAACAAAAAAATTAAATTATACCTAATATTAAAATATAATTATTTTACTAATTAAAGAAGAAATTTTTTTTATGTTTTATAACATTGACGGGACTGACTGACTGTTCAGCTCAACGTTTTGACGAGTTATATTCTCATTATCTTTTCACATTCTCTTGCGAGATAAACACTTATAAATTTTTTTAAATGAAATAAATTAATATTTCATAAAAAATTTAAAAACAAATTACAAGAAAAATTCAAATTTCAAATGCGCGCGCTGAAATATACCGTCTAAGCACAGTGCAGAGTTTTGTGTAAACCAGTACATTTGCACCTTGTTCCCACGGGGTGGTGTAATTCTCTAATAGTGATAGTCCAAAAACGTCTTTGATTGGGTGAGTAAAAAAATAAATAAAAAAATAGTGATAATGTTGAAGCAAGTCAGATGAGCTTGTTAGAACATATTAATGAGTTTGACCTCTCCCTGGGAGCCAATAAACCTGCTGTATTCCAGCCAGTTCAAACGCGAAAAAATCTACAACAATTACATACCCACGAGTTGAACCAAAATTACGGTGTAATCGCACTGTTTTACACATGATAACGCGCACTGTGCTAAGACGGATAATTTGAAATT
>OZ038442.1:2998985-3000133 GCA_964036265.1 Daptonema setosum
AGCGTGATTGACCGGTTTCTCTGATATTATAGACTTCGCTAAGTTAATATGTTGGTGTTAATCCATGAATAGCGGAATGAAATCGGTGCTTTGTGTCAGAAGATAATCACCACCAAAGCATTGGCTTTTTTGGACCACCCTGAATATATTGTGTGTGTGAGTTATGAGAATTTTGTGAATAAAAAAATGAAGTCAAGAATCTTGAAAAGGGTTCAAATTTATTCAGGATCAAGCAACGATAATTCAATAAGTGATAATTCATTAAGTGGTGATACTCTAATTGATACTGTAATGTTGTGCCGACTATTTTTGTGTGCAAATAAAAAATCTGCAACGTAACAATAACAACAACAACAACCATAACAACAACAACAACAACAACAACAACAACAACAACAACAACAACAACAACAACAACAACAACCACAACAACAACAGCAACAACAACAACAATATGAACTAGGCGGAAAAAACATTTTTTGTCCAGATGTCATGTAAAAATGGTTTCTCTCTCGAAAAATTCAACGCTTGCATATATTTTTTTTTTCAAATTAAACTTGTGAAACATTTCAGACTTATTGTAGCTGTAGGTAGACTCTACCTGGTAGAGTCAACTTTACATACAGTACATAGGACGTATAGCCTATACAGGGTTCCTTGTTATCAAGAAAAATGTTGGCGCTTAGTTGAAGTTCAAGTCTGTCTTTGACGCGCTATAAATTTTTCGGGAAATAAAATATTTCTCGCATAACATTAGACAAAGTACGAATTATTTACATAAAAATCATTACATGCGTGCGTAACCGGCCTATAAATTTAAATTTTGTTATCGCTAAACCCGGATCAAGCACTCTCACTTGATAACGAGACTAAACTCAAACTTGCGCCAATGCGATATGTACTTTTAACAAGACAGAAATCCGATAAAACCTTACTGGATACGATCTCAGATATCAGCTCGTATTTCTGACTTTTCTCAATTTCTAAATATTGAAATCGTAAATTCTGAATTTTCTCATGCATAGAAAAGTTTTACCACAATGGGGTGCATTCAAATTTAGTTTCGTAATCAATTGTTAATGCTATGTATATCATATTGTCAGGAAAACTGATTTATAACTTGTTATTTATACAACTCGCTCACAACT
>OZ038442.1:3000333-3025333 GCA_964036265.1 Daptonema setosum
GACCATCATCGCCCATCAGCGGATAACACGCCGTCACGGTCTCATCATCGATAACAAATACCACAACAGTTTTAACAACAACAGCAACAAACAACAACAACAACAAAATCAACAACAACAACACCAACACCAACAACACCACCACCACTACCAACAACAACAACAACAGCAACAACAACAGCAACAAAAACAACTCACCTTCATCATCATCATTGTCGACATTCACATGTCCATCATCGCCCATCAGCGGATAACACGCCGTCACGGTCTCATCATCGATAACAAAGTCTTCATCCTGAAATTTGAATATTAAAATTGGGTGCGCTTTTTCGTTATACAAACATTTAGATTTTTACAGCGGTTCGTAAGTGGCTCGCCTTTCTGCGAAATGGAAATATAGGTAAAAATCCAAATTTTCAAATTTCAAACTTGGCATGCACACATTTAGAAGCGAGTTTTTACAATGTTCAGAAGTATTTCAAAACAACTAGCGGACTAGAAGGGGAGGGAAACTGGAAATACCCCCTCTTTGGCGGATTCAAAAAGTAGATTTCGTTCCTCAAGGCGTAGGTAAAATTGCTCAATTTCTGCCAAGTCCTCCTCCCTTTTTAAAAGAAATTCCCCTCCATCTGAAGGTTTGGCTCGTCCGCCAGTGAACTGAAATTCCAAGTTTTCAAGTTTCAAAGTTGGCATGCACACACTCAAAACCGATATTTTTATGTATGTTCAGAAGGACGCCCAATTGCCCGAGTATCTTTTTCTTAGTTAGGAAATGTTAAAATTAACGCAAAATAGAAAATAAAGGTATAAACCTGTTGATCGTTAACGGGCAGACGAACAGTTTGTCGACCGATGGCGCGATCACTTTCGCGTTTCGGCTTTTTTGGCAACGTGAACAACTGGTCGCGATCCACAGGCGATTCCTCGCGGTTTTTGCGTGGTCTGAAAACGAAACGAAACTATCAACCAAAACTTTTTTGAAACACCAGTCATTTATTTTCGACTATAAAAAGATTCTTAGTTTTATTTACCAAACCCTGATTGTGATTCAACTTTTCGAAAACGTAAAAGAAGAGGGAATTTCACTTTTACCTCCCCCTTCTAAGACCACTGGCAGACGAGCTAAATTCCCGAAGGGAGGGGAATTTCGTCAAAGAGGGGGGGGGATCGGCAGTTTTTAGGTCATTTTACATACACCTTAGGAAAAGAATTCCACTTTTTAGAACGTCAAAGAGAGGGGAAGTTCATTTTTCCCACCCCTTCTCGTCCGCTAGTGTCTTCCGCCAACAGATCGCACGGACGTTTCACCAGTCGGTAAGCCAAAAGGGATGACGATTTCGTAAAAGAAGGGTGAATTGGCAAATTTGAGGCCATTTTACCTTCATCTAGGGAACGAATTCTACTTTCTTTCACAACGCCAAAGAAGGGGGAATTCCCCTTTCCCACTAACCGGCCGCGTGGACGTTTCACCAGTCGTTCGGCCAAGAGTTGCTCCCCTAAAGTGGGCACATACGAATCCATATGATGCACCACGTTGACCTTTTTCTCCGTGATCAGTAGACTGAAATAAAAAGAATGGAAACTAACAATACTCAAAATTAAGATTAAAAATGAGAACAAGAAAAAGACTAAGAACAGCAGCAGGAACAACAACAGACCACAACAACAACATAAAAAACGGAGCCCAGAAGTTTAAACAACTACACCAACAATCAGAAAGTTAACACTGAATTATGTTGAACACCAACGTGAGAGTTCAACAACAACAACAACAACAACAACAACAACCAACAACAACAACTAACAACAACAACAACAACAACAACAACAACAACAACAACACCAAGAACATCAACAACAACCACAACAGCAGCAACAACAACAACAACAACAACAACAACAACAACAACAACAACAAAAACAACAACAAACAACAACAAAACGAAAATCAACAACAACAACAACAATAACATCATCATCAACAACAACAACAACACTTACAACAACAACAACAACAACACTAACGAAAACAACAACAACACCACCAAGAACATCAACAACAACAACCACAACAACAACAACAACAACAACAACAACAACAACAACAACAACAACAACAACAACAACAACAACAACCACAAAAACAACACAAACGAAAACAACAACAACACCACCAAGAACATCAACAACAAAAAAAAAACAACAACAACAACAACACTAACTAATCACGACCGGTGAAGCTGTGAAAGCTGGCATAGTAGATCAGCGGATCGCCAACCACGTACGAATCCGTTTCATCCGCCATCCGACTTAGTCTGAAACAAATCCGGTTTAGTCTGAAACAAATCCGGTTTAGTCTGAAACAAATCCGGTTTAGTCTGTAACCAATCCGGTTCAGTCTGAAACTAATCCGGTTTAGTCTGAAACTAATCCGGTTCAGTCTGAAACTAATCCGGTTTAGTCTGAAACGAATCCGGTTTAGTCTGAAACAAATCCGGTTTAATCTGAAACAAATCCGATGTAGTCTGAAACAAATCCGGTGTAGTCTAAAAAACCAAAACAATTGTCGCTATTTTTACCTGTTTTAGTGTACGGCCTCTAATTCAGCGAAAACGATCTCCCCCGAGAGTCAATCCAAAAAAGCGGAACTCATTTCCTCAAAACTGAACACAAAAATCTAATTCGAGAAGATAATATTCGATGATTTTTCCGTGAGTTCAAGTAACCCCAGGTTTTTACAGGATTGGCAATGGTAGTGAAACAGAATTCTGCTTATCCGACAGACAACATAACATGAAAATCGGGAAATGTGTCTGCCGAAATTATAATCACGAGTGTTTGGTTGATACAATCAAAACAAAAAAAAATATTGATGACATAATTATCCCAAAGAAACCAGGTTCCCAACCGGTGAAGCGAGCAGAAAGCCATCCGATAGCCGACATTCTCGGGTAGTTTGGTGGTGCGGCGGGTTAAACACAGCTAAAAACAAATAAATAAATGAATAAATATAATATAATAAATAGAATAAAAATATATAAAAACAAATACATAAAAATAAAGAATAATAAATAAATAAACAAATCGTTTTCAACGTTAAAATTGGGATTTTTTCCTAACATCTCGGTGACCGTTTTCCTGCTTTTTAATACGATTTTTTATATTCCTACTTTGCAACGGTTACGAAACCTATCGTGACATGAACAGAGGTTTTTCTAGTGAAAGTAGAAATCAATCAACCGCAAAGTTAGCGTCCACTTTCGATTCCATGATCGTGTCGTTATTATCACCCATGTAACAGCGACCGCTGCGACCGCGTTGCAGCAGTCGTGACACCGGTTGTATGTATTCAGAGGTGACCTGAAACATCAGGTTCGTTGAACGTATATAACAACAACATCAACAACAGCAGCAGCATTAACAACAACAACAGCAACAACGACGTCAACATGAGCTACAACAACAGTAACAAGAACAAGAACAAGAACAACAACAACATCATTAACAACAACAACAACAACAACAAGTAAGCTGAGTATGATCCGCTCCATTTTTTGTACAACGAAAGAATGTTCCTAATTGCAGTGACTGACTGATTCGGTGACTCAATGAGTGACTGATTCAGTGACTGATCACCAACATTCAGTTCAGAATTACAGTGACTGACTGATTCAGTGACTGAATCAGTGACTGACGTTCTGACAACCAACATTCAGTTCAGAATTACAGTGACTGACTGATTAGGCAACTTAATGAGTGACGGATTCAGTGACTGACAACCAACATTCAGTTCAGAATTACAGTGACTGACTGATTCAGTGACATAATGAGTGACTGATTCAGTGACTGATCACCAACATTCAGATCAGAATTGCTGTGACTGACTGATTCACTTACTTAATGAGTGACTGATTCAGTTAATGACATGACAACCAACATTAAACATCATGAAACCCCGAGTGCTGCACTGCAACATCTGGCCCTCCAGTCGACCGCGACCCAGACACGCCATCATTCGATCCTGTACTTCCATCATGGAGATGTTCTTCAGCTCGGGTGAGTGCGCGTCCACAGACTAACTGTAACAGTGGTAAGGTGGTGAACAACAACAACACAACATTAACAACAACAACAACAACACAACATTAACAACAACAACAACCACAACAACAACAACAACAACAACAACAACCAACAGCAACGAACCTAGTGACTCTCGGCGGAATGTCGGAATTCACAAAGATATACTTGACTTAGGTTTAACATAGAAAAACAACAACAACAACAACAACAACCACCACCACAACAACAACCACCACCACAACAACAACAACAACAACTACAACAATAATAATAACAACGATAACAACAACAACAACAACAACAACTACAACAACAACAATAACAACAACAAAAACAATACCAACAACAACAGCAACAACAACAACTACAACAACAACAACAACCACAACAACAACAACAACAACAACAACAACCACAACAACAACAAAAAACAAAACAATAACAACAAACCTAGTGGCTCCCGGCGGGACGTCATTCAGAAATATCGGCATGGCATACTCTTGGAGGAGGTTGACATCCTGAATCAGATTGACGAGCAACGCGGCGATGTACGGCTCCGAGTCAAAGGCAAAGTTGAACACGGGTCGGCCGGGCACCATGTCGAAGTTGGCGTAGTACCTGCAAGGAATGGATATGAAAGTGACTGACTGACTGGCTTAATGATTGATCTGAAGATTGATTGATTGACTGACTGATTGACCGACAAACTGATCTACAGATTGTCTGACGAAGTAGGCGTAATACCTGCAAGGAATGGAAGTGACTGACTGACTGATTGATAAAAATGAATTGCATGATACAGAATATCAACTTGGAAACTGCGTTACGTATGTATGTAGTTACATATCTGAAATCCTCACTGTGTCATGTATCTGGACAGTTATGAGTTTGCGTAACTCGTTTCAGGCATGAGAATGGGCCTGACTGACTTACAGAATGATTGAGTACTTCCGGAGTTACGGACTAACTGACTGACTGATCTAAAGACTTACTGAATTATTTGCAGTCTCTGTGATTGAATGAGTGATTGAGCGAGTGAGTGAGTGAGTGAGTGAGTGGGTGAGTGAGTGAGTGAGTGGGTGAGTGAGTGAGTGAGCAATTCTGTGAGTGAGTGAGCGGTTAATGTAAAGTAAACAACATCCCATCCCAACCATCCAGCCCAGTCATTAGGCGGAGTTTTGTTGAACACCTCACCGTTCAACGCCTTCATCAGTGTGTTGACTCGTACTTCAAAGGCGTCCACGCTCTCTCCATCTGGTGGCTGAAAAAAAAGTTGAACATCGGGTAAATTAGGGAAAATATACATTTTAGTAATCTACATTATAAACGTTATTTTTTATATTGTTAAGACATTTTAACCGTGTTTTTCTACGAACACTCGTCGAAAAAAAACTGTGTTAGTGGACTGTGGAGGGTCGGGATGTGGAGGGTCAGGAAACACCATTCATATCCGGTTTCCAAGCACTCCATTCTCACTTTATTTCCCCTTTTCCATTATTTTTTCATAATTTTTTTATTCCCTGTATGCGCGCGCGTGCGATTATGATTTCAGATTGAATGAAAACATTAGAATAATAAAAAGCTGGGAATTTTTTTGTTCAACTGACTTTATTGGTTGCCCAGTTAACTCAGTTGGACAAAAACACCCATCTTTCTTTCTTTAAAAAAAGCCGGGCAGTTTTGTTGTCCAACTTACGTTGAAGGTCCGCGGTTCGGGCATACCCTCCAGGTTCATGATCTGTTTATAAGGTATCTCGGCGAAAAGCATCGCCGCCTGAGTCGTCAAAGAGGACGGAATTGGCTGTTTCCAGGACATTTTACCTACACTAAGGGAACTAACTCAAATTTTTGACAATACCAAAGGGGGAAATGCTACTTTTCCCACCCCTTCTCATCCGCTAGTGACACCATGTATACTAGTTTCATGAATGTCAGGTCCCTTCATTCTCGGTTCAACTCCTCTTTTCCATTCCTCTTTCTTATTCTCATTTCCCGTTATTCCCATACATGATCTCAAATCGAATGAATTGAGTCAACATAGATCAGAGAAAACGCTGGAGCCGGACAATTTTGTGTTCCAACTTACGTTGAAGGTCCGCGGTTCGGGCATACCCTCCACTCCAGGTACTTGATCTGTTTATAAGGTATCTCGGCGAATTATCTTTCTTCTTCTCATTTTCAATTATTCCCATTCATGATCTCAAATTGAATGAATAGATTCAACATAGATCAGAGAAAAGGCTGGAGCCCGGATCTATTTTTTCGTCCAACTTACATTGAAGGTCCGTGGTTCGGGCATACCCTCCAGGTTCATGATCTGTTTATAAGGTATCTCGGCGAAATGCATGGCCGCCTGAGTGGCTCGGACTGTGCCGTTGGGATCATCGTTGAAGCGCAACTTGTTGGTGTGCGAGTGCACGTGCTCACGCAGGGTCTCCTCTGTAACGATAGAGTAACGGTTAAGTGGGTGGTCCGGTGAACAATTGGTAGCGGGTTCGAAACTTGACGTAACAATTTTTCAAATTTCATTGGGTTGAATCAAACACTAAACTAATGAGAGAGAGAAAAACTTCAGGACGGTATGAAACATGTGAACGACAAGAACAATCATTGTCGACATACAACAGCAACAACAACAACAACAAAAACAACAACAACAACAACAACAGACAGTTTACGACCAAGGAACACAGAACATCTAATTACTCGACTAAGATATAGAGGGTTGAAATTTGTGGGAAAAAACCTAAGTTATGATAAACGAGAATTAACAAAAAAAATCCGACTTTAGAGATAGAAAGGGTTGACATTTGTGGAAAAAACCTAAATTATGATAAACGGAAACTAACAACAAAAATACTCGACTTTAGAAATGGGAATGGTTAACATTTTTAAGAATGAGCTAAATTATGATAAACGGAAATTAACAACGAAAACTCTTACCAAAATAAGCAGATGTCGCTAGATCATAAAGTGTTGAGGTGGTGGTCGAATTGGCAGTGTCATCTTCCTGCTCCTGCCTGAAATAAACAATTTTTTTTTCAAAATATTTATCCGATTTTTTTATTATAAGTCAAATTTTTTTGTATTATGTATCAGATTGTTTGTATTTATCAAATAAGCTACATATATTGCTTTCAGTCAAGTTAATGTCGAGTGATCTCTACACATATAGTCCAAAATGAATTACTGTTCCCACAAAAATGTTTCGCTCGTGTCACTTTTTTTTCGATGCACTATCCGTTTCTTTGGTTTTTCGAGTTACTTTTGACGAATTTGAAAAAAGTTGAGAGCAAATCAAAGAGAATTTCTTACTCTTTTACGTGACACAAAAATTTTCTTAATTGGTTACGTGTAGCTTGAAATAATTGAAAACCGAATATTCCATCGACAAAAAAGTGGCACGAACGAAACATTTTTGTGGGAACAGTAATTCATTCTGGACTATACCCAAAATTTATTTGAAACCTTCGAGCATCGCCATCAAGACAACCAGAAGTCACCGAGCCGAGATTCGAACCACCCACCCTCATCATGCAAAACTAAAATCTGAACCACCACACTACGACCTACGTGTCAACATCCACGTCCACTTCTATATAATGGCTGGCATACGGTTTGCTGGGTGTCACTGTTTTCGGCTTTTCCAGGTCGCGAAATGATTTGGAAGTCGCCGTTGACGTGGACGGTTTCGAAGTCGAAGTCGACGTGGACGCCTTGGCCGGCGACGCAGAGTTACCGCGCGATGTGCGTGTTTCCACCATTTTTTCTGAAACAGATCTGCAATTATTTTCGTAAAAAATAAATTTGTGAATGAAAATCTAAAACGGATCTCAAATTTTTTTGTGAAAAAAATAGTTTGTGTAAAAATCCCAGATTTTTTTATCATCAACAACTAATATATTCTTCGTGTTAATATTTTAAAAAAGGCACACTTTTTCCAAGTTTTTTTTGGAGCAGATCTTAAATTTTGTTTTCGTAAAAAAAATAAATTAAAAAAAAAATCTATATTTTTCTATTGTGAACAACTAATATATTCTTCATGTGAATCTTGCAAATAGGCACACTGGCAGATAAGCTAATCTTCCAAAAGGGAGAGGAATTTCGTCAAAGAGGGGAAATTGACTACCTACACCTTAAGGAACAAATTATACGTTTCGAAAACGCCCGAGGGGGGATTCCACTTTTCCCATCCTTCTCGTCCGCTAGTGAATAGGTAATTAATATACTTGTAATAGTGAAATGTATATCTTGCAAATATTATGCTGGTATGGGGACTACCACGGGAGCCGCGTAATAGTAACCGTTTTCCTCAATCCACGCATGATCAACCCAACCAAATTTTTTTCATAAACTTTTTATTTAACTAATGAAAAATTATATCTTTGATCAATAGAAATGTTAAAGGAAAACAACCCGATTTTCCGAATTTATAAAGAAACTGATTAGAAAACAGAATGAGGCCATGAATAAAATCGGAATTGTGAAATAAGAATTCCGATAAATGCTCTGTGTGAAGGAAATGAATTACAACTCTTTGGTCAGATGTCCCGCTGTAATTTCGTTATATCTTTCGGACAAACAATAATTTTTTTGTTGTGATAAAATAAGTCTATAACAAAGAGAATTTTTAGAAAAAAGAAAGTAAATACACATACAGAAACACAACAAAGAAAAAACAAACCATACATGAGCAATCAGTATGATAACAGATTTTGGTAACTCGATCAATACACGTTGTGTTCGTAAATTAGGCAAGTATTCTAGATATCCTGAAGGACTGGATGACAAATGGCAGGCAGAACCTATTAACAGTATTGTAGTTTTCGAAAACAAACACGAAAACATATTCCACCAACACGAAACAAACAAATGATAAGTGATAACGAACGATAAGTATAAGTAAAAATGACAAGTGATGACGAACGAAAAGTATGAGTAAAAATGACAAGTAAGTATTCATGAGAGAAATGACAAACAATGAAAAAAAAACACGAGAAAAATTACAAGTAATGACAATAAATTCATGAGGAAAATGATATCATCATACTTCACTAGCGGACGAGAAGGGGTGGGAAAAGTGGAATTCCCCCCTCTTTGGCCTTTTCAAAAAGTAGAGTTTGTTCGCTAAGGTGGATGTAAAATGACCTTAAAATGTCAATTCCCCCCTCTTTGGCAAAATTCCCCTCCCTTTGGGATTTTCGCTCGTTCGCCAGTGTCATACTTGATTGATCGACTGAGCGGGAATGATTGTTCCTTTCTAAAGACTTGACTCGATTGCTTCAATTAAAATCAATGAGGCTACACAAATGAAGATCAACAAATAATACTTGAAAGAAAAGAAAAAAACGTGAATACACAAAAAACATAATAGAAACCAGAAACGACAACACAAATGAATAGACACAACTAGATGAAATACAACGTAAGTACTCACAAAATTATTAAAAGCAACAAAATAATGACACAATTATTAGCAGCAAACTTCCATGATAGAAACTCTATTTGGTCTGGACTTGGTCACAAAAATGTTCAACACAAAACAGCAGTAACTAACGAAACAACAAAACCGAAACGGGTGAGTAAGTAACTGAAAACTGAACCACAACCAAAAACGCAAAAAATCCTCAAAACAAGAACAAACTTTCTACGACATAACGAAAGATTGAAGAAGAATGACTATTACGGAGAACACATAATATGTACGGTAAAACATGCATAGACAAAACACAAAAAATACGGCAAAAATTATATAACTGGCATGGCAGCTCATATTTTGGAACCAGTTTTATGACGACATTAACAATGTAATTTTGCCACCAAGCCCAACAGGGTATGTCAAATAAAACAATGAGGTCAATTGTTTTTTTACCTGGTTTTATATTGTTTATTTTCAAACCTTCCCTGCAGAGCCAAAAAACTGCTTGAGATTTTTTCTAAAGACATTGATGTAGTCAGAAATAGATTTGTCAAAAAAGGAACAGTTTTGTATCATTTGTTGTAACGTTAGACCCACCGAACAGAAACCAAACTCACAAGCCGACACACCAATTAATCATGATTTTTCCACCAAAAAACTAAAAAAAAATTGATTTAGACAACTTTTTTTTCATTTGACATACCCTGCTGGCGGCTGATATGATATAACAAGTTTTATGATGACAATGACAATGTAGTTTTTCACCAAGCCCAAACAGCCATTCGCGCTGGCGGACGAGATAATCCTCAGGAGGAAGGTAAATCCCGTCGAAGAAGGGGAATCGACAATTATCAGATCATTATACTACACCGTAGGGAACAAATTCTACTTTTTGAAACCACCAAAGAGGGGGAATTTCCACTTCTCCAACCCCTTGTACCTTGACCACCAAGCCCAATCAGCCATCCGTGGTTGGATCGGGCGCCGTCCAGCCACAATGTTCAGTCAGTTTTTCCTGATCGATGATTCGTAGCCAGAACAACACCTCACAAAACCAGTCTAACGTTCCGCTCGAAAAGGCATAAAAATTGAAACAGAGGTGAATAAGAGACACAAATTAAACAAATAAAACAGATTTCTTTCACACAATGATATGACAGTTTTGTAAACAAGTCAGATCAGTCATGAAACACAACCATCAGCCATTCGTGGTTGGATCGGGCGCCGTCCACAGCCACATTGTTCAGCCACTTTCTCTTGATCGATTTCAGCCATAAACCCTCATAAAAACCGCCGAAAAAGGCATAAAAAGTTGACACACGTAAAATAAGTACAGACACGAATTTTATAGGAAAAATTGAATTCTTTTATGGTAGTGTTGTGTTCTCATCAAGTCCAATCAGCCATTCGTGGTGGGATCGGGCGCCGTCCACCCACATTGTTCCGTCAATTTTTCCCGATCGATTCGCAGCCAGAACACCTGGTAAAAGCAGAGCACTTCCTCACGGCCATTCAGAACTCGACTCATCTCGTCCCGATCCATCTTCAGATGCAACCTCAAATCATGTGATGAAGCTGAAATTTGAAAAAAAAATTAAGAGTACTTATTTTTTGCTAAATCAACACTTTTACTGTTTTTTTTTCATGATACGATGAGCGATAAAACCATCGATAGTTTATAAATCGCCAATAATTATGTTTTTAATTCGAGATACTTAATACGAAAATTTCATAACTTTTTTCAGTGACATATAATAACTTGAAATCTATATTGAACGGAGTAACCAAAGAAAAGAAAGCATAAAAAATTAATACAATAACAAAAAATAAGTCATGAAAAACACTAACAATCAGGTGAAATGCGCGGGAATTTGAGCATCAGACATTCCGGTCGTGAGTCGATGCAGCCCAACGGTATGTCATCTAAGCTGAAAACGTTGGATCATGAGTTTGGGTTAAAATCTTGCGAACATGGTCACATGGAACGAAAAAGGTAAATTCATAATCCTACAAATGTGATTAGATGACAAACATGACTCTGCGTTGATACACATTTTAGTTACATTGCTCCATTTGGTGTGTGTGAATTGATAAACGAATTCGATCTTTACTATGACTTCTTTATTATGGAAGGTGGAAGCCAACAAAGTACCTTTTTTTACTTGGACTTCTTCATTTACTGAAGCTATAAGGCACACTAATACCATATCAGAATTGTGTTTTCGTAGTGGCCAGAGAGTTGAATAAACTGACGGGCAATGGCAGAAACCCCAGAGCAACGCGTCAGGGTCTGTGTCTCAAGTCAGGTTTCGAACTTAGGACCGCCGGTTTTCGAGGCCGGCGCCCTACGCACTAGACTAGACAGGCGACTAATAGCACACTAATAGCATATCAAAAAGCTATTTTCGTAGTAGCCAGATGAGCAGTGCGAGAAACCGCAGAGCAACGCTATGTTAGCAATACCAATAGCATTATGCAAAAAAGAGTAGCTAATAAAAGAAAAATACAAAACACTAACGAAAACTGAATCTCGTCATGGGTGAATCTGTTCGCGAAACGGTACGTCTTCAGTGGTAGATGATGGGCGTCCGGGTCGGGATCCGACGTTTCATCGTCAGCGTTGACCATTTCATAGTAGGCGAAGAAGCAGAATAACAGCTGTAAAGGAGAATATTGATTTGAAAAAAAAATCACTAGTCAATTGTAAAAAATTGATAAATAAAATGGTTCACGGTCATCAAGCCTAATATTTGGTCAAACACCACTAAAAAGTGTTTGAACCTTCTACTTGTATTACTAAAACAGTGCTTATTATGTGCGCTTTGAGCTTGCAAGCAAGTGCATTTTTTATATCCAAGTTTCCAAAAATAAAGGACATCCTTGACTTTGACTCATAGTCCCCCAGAGTGCATGTAACTTGCAGCAATAAACAACTCTAAAATACGATATATCGAGTATCGACTATGAAAAAATGAAGGTCATAAAACTGCAATTACATACTATTTTACTGTCCACAAACAAAATTCATAACTCAGAGTTTTAACTGATGCTTTAAACGTTTTTAAGTGATTTTCCAACAAAAGATTGATGAGATGTGGTTAACTATATTTTCATGAACTATGGTGGAAAAAATCTAAAGTTGTTTCTACGAACCGGCCGACACGCATCGAGTATCTTGAGGGTATCGCGATCGCGCACGGCCGCATCCGTCAGGAGTATCGTGCACAAGTCGGCATTGAGCTGCAATAATATAAGTCATGGATTGCCAAAAAAAAATTCGCCTATTTTTTTTTAATTCATTTTTTTTTATTTTTTTTTGGCAATCTATGATATAAGTTTATTAATTCTAAGGACCCTTTTCCCGTCGACTTCTCCATTAACTGAAGCCATAAAAGGTTTACTAATGCCCTATCACTTATCAGAACGGTGTTTTCATAGTGACCAGAAAGTTGAATAAACTGACGGGCAATGGCAGAAACCCCAGCGCAACGCGTCAGCATCTGTGTCTCAAGTCAGGTTTCAAACTTAGGACCGCCGGTTTTCGAGGCTGGCGCCCTACGTACTAGACTATAGAGGCGACATTGTTCGTTAAACTTGAATTTTGGCGCCAAACTTGAAATTCAAAATTTTATCCCACTAACCATCTGTCGAAGTGGCATGCAGTGATGGGAGGTGTAGCTACGTACGACCTCCAGGTGTATATCATCCACGTACTTATGGACACGACGGCGAATGTACAATTTGATGGCCATGGAACGAACGCTCAACCAACGCTGCTCCTCGGTCAGTTCTGCACATGGTAGAGAAAATTTTAATAGATATGCTTATCAGAAAATGGTGTAATGTTTTTATTCACACGATAAAAAAATGCGCAGAGAGAGAGAAGATATGGGCAAGAAGCGGGGTGGTTGACAATTTAATTTTATTGTGTTTCAATCCGACACCAGTGAATTTGAATGATGCGGACACACTTGAATGAAGGTATTTATTATCGGCTATCAAGTCAACTTGGAAAGTATCCTGAAAGTCCCTATATATTTACGGACCAAAAATCAAGCTCAACAAACCCAGAGCATTCTCCTTGGTCATTCGATAGAGCGATGCCGTGACGGGCACGTGCTCGGTGATGTCGGCGCCGTACCATAGAAGCCAACGACACTTAAAACATATATTGAAACAGCAACAACAACAACAATAACAACAACAACAGCAACAACAACAACAACAACAACGACAATGTCAACAACAAAAACAACAACAACAACAACAACAATAACAACAACAACAACAACAACAACAACAACAACAACAACAACAACAACAACAACACCAACAACAACAATGACAACAGCAACAACAACTACAGCAACAGCTTCAAGAACAACAACAATAACAACAGCAACAACAACACTAACCATGAACAAGTCACCACGCATGGCGGCGATTTGATAGGGCGAAGCGGCGTCTTCTGAACGTTTCACGAGATTCACTATGGCACCTGAGTGAGTGAAAGAGTGAGTGAATGAGTGAAGGAGGGAATGAGTGAATAAGTGAGTGATTCAAGGGAGCAGCGAGTTACTTACTGTCTGAGTTAATGAGTAGCGAGTGAGGAGTAAAAAAATGTGAAACTGAGTTAGTGAGTGAGTGAATAAGTGAGTGAGTGATTGAGCAAGTGAGAGAGTGAGTCAGTGAGTAAGCCAACCATGATCCAACAGCATCTTCACCTGGCACAAGGCATTCGAATGCACGGCCACACACAACGGCGAAAACGCGGCACCACTGCACTGCGTCGCCGTGTTCAGCCAGGGTGAACCTAAATACAGACGTGAGAATCAGAAATTATTGTTTCTTCTTTTTTCTAAATTGTTATATATTTTTTAGTACAACCGTTTTTACGAGCAATTTTTGTTTCCGCGACCAAGCTTACTTGAACAATAAAAAACTCTCGATTGACAAAAATGCTGAAAACGGGTAGTAGACAAAAATAATCAAAAATGCTTGTGTACACTCTGAAAAAACTACAGAGAATTGAAGCAACTCAAAAAGATGGAATCTACTTGTTATTTCCAAACTCAAAGCCACATAATGTGATTCGACAGATAAATGATGGACCCACTTTTCAGGATCGAATAATGTGATTAACTCAGTAAAATGATGGACCCACTTTTCGGAATCGAATAATGTGATGACCTCAGTAAAATGATGGACCAATTTATCGGAATCAAATTTTGTGAATTAAAAGTCAAATGATGGACCAACTTTTCGGAATCAAACTCAGCAACTCCGCCATTGCTTTACAGTGCGGTGTGTGATCCATTTCATCTTTACTCAACAGTTTGCATTGAGTATTGTGTCGTCGCCAGGCCAATTTGTGCAGTATGTTGCAGCCGGTGACCGGCTCCTCGGTCGACTTGAGGAAGACCTACAATGAAGGAATGAATACATTAGTGGGAATCAATGAATACAAATAAATGAAAAAGTTAGTTAATGGGTCACAATGAGTGAGTCATATACGTCATTCTGACATGATATTGGTGTGGCTTGATTGTTTCATAATGAGGGGGTTCCATAACACAAGTGAGTTTAGAGTTGTGAGTAAGTGACTGACGTGACGACTGAGTAAGAAACGCAAGTTTTCCAACGTTAAACAAACATATCTGTTTTCATACGAGTTCATAAAATGTTCAAATCTAATACGAAGAGACACCACATTTTCATGCTTGAAAAAACCTTCCCCTCAAGTTCGATACGGTGTCTTACAGAAGGCTCGAAACACCGCTTAGGAATATTAGGTTGGACAGTTTCTGTTTGTTATGCAATAATACAGTTTGAAGTTAAATTCGTTAGTCTTTTATCAAACTCATTCATCTATACTCATTAGTTTTTTCTTCTGCACATTACGTCACGACTAACTTGTTAGTCATTTGTTGTGCCCTCTATATCAAGGGTCGGCCGCTAGGCCGAACCCTTAATATGGTTCGATTAAGATAAGCTTTTTTGTGGGTATCTTGATTTACCTAAATATGCGATAAAAAATGAAAAAAACGTCTTAATAATGAAAATCCAACCGAATATTTCTCCGTCGTCGGCGCCCGACAGTGTTCGGCGTAGACGTTGTACAGCGATGTGATGTTGCCGACATCGCCGATCAGACAGGCGGCCTGCAGCCGCGTCCACAGTGGTAGATCACTGTTGGCCATCATCTGTATGAAATTTAATCATATTACAACTTTATATAATAAAATGTAATCGTATTATCATCATCATTAATTTTTTTCTCCATTGATGTCAGGCACACTGGCGGACGAGCTAATCCTGCAAAGGGAGGGGAATTTCCTCAAAAAGGGGGGAATCGGCAGTTTTCAGGCCATTTTACCTACACCTTAGGGAACAAATCCTACTTTTTGAAAACGCCAAAGAGGGGGGAATTCCACTTTTCCCACCCCTTCTCGTCCGCTAGTGGTCAGGCAGGCATGGTTTGGTTACCAAAAAACAAAACAATATAGGGTATCAGTCTACTATTATCCAGTCGTCCGCACAGTTATGTGCTACCAGTATTATTGATGGCATAATATGTCCGGCAGGAAGCGTTTTCAACTGCGGTCTTTTTCAAAGATGAAAAGACCGAAAAGCTAAAGTTGAAAAGATATAATTGAAAACGCCTTCCCCAGTTTTTTTCAAGTTGAGAAGACCGGAGTTGAAAAAGCCAAAGTTGAGAACGCTTCCTGCCAATATTTCCACCAACCGTATGATATTTGAGGAGCCACGTATCCAATGCGATTCCACCATTTTTGTACGCCGCGTACTCACTTTGCATCTCGTCGCTCATATCGGCCGGTATCATCGGCAGGTCGCTCCAGGGTCTGAAGTTAGGATCTAGGATTATGAAATGCAGATTAGAAGTGGTGGTTAATAAGTCTAGAAAATAGGATTAGAAGTCTGGAAATTGGGTTAGGAATAGGAAGAATAGTTCGGTGGCTGGCGAAATCACTATACATAAAGATGTTTTTTCAGCAAAATAAAGTTTGCTAACCGAAAAAAGCCATCACCCATCAAGCCGATTGAGAACCCACTAACTGGAAATTTCGAACTAACTGATTCATTTGTAAATTCAGTTTCTACTTTCCAGCGTTAAGCGCATATCATCAAGTGTCCAAAGAAAACCACGCAGCTCCAGTTTCTACCTACTGAACCAACATGGTTCGTCAAAAAATTTTAGTTCGACGAAATTGATGTCATTCTTTATTCCAAAGTCTATACTTCCATCATCATTCATCATCATATTATGTCTTCAAGCAATGCTTTGGATATGAGTAAACACGAAGTAAATCATGATGAGCAACTCACAACCGTGGGAAAAGCTGAGATAGTTTGAGTCTGTAGATAGTTTGATCTTGATATACATACAATATAAAGACTAGCCTACATAGTTAGGATACGACTTACGGAGGTAAAATAGAAGAAAAAATACTTGCAGTTAAAAACCATCTTAAACCAACATGTCTCTACACGTTTCATCCAATCGCCTTCGAATCACATTCATCAGTTTCTCGGGGCACAACTTGGCTTTCGGCCAGAACGTATTGACCGTTGTGGTGGCACCCGCGGCCATATCGGGTGAGATCCGTTGGTTGGTCGCATCGAGTGACTGAAATATTTGTTGTTGTTTGTTAAAAAGTTAAGTTTCATTTGTCAGTCTCTTCATGTCAACTTACGTCAACTTACGACAACTTACGACAACTTACGACAACTTCACGTCAACTTATATGTTTTTATTTACCACTATTTTTTCACAGTATGGTAACCCTCATGAATGGATAAACGAACGAACGAACGAATGAATGAATGAATGAATGAATGAATGAATGAGTCAATAACGAATGAATGAATTAATGCATGACTGACTGAATGAATAACGACATACTAAACCGGTGACTAATCAAATTACTGATTGAGCATACATGGGCGTGAGGTCTCTGCGCGGGTGGCCGCGAGTTTTCAAAGTTTGCGCAACCCTCTATTTTAGGTTTCGAAGGGGATTTGTTATAACACTTTTCTAGCTTAACTGAGACCCTGTAAAGCAGAATCTCCGATGTTTTTGAACCACATTTCAACAAGATGACCGTATTGGCACCTGTTGTATATGACCGCCAATTTGATGCAGAAGCGTTTCAGGAATTTATGTTTCCGAACCCGCGAATTAGCATTAGAAAATTAATGAAAGTATCACCCCATTAGGGACGCAAAGCGCCAGACTTTTTTCTCATCGAGTCGTCGATTTGTAGTGGAAACATATAATGGAAGTTGCGGGAATTAGTGGCGCGTAGCGCAAAAATTTCAACTTTTAATGTCATTTATTTGCATTATAATATGTCTGAAAGTTGTGGAATCAGCGGCAAGAGCAAGAATTTTTTATTTATTTCGAGCCCACGGATTACTCATAGAAAATTTAATAACAAGACAGTGATATGTGGTGCGTAGCGCCAGAATTTTCCTCTTATCAGGGCATCAATTTGTATTGAAAACATGTCTGGAAATTACTAAACTTGGTGGCGCGTAGCGCAAGAATTTTAACTGTTTTATGACATAGATTTGCATTAGAACCATGTCTTAAAGTTGTGGAATCAGCGGCGAGAAGTACCGAATTTTGATGCTTCCGAGCCCGCCGATCAGACATGGTAAACTGATTAGCAAAACAGTGATATGTGGCGCGTAGCGCCAAAATTTTCTTTTTATCAGGGCATCAATTTGTATTGGAAACAAGTCTGGAAATTACTGGACTTAGTGGCGCGTGGCGCAAGAATTTTTAATTTTTTAATGCCATCGATTTGCATAAGAAATATGTCTGAAAGTTGTGGAATCAGCGGCGAGAAGCCCGAATTTTTATGCTTCCGATCCCGCGGATTAGACATGGTAAATTGATTAGCAAAACAGTGATATGTGGCGCGTAGCGCCAGAATTTTCCTCTTATCAGGGCATCAATTTGTATTGGAAACATGTCTGGAAATTACTGGACTTAGTGGCGCGTGGCGCAAGAATTTTTAATTTTTTAATGCCATCGATTTGCATTAGAAATATGTCTGAAAGTTGTGGAACCAGCGGCGAGAAGCCCGAATTTTTATGCTTCCGATCCCGCGGATTAGACATGGTAAACTGATTAGCAAAACAGTGATATGTGGCGCGTAGCGCCAGAATTTTCCTCTTATCAGGGCATCAATTTGTATTGGAAACATGTCTGGAAATTACTGGACTTGGTGGCGCGTAGCGCAAGAATTTTAACTTTTTTATGACATCGATTTGCATTAGAACCATGTCTGAAAGTTGTGGAATCAGCGACGAGAAGCATAGAATTTTTATGCTTTTGAGCCCGCGGATTACTACCGATACAATTGATTAGCAAAACAGTAATAAGTGGCGCGTAGCGCCACACTTTTGTACTTAGCAAGTCGTCGATTTATATTGAAAACATGTCTGGAAGTTACTGGAATTAGTGGCGCGTAGCGAGAGATTTTAACTTAAATGTCGTTGATTCGGATCAGAAACATGTGTTAATGGTTGATCGATTCAGTTTTCGATTGATTGAGGCTTTTCAACCCTCTATATTTGATCGATTGAGGCTGCGCAACCCTCTATATAAAGTCAATGTAGGCTGCGCAACCCTCAATATCAAGTCAATTTTCGCTGCGCGCGCAACCCTCTATTTCAAGTTCACTGATGCTGCGCAACCCTCTATATTTGATCGATTGAGGCTGCGCAACCCTCTATATAAAGTCAATGTAGGCTGCGCAACCCTCTAAATTAAGTCAATGAATGTAGGCTGCGCAACCCTCTATTTTAAGTTCACTGACGCTGCGCAACCCTCTATGTCAGAGGGATGAGGCTGCGCAACCCTCTATATTGAGTCAATTTAGGCTGCGCAACCCTCTATATAAAGTCAATGTAGGCTGCGCAACCCTCTATATAAAGTCAATGTAGGCTGCGCAACCCTCTAAATTAAGTCAATGAATGTAGGCTGCGCAACCCTCTATTTTAAGTTCACTGAAGCTGCGCAACCCTCTATGTCAGAGGGATGAGGCTGCGCAACCCTCTATATTGAGTCAATTTAGGCTGCGCAACCCTCTATATAAAGTCAACGTAGGCTGCGCAGCCCTCTATATTAGGTCAATTTTTGCTGCGCAACCCTCTATTTCAAGTTCACTGATGCTGCGCAACCCTCTATGTCAGAGAGATGAGGCTGCGCAACCCTCTATATTTGATCGATTGAGGCTGCGCAGCCCTCTATATAAAGTCAATGTAGGCTGCGCAACCCTCTATATTAAGTCAATTTTTGCTGCGCAACCCTCTAATTTAAGTTCACTGATGCTGCGCAACCCTCTATGTCAGAGAGATGAGGCTGCGCAACCCTCTATATTTGATCGATTGAGGCTGCGCAACCCTCTATATAAAGTCAATGTAGGCTGCGCAACCCTCTATATTAAGTCAATTTTTGCTGCGCAACCCTCTATTTCAAGTTCACTGATGCTGCGCAACCCTCTATGTCAGAGAGATGAGGCTGCGCAACCCTCTATATTTGATCGATTGAGGCTGCGCAATCCTCAATATAAAGTCAATGTAGGCTGCGCAACCCTCTATATTAAGTCAATTTTTGCTGCGCAACTCTCTATTTTAAGCTCACTGACGCCGCGCAACCCACTATGTCAGAGAGATGAGGCTGCGCAACCCTCTATATTGAGTCAATTTAGGCTGCGCAACCCTCTAAACTTGATCGATATAAGCTGCACAACACCTGGATTGATGCCAAAGAACCATCATATATAGTATTTCGATTAGCTCTGCGCAACCCTCATATAGCAAAAAATACGCTTTCGGTTTTTATTGCATTTTTGGACGTTTCACAACTATCAACTTTTTCAAAATTTTGCGCAGCCCTCGGCCACCCCGCGGCCACCCGCGGCCACCCCACGCCCATGTATGTGATTGAGTAAAAGTAATTAAATGACTGACTGACTGACTGAAGGACAAGGAATGAATAAAAAAATTAGCTGATTGAATGAATGAATTCCTAGATTCCCGACTGACTGAATGAATCACTAAAATGAATAAATCAAACCATATCCTCTAGTTCCTGATCGATGTCATCGCGTTTCGACGTCGAGTCTTCCACCGAAGGCAACGAGAACGTCGGTGAACAGTCGACGTTGTTTTCCGTGGTTCTGGTCGACGAGATCATGTTCGTGAGAAGTTGTACATCATTTGTTAACGTCTCCTCATCATCATAATTTTCCTCCTCCTCCTCCTGCTCATCTTCAAGCTCCACCTCCTCCACAGCGGCCAGTAAGCCCTGGTGGAACATATCCTGAAAGGGAGTGAAAGAGTGAGTGAGTGAGTGAGTGAGTGAGTGAGAGACTGAGTGAGTGAGTGAGTTAGTGAGTGAGGGAAGGAGTAAGTTAGGGAGAGTGACTGAGTAAGGAAGGGAGTGAGTGAGGCAGTGAATGAAAAATAAGATTATCCAGCTCAATTCACTCCATGCAAGACAGTTATGAAAAATAAGAAATATGGAAAAAAGTTCTGCACCCACCTCATCATTACCGTCCATACCCACTATGTACTGTACGGTGGTCAGATCAGCGACTTTCATGGCCTTGTCACAGTCATCAACACCCTCCACCGCCAACTCACCTGCAATTGAAAAACAGCTAAATAGAAAAACGAATTTTTTCTATCATCGAAATGAGCTCTCGATATTATTATTAACCAACTGAAAATATCGGAAGCAAACGAATCAGATTTTTTTCCATGAGTTTGAAAATTGTTTTCAAACTTTTTTCTTCACCTGATCATAAACATCAAAACAAAATATGAAAAAAAAATAAGGCCAAGAATTTTTTTTGGGTAATTATGCACCTGATGCGCGTATTTCGAAACCCCAGTAATTTTCCTAGAATATTTTTCATACACGAAATTCTATGAAGTGGGTGACAACTGAAATACCACCGCTGAGCGGGCCTAACGCTAGGTTTACGATAGATAATCGGGGGTTAACGGACAATAAAACTTCATATGAAATATATTTTTGGTGACAGAAAATTTTGGCGTTTAGTAAAAATTCTAAAAAAATTCTGGGTTTTGTAATTAGGCACCTGATGCCGAACCACCGGGCGCCGTCTGCTGAGCCGAAGTCGTCGAAGTCGTGGATGACGACCCGACGATAACCGAAGTCGATGACGAAGTCGCGTCCAGATTCGGCGCCCCCGGATGGCATTTTCTGCCACCACCATCGCCGAGCGTACTTGAAAGTTTGATGAGTTGAGTGAGTAAGTGAGTGAGTGAGTGAGTGAGTGAGTGAGTGAGTGAGTTAGGGAGTGAGTGTGCACTGGCGGACGAGCTGATCCTCCAAAGGGAGGGGAATTTTGTCAAAGAGGGGGGAATCGGCAGTTTTCAGGCCTTTTAACCTACACCTTAGGGAACAAATCATACTTTTTGAAAACGCCAAAGAGGGGGGAATTCCACTTTTCCCACCCCTTCTTGTCCGCTAGTGTGAGTGTGTGGACTTTGGAGAAGGGAGGGAAGGACCGAGGGAGGGAGTGAGTGAATGACAAATTTGAGTTAAATTAAGCGGGAGTTATACTTCGGCGCACGGCGCACGCGCACGCGCTGGGTGCGCCGCGTGCGCCAGAGTGATTATACTTCCGGCGCACGCGCACCAGCCTGCATGTGCGCCAGCATGCGTGCGCTGCCCCGTTTTGTTCCCGTGCGCTGAAAATCAAAACGATTTGATATTTTCTTGCGTGCGCAGTCTCAATAAAATTAAAGAAAATATTTTTTCAAGGGAATTTGAGAAAGTATTTTTGAAAGGTTACTAAAACAACTGGGATAACATGTTTTCATGAAGAAAGAGCTCATTTTAGCATGGTGGCACCTGAATTCCACAGGTTGGTGAAATGTCTCTTTGGTTCTCTTTCAAAGCTGAAAACAATTTTCCGGGGTAACCAGCAGTTGCCAACAATCTAGTTTGACTTAAATTTCTTATTTCAATGTGTTTCCATGAGGTTTTCAGTGCGTGCGCCAGATCACTATTTCAAGAAGTATAACTCTCCGAGAGCACGCGCACCTTCTATAGAAACGGTGCGCTGCGCACGTGCGCCGAAATCGGTGCAGAGCACGCGTGCTCCGTGCGCTGAAGTATAACTCCCGCTTTAGCAAAAACTGGTTTTTGATTTCAAGCCATTTCTTCAAACTGAGAAACATAAACCCCTGGCTATAGAAACCAGCAAAAAACTGGCATAAAAACTTAACCTTTTCGTATCAGTTGCTGAAGTCGTGGGCGGGTCGAGATTCAGCCGTAAAGTCGTGATGCCAAAGTCGGGATTCAGCTTCAGGAATTCGTCCATACGACAGATGCGAGATCGGGCCACGAGTTCAAGGTCTATCGGTGCCGGTGTGATCGGCAACGAAGCGGGTATCGGCTGAAATTTTCATAATTCGTTATTTTTATGTATATCATATCACATTTTATTTGTTTCTTGCGCCTGGATTTCGGCCGCGCACGACATATGAAAGAGGTTGATTTCAGTCACACGCACTGGCGGACGAGCTAACCCTCTAAAGAGAGGGGAATCTTTCCAACGAAGGGGAATTTTCAGAAGTTAATTCATTTTACCTACACTTTAAGGAACAAAACTCAACTTTTTGAAAAGTCAAAGAGGGGTAATTCCACATCTCCCATTCCTTCTCGTCCGCTAGTGGTCACATGATTATCTCAAAAAAATCCTTAGAAACCAATATGAAGGTTTCGAACTCGAAACTTTCGAACCCCCGACTTGACTTACAGAAAAACAATCGACCCGCCGACCAGACTATCAGATCGATAGCCAGCATATAGTGAATGTCATGATTATCAAAAAATGGCCGCATTTTTTTCCAGAATTTTTTGGAAATTATCTTAAAGTAAAAAGAGTGAGACCTCAGTTTTGAAAACTCTAAAAAAATTACCCTAATTTTTTTGTCTTTTTTTCATTTGGTTATTTATGGTGAATGTCAATTATAATCTCGACGAACCTCTACAACAACGACGGGCGAAGGTATGCGACGAACTACATGATAATCATCGATCGGATTCTTCGATATTATCAGACGTCGAATCTTCTCACGACGTTCCTGGGAGGGTGACTTGGAGCCGCGCGTTGACCTGAATTTACAAAAAATAATTAATAATTAATTACTGAAATCGGCAAACTAGACCGGACGATAAAATGAAACCATCTTAAATGGGCATGATATTTTTATTTTATATTTCATTATCATTCTTTCTTTAAATTAAATTGTCTTACTCAGTGATCAAAATATTTCTCCAAGTAATTATTATGGCTCTACTTTTCTTCCATAAATTAAATTAATACTTTTCGTTACTCTATTCTAATCTGCACATTACGTCACGACTAACTTGTTAGTCATTTTTGTGCCCTTTATATTGCCTATTAAGAGGAAATAAACATACATACATACATAGTGGTAGTCCCAATCAATACAATGGATGTAAAAAAGGTGATTTTTTGCCGTAGAAAGCACAAATAAAAGGCTTAAAAATTGTTATGTCCACCTTCGTGAAGGAGTTATTATGCATCATTGATTATTAACCCATCAGCAGGTATCTGTGAGGTTCCTCGAGCCGCACCAGTGGACGATTCCGTTGGCGTACTCGACTTCGATCGACGCTTCTTAATCCGTTTCGCGGCATCACTGGTACTGCTGGCGGTGCCAGACTGCTGGAAGAGAACGTAATTATCATGCGCAATGCTTAACAAAATATGAGTCTCAGATCGACAACAACAAAAATTACTTCTTAATTTTTTAAGCAACTTGAAATGTCAAAGAAAATTCTTCTTCAAATTTTGGCAATATGAAACTAAATTTTGACAAACCGTTGGAAAGTACAGTTCCTTGATGAGATCATGCTCGGCACTGGGTATTTTCTCCGGCCGTCCAAGCTCCTCCCATTTGTCCATTAACGCCTCCGACATGTGCATTATCTGCGGGATCTGAAAGTAGAAATTAAATTTTTAGCAGTATATTAATAGCAAACGAGAGTGTGAAGTAACATATTTACTAGTTAAGGTCGAAAAAATCTGATCGCAAACCTCATTGTTATCGTCTAAATAGCGCAGAAAGACGTTGCAGTTTTCGAGTGAAGTGATCGGTTCGAACGTATCATCGGACGGTGGATAACCCTTCCAGCGCACCTAAAATGTATAGATAAATCTAAATGTGAAACTCATTTTCTTCTTTTTTTCGAAAAAAAATACTGTTGAAGCACTACCGCGACATGAGAAAGTTTTCACCAGCACCACGATGATAAGTGCTCTGAAAGTGCCAAACTTTTCTTGATTCACTTATCGTCCACACTCGATTCTTTGTTTTTGAAGTGAGAATAAATAAATGAATGAATAAAACCGAGGTTTTTACAATATGTGAGACGATTTTGGAATGGCACTAAGCCAC
>OZ038442.1:3027833-3030333 GCA_964036265.1 Daptonema setosum
CTCGTTCACTCACTCACTTACCATTCACTCACTCTTTCATTCGCTCACTCACTCACTCACTCACTCACTCATTCTCACACACACTCACTTACTCATTCACGTATCATTATCAAACTGAAAAACTTCCACCACTTTCTCACAGTAATGTATAACCTTCATTATCTGGATGCGAGCGCACTTTATCTTCACCATCATCAAAAAAGCGGTAATTAAGCAAAATTCCATTTGTAAAACTTTTGGCTGTGAATATTTTACTTTATAAAACCGTTCCAACACACAAAACAATAAATTGTCATTTCAGCTTTCCAAATCTATAATTAACTACATTGTATTTCTCCGGATCCAAAATAGATAGTTAGAAGCGGGGGCACCGGTGCTTTCAGAGTAAAAAGGAAAGTAAAAAGGAGGTGACCACTCCATTCACTACGCCCAGGGGAAGAATTCTACGGCTTCTGCGAAAAATCATTAAAAATGCAATTTCATACATAGAAAAAGTTTACAGACAAATTAGCAATAAGTTGGTCAGTTCAGGAGTTCTTGTTGATTAACAGTAACAGATTAACTAGAACTTTAACAACCAAAAAAATTATTCAACTGCTAGCTCTTTTTACTCGGTACTGGTACACAGGGTACACTGGTATCCTGTGACCGTTTGGCTACAGCTGGTTGAATTCCTGATGAATTACCCTCTACTCACGCTCACGCGGATTGTTGGAGTGTATGACTGTTTAGTTGACTGACTGACTGTACGACCTCAGGAGTAAAAAACTGACCTTCTGACTGATTAGCTGAATGTTTGAATGACTGAATGACTTACCTTCGGAATGATTAACCGATTGACTAACGGAGTAACTGTCTGAACTGAATGACTAGCTTATTGATGGGTTGACCCTCATATTGTCCCCGTTCACGTGTGTATCCGAGGTCTTCATATTTTAAACTGAATGTAGTGTATAAGAATAGGGCCAGCTTAAGCCGATGTCTATAAAAATAGAGCTCTAAAGTAAAACCCTTGATTACTGAAATTCAATAAAATGCCAGTAAAAAACGCCGGTTTCAAAGTTGAGATGCGGCTTCAGAATGAAGCTAACGTTTTTTAGAGAACGGGTCTTTGGTACGATTTCGACAAATAAAACTCTAGCTTTGAAGCTAAGCCGCAGCTCAACTTTGAAGCCGGAGCTTCTAATTATAAAGCTGGCGTTTACCGGATTTACGTAGTTCTTGGTTTTAATTAGAAGACGCTAGCTTATACTGGCCTTAAACTTTTACACTACATCAACCTTAGGCCATGGCTTAAGAATAAAGACCTCAGATAGATACGTGAATGGGGCCGTTGACTGACTGATCGACAATGGACTTTACTGGCTAATTGATTGACAGGTTGATTGATCAACTGGCTGACTGACTGGCCGATTTTTTGAGTGACTGATTGATTGACTGTGACCTAATTACTGACTATCTGAATTTTCGAGTGAACATTTGTTTAATTACAGCTGTCTAAATCAGCTTCCCAGATTTAACTTGCTTTTTATTCCAAAAGTTTCTGGTCTCGATTTTGATATTACAATCGGATTAAATTGTTCCTAAAAAGATTTTGGTTTACAAATAAATAGTCCCGGAGTTTTCACAGTTGTTCAGGGTTGTTAGTTTCCAGTTTTGGTGTGTGGATAACGCATTAATCCATAAACTGCTTACCGTAGTTCAGTTTACGATATTGGTTAAGTTGTGTCAATTATTTGTCGGTTTATTTTATTTAGATTACCGGTATTCGTTTTATTTTTTTATTTTTAAATGAGAAACAAATTTCCAAACATAAAACTTTAGAAGAAAATTAACAGCGTAAGCGGTTCTGCAACATCGCAATTTTTTTATTGTTAACTGTTGACTTAAAGATAACGTGTGTGAAGTAGGGGTCGGCACGGGACAAGGTTTGGGCGGGACGGGACGGGACGGGACAAAAATATTTATTGGTAAACGGGACGGGACGGGACACGGGACAAGATTTTTCAGCCGGGACGGGACGGGACGGGACAAGAAATTTCCCGGGACAAAGCGGGACAAAACGGGACAAAACAGTTTGTCCCGGGACAAAATCGCTTGTCCCGGGATCTTGTCCCGGAACAAAAACAGTGAAATTCAAGTGAAAAAGACAACCTTCAAACTTGTCTTATGACCAATTAAACAGAAAATACTTCTTAAGTCGCTGAAAAGATATTTTTCGATATTGAAATTCGTATTATTACAATTTTTTTTGTTATAATCCTGCTTTTTTGCAATACAGACTTCAAAAACTTTTTTTCTTCACTGATAGACGCTTACTTTATTCGCATTATGTATCGAATTTCTGCGAGAATAGCCATGGTTTGCAAAGAATTTTGAAGTTTGAACCAGATATTTTACGTATTTCGTATGATAATATGTTGATGATTTTCTTATAAGAAAGAACACGAAATGAACATATACAGGGTGGGCCAAAAAACGACCACACTTTGATCTGATA
>OZ038442.1:3037765-3057765 GCA_964036265.1 Daptonema setosum
TTTGGTTCTAAGAAACTTTAAAAAAGTTCCACAGAAAATTCCTTACTTGAGAATCCGGTTCTGGATTTGAGAAGCTGGTTCTGGCCATGCCATGGGTTCTCGCAGTTTTAAACCATTTTTTATCATCAATAATGAGAACTGTTTGTAATCATGTAGTAAACGAATTTTACTCCCACCAAGAAACTGAAAAATTTCAAGTATAGCTTGTTTTGAGATACGCTGTGAGAACTCTGTATATCGGGGCGCGCATGCGAAACATTATTTTCGTTGTATGAAAATATCCTACATTACGAAATGTAAGGAAGTTATGAGCTAATGACCAAATTTAACGAGTTTCCCAGATAAATCTACTAGTTTCTTCATATCAAAATGTTCGTTAGCCTATCCTACACACTAAAAAAAAATTAATTAGAAAGTATAAACGTAAAGTTTATGGCATTATTTACTCAACAAACTTTCCTTCAAATCGGTCAGCACATGCGTTACCGCTCTCCCCCTTTCCCCCTTCCGTTCGGTACACTTCATAGTCGGAGTTGCATCTTAATTCGGAATTTTCCCGTAAACCCTTTCCACAATTAATTCCGAAACGTTCTCGAAATTGAAACAGGACGAAAATTGAGGAAAATGTCGAAATAAAAAACCAGAAAAGGTTTACAGATAAGTTCGAAAATAAGTTGCAACATCGACTATGAGGGTACCCACAATAAATGATAAACATGTTCATTGGAGAAGGTTTGTAGATGAAAGATTGTTCCGCCCGTGTACAGTGTAATGTACAGGGTGTCCCACGTAACTTGCAATATTCTGCGAGTCCGCCAAAAATTTTGAGGTTGAGCTATTTGAAAAATTAAAAAAGCAAATGAAAGCCCATTTTATAAAGTTTTTTTTCCGCCGCATACTAGAAGTTCATAGCTGTCACGCAGATCGAGATATTTCCATTTCCCCAAAAGTAGTCATTTTCAATTCTGAAATCTCAGTGGGCTCGGTGATCAAAAGTAACAGTTGAAACTCATTTAAATGGCTTTATTTCGTCAAGAAGATTGAAAGCTGATCATTTCCCGTGTAATTAAATGTAAAAAAGTAGTTTTCTGATTCAAAACACGGTTTTGAGAATAAATCGGTTATGTGTCTTGTTTATGATTTTTTTTGTCTTTTGGTGACCCCAGCGGGGTTTCGATCGATTATCCAACGTTTAAATATGTCCCATCATGATTTAAAAAACACATTTATTAATAATGATCACACAAACTTATTTTCAGACTTATAATAAATTTTCAATGAAATACTGTGTTTCTAGAACAATTTTCAAAGCCCCCGATGAGACATCCAAAACTTAAAATGACTACTTCTGGAAAAGTAGCCATAACTCGGGAACTGTTTGTACAATGAACCTCTGGTGGGTGGCAAACAAAACTTTACAAACTGGACTATCATTTGCTTTTTTAATTTTTAAAATAGCTCCACCACAAAAAATTTTGTGGTCTCGCAGAATATTGCAAGTTACGTGGGACACCCTATACATAGGTAGTAGCACTTAATTTAGTAATCATAGAGCAAAAAAACGGCCGTATCATGGTAATTATAGGAAAAAGTTTCTTCGTTTTGTACGACAACTTAGTTGGCTGCACATACTGTATGTCAGTATGTACAGCACACTAGCGGACGAGACGGGGTGGGAAAAGTGGAATTCCCCCCTCTTTGGAGTTTTCAAAAAGTAGAACTTGTTTCCTAAGGTGTAGGTAAAATGGCAAAATTTCTGCCAATTCCCCCCTCTTTGGCAAAATTCCCCTCCCTTTGGAAGATTAGCTCGTTCGCCAGTGGTGCAGTGCGTACGTGCGAACGATGAAGATACTTTATAACGTTACTGTAATTTTTGTTCACTTGATAATAGGGTCACTTATGTATTCTGCTCATGATTGATTATGCAAAAAAAACCGAATCGAGATTTCAACCACAGAAACCCCATGAGTAAGAGTTTTCATTCCGTGTCAGATGCATACGAGATTTTTTAAAGTCTGAAAATGGCTCCAAATAGAGCATATATAAAAAAAATCTGACGTGCTTCAAAGTTTAGTGAAATAATCCGTAATTCTAAAAAAATTGCACGTTTTTAAATTTATTACTTGTTTATTGGCTATTGGCTCGAAGAGATGAACGCAGACAATAAGATTTTTCACTTCCAGCAATGTTCGAAAGTCTTACGACGTATTGCAAAATGAAACGTTTCCGTAATCACATACAAGATACATATAGGCCTCATAATTGATTATAAGAAATGGTGTAAAACTGCGAGAACCCATGGCATGGCCAGAACCAGATTCTCAAGTCCAGAACCGGATTCTCAAGTAATGAATTTTCTGTGCCACGTTTTAGCCACTTTTTGAAATTTTTTAGAACCAGATTCTCAAGTTCAGAACCGGATTCTCAAGTAAGGAATTTTCTCTGCCACGTTTTGGTTTTTCTTATAACCAATTACGAGGGCTATACCTAGTTAGAGAAAACAGTTTCTTCGTTCTGTACGATAACTTAGTTTGCTGTATGTCCGTATGTACAGTACGTGCGAACGATGAAGATGCTCTATAACGTTACTGTAGTTTTGGTTTACTCTATAATGGGGTTACATAACAAAATCGTCTTCATCGAAAAAGTTTCTTCGTTTTCTCCGATCAAGTTGTTCGCTGCAAGTATCTAAGAACGTGCAAACGATGAACGTTTTTTTATAGCTTTTTCAAAGGATTTTGTCACATACTTTTTTTTATGTACTTGATGTAGTCTGCATGCTGTGCGAACGGATGAAAAAAACCTGGTCCAGTTTGAAAGCGCGCCGATATTTGCGTCAAACCTAATTACTGTAACAATCTTCGAATAACGATAAATTCTGGCCAGACTTCTAAAATCATTCAAAGAACGACCGTAACATGATAAATTTAGAAACATATTTCTTCGTCATGCACGATAACGTTTTAATTGATGTATGGTAAACATTTTAATGCGAACGATGAAGATATGTACATATAGTGCTGACAAACTTCTATTAGAAAATTTTGTTTGTAACATTTTGTCCAGCACAAATGCGAATCATGGATACACACAAAAACCACCTCGAAAATCATTGTTTTAAAGATGAAATAAACTCTAATTGATTCTAAGCTCACATTGGGACTATAAAATAAAGATTTAATAAAAGACCACTTTGGTTTTTACTGCTTTTATAGTTTTTTGCTATGAAAGCTATTTTTAGCTTGAAAAACGAGAAATAAGATAAAATCAAATTTTTCAAACAGTAAAGTGATGTTTCATGAACCCAATGTGACTTCCGAACTACCTGAAATATAATTCACCTCGAAAACGACTATTTTCAAATCAGTTTTTGTGTGGATCCATAATTCGCATTTGCGCAGGACAAAATGTTACAAACAAAATTTTCTAATAGAAGTTTGTCAGCACTATATGTATATTTTATAACGTAACTGTATTTTTTGTTTACTCTATAATGGGGTGATATAAAAAATCGCGTAATCATATATGTTTCATCTTTTGGGATGCTTTACTCCACTTATTTTTGTATTTATAGAGCGAAAAATAAATTGACCGTATCATGATAACTGAGAAAAAATGCGTCTTTGCTTACTCCGATTAAGTTGTTGTTAGTGTGTACATATGTACATACTTGCGAACGATAACGTTGTTGTACAGGGTGTCCCAGCGAGGGGTTCACGATTTGTTTTTTGAATAACTTTTGTGTGCTTTGAGCAATTAAAAAAAATTGACATAATAAATACTTATACAATTATAGAAATTTTTCGGCTTTTTGAAATTTTAAAATTCGTTCATCACAGCACGAGTTACAGTCGAGTGAAAAAAACTTTATTTTTGAATGAATTTTCAATAGAATTTCATCTTGAAACATACCCAAAACTAATTAACTAGTGATTATAGGACAAATATAATCACAAATTAAGCAGAAACAATGAAAAAGGAAAGTTTTATTCAAAATAACAACCGAACCCTTGAATTAAATCAACCCATAAACGCAACCAGAAATATTTCTTCGTTTTCTCCAATTAAGTTGTTCACTGTAAGTACGTGCGAATGATTAAAACACATAAACGTTACTGTAATTTTGTTCACATGACGATAACCGGGTCGGGTCACATGACGTTTTGAAGTATGTTGTCAGATTTTTTTCTGAAAACACGTTTCTAATCAGTTTTTTATTAGTACTTGATGATGTCCACATGTAGTGCGAACAGATGAGAAAAAAACTTGTATAGTTTGAACGCGCGGCAAAATTTGAATTCGCGCCAACGGGATTACTGTAATAATTTTCCCGAGTAACGAGAAATTTTAATGAGAGTTCGAAGAAATTATCGTACTTGAAGAAGTTCTCACAAAATATAATTATTTGTATGTTGATTATGTTTGATTTATTTTTATGATGATTACGATACGAAAAACTGGTTTCACGTTCATCTGATGGATGTATTACTCTACTCTCCGATGAAAAGAAGTGGGAAAAGTGAGAATGGCATCTCTTCAGTTTTTTCAAAAATTGTATTTTTTCTTAGGAAGGTAAAATGGTGTACAATATTCCTTTTCCCCCTGTCTTTGATACAATTCCCGCTCCTTTTGAGGATTTGCTCAGTGCATTACTCAGTGTTTATAGTTCATCTATGCTTTCTAGTTACTCAATATAATTTATGGCGCGCAATTTGAATTCAAATTCACTTTTGACGCGCATTCAAATTTTGAGACCAAAATATTTTTTCACCCAGCATTTGAAAAACATTTGAAGGTCGCCTGGATAGTCTAGTGCGTTGAGCGCCAGCCTCGGAAGCTGGTGGTTCTAGGTTCGAAATCTGTCTGACTTGAGATGCGTTGCTCTGGGGTTGCTGTTATTGCCCGACAGTTTTTCCTGTTTCGGCCAATAAGAAAAACATCAGTCTGGGTCACTGGCGGACGAGTGAATTTCCCAAAGAGAGGGGAATTTTGTCAAAGAGGGGGGAATTGGCAAAAAAAATTTAATTTTACCTACACCTTAAGGTACAAACTTTACTTTTTGAGATCGCCAAAGAGGGGGGAATTCCACTTTTTCGTTCTTCCCTCGTCCGCCAGTGGGGTCTGGGTGGTTAGTAGATAGCTTTAGTACTGACGATGGATGTACCAAAAAAAATCCAAACCAAAAAAAATCCCAAAAAAAAAAGCAAAATGTAGATGGATTTTTTTTGGTATGGATTTTTTTGGGTGGATTTTTTTTGGTATGGATTTTTTTTGGGTGGATTTTTTTTTGGTATGGATTTTTTTTGGCATGGATTTTTTTTTTGTTTGGATTTTTTTCGGGCCGGGCGATGTAAAGTGAGAAAAACTCGACGGTAATGATGGGCTCATGAGCATAACAAGTTTTAATTACAATCAAAGATAACAACTTTAAAAACCACAATAAGAAATTAGCCTGAGAAATGTTTAACTCCAGAAATTCTTAACAGCCAAATCCTTTTTGGCGCGCAGTTTGAATTCAAATGTGTTTTTGGCGCGCTTTCAAAAGTTAGAGAAATAAATACTTTTTCACATAACATTTTGACAACATACATACAAAATTTGCGCTCAATTCTTTGCACACATGCCAAACGGACCCGCAAAATTAAATTTTTTGATTTTTTAAATTAGGTGATTTTTATTCAATTTTTTTAACAATAAACCCTGACCAAGCTATACAATAATGATTTTTGATAACAAGACCTTGGTCAATCTCTACACATACACTATAAGTATTCTAGAAACTGATTAATAATTCCCATCACCTTGACGTGTCGGTAATTATCGTTTGACCGGAGTTTTTTCCGACGTTATTACAAAAACGGGGAATATTTCTGATTTACGGTTATTATCGTCGTCCATTATTTTAACTGTAATTATGATTGTTCTATTACTGCAATCTCACTAGCGGACGAGAAGGGGTGGAAAAAGTGAAATTCCCCTCTCTTTGGCTTTTTCAAAAAACAAAGTTTGTTCTTTAAGGTTTAGTAAAAATTGATCAATTTCTGCCAATTCCCCTCCCTTTGGAAGTTTAGCTCGCCCGCCAGTGGATTCACCGCCAATTATTTCTTGGTCAGTTGACATAAAAATGTTATTATTTTCAGTGTTTCTCGATTTTTTTCGAGAAGTTCTCAGATCCACCATAAATTTTCTTGGCCAACGATTGCAATATATTTTTAATAATTTTTTTTCATTTTTTTCTCGAAAAAAATCAGAGACGAACAGTTAGGTTTTTTTCCATAATTCATTTTTCACCAATTTCTTCAATGATATTTTTGAGCGGATTCTGGCAAAACATTCAGATGGACATCAATCAAGAACAATTACACAAAACGCAATTATGTGGTTTTTACACCGAAAATTACACAGTTTGGCAATTGGAGCACAGACGGAGAACAAAACGGAAAAAAGTGTATTTTTGTAAAATCGCAGAAAGTTTCCGTTTGACTCTTTTTGCTGACAGTGGAAAATGTGATGCAAACTGTGGAAAACCTCAATATATAGCATTGTGAAGGTATCGAAAGTAAAAAATATATTGTTATGGACCCACAACAAAATTACAGTATGTAAGGAACTACGCGCCTATTTTTGTCCAAAACTCAAGATAAAACTATATGCTTTCTGAAAAGCAGAATTACTATCAAACTGCAAAACCCAAAAAAACTTAATAAAAAACAAGTAACCGTGGGTGACGTTCAAGTGACATACATACATTATTACGATAGACATGAGATGCGTCAACAAGATTACCGCAATGCGCTTTTTGCACAAAACATTACACAGTTTGGCAAAAAAACACAATCAACTAAAAATAATGATTATGTAATAAGCCGTAGTTTATTTTGGAAAATCGTTGAAATTCACAGTTAAAAGTACATCACAGTACACAGCTTGGTAAAGGTACATACCGTATCTAGGTAACAAAAAACTAACGTACTTTTAACAGACCCATTATGAACTTATGCAATGAATTATACGCCTATTGTTGTTATTTCGTCCAAAGCTCAAAAGAGAAATAAAAAAATTCTGAAAAGCAGAATTTATATCAAACTGCAACACAAAAAAACTTGATGAAAAAAAAACAAAAACAACCCTGGATGACATACAATCATACGATAGACATGAGATGCGTCAAAAAGATCACCGCCATGCGCTTTTTACACAAAACATTACACAGTTTGGCAGTAAAACACAATCAACTAAAATAATGGGTAAGTAACATGTAAAACACCGTAGTTTGTTTTGAAAAATCGTTGAAATTTTCAGTTTCGTTCTTCTAGAAAAACAGAGTATGGATATGCTCTAAATGACATATGTATGTACATGGATCGATAGACATGAGATGCGTCAAATAGTTTACCGCCATGCGCTTTTTACACAAAACATTACACAGTTTGGCAATTCAACACAATTAATTGAAAATAATGATTAAGTAATATGTTATAAGCCATAGTTTATTTTGAAAAAACTTTGAAATGTTACAGGGGAAATGTGGATCTGAATATACATACAACTTGGTGAAGGTGTCTAGGTAACAAAAACTTATTATTATTGACCCACTACGAACTTATGCAAGAACTAAGCGTCTAATTTTGGTACATATGTCGTTCAAAACTCAAGAGATAAATGAAACAAATTCTGAAAAGCAGATGTTATATCAAACTGCAACACAAAAAAAACTTGATGAAAAAACAAACAAAAAAACCCTGGATGACATACATCCTTACGATAGACATGAGATGCGTCAAAAAGATTACCGCCAGGCGCTTTTTACACAAAACATTACACAGTTTGGCAGTAAAAAACAATCAACTAAAAAATTAGTTAGTGATATGTAAAACACCGTAGTTTAATTTGGAAAACCGTTGAACTTTTCAGAGCGGTTCTTAGTGCTTACAAAGGGGAATGTGGATCTGAAGATACAACTTGATGAAGGTGTCTAGGTAACAAAAACTACTTTTTATTGACCCACTACGAACTTATGCAAGAATTACGATGTCTGATGTTAGTATGTCTTAAAATTTCACGAGATTTTTTTAAACCAAAATTCATACCAAACTAAACTGCAACACAAAAAAACTTGATGAAAAAACAAAAAAAAATCCTGGATGACATACATTATTACGATAGACATGAGATGCGTCAAAAAGATTACCACCAGGCGCTTTTTACACAAAACATTACACAGTTTGGCAATAAAACACAGACGGAAAACAAAACGGAACGACCAATTTAATAACCATGTTTGATGGAAAAATGTTGAAGAATTTTAGTTTTAGTGACTTGACATCGGAAATGATACATTTTCAAATATTTGATTACCCATCGAATCAGTTTTTTTGAATTTGAATAGCGCGCCAAAAACGTTTTCAGCAACAAGAAATTCTAAACAGGCTATGGCATTCTCAGTTTTGGGAGGAAAACTTTTAGGGATCAAGATTTTCCGGATTTCAGTACTTATTCAGCACTTTTTTCATATGAAGATCGTACAGAGGAAGGTAAAAATAATTTTTTTCGGCACAAGAAACGCCGACCAAGCTAATAAAAAACTGTATAGACAACAAATGGCATAAAGTGGGTTTAGAACAAGTTAAGTTTTGTTCGCAAGAAATGCTGGTCAAGCTAAAGACATATTGTAGGGTGGACAATTTGTTATTAGAATGGCCACAGAAGGTAACCAGTGTTTCCCCTATAAAACTGAATCTTGGATTTTGAGGTCTATTTTAAGTTTCAACGTTTTTGTTGAAAACAAAAAAAATAAAACAAAATTTTTTTTCTGTGAATCCAAATTTCAAATTTTGAATTTTGGAATTTGCATTTACTGAAATTATTTTTTTTTGTTTTCTTCTAAAACATTTAATTCCGTCAAAATTCAAAATTAAGCACAAAATCTAAGATTCAGATTTATAGGGGAAACACTGATTACCTTTTTGTGGCCATTCTAATAACCAATTGTCCACCCTATACCTATGTATGAACATATGTAACGTCTTCTACATCATTATGTAGACATACAAGTATGTAGGTACTAAAGTAATGTTTTCTTTTACAAACGTACGCAAAAAGTTTATTAATCTCAAGAAGCGCCCAACCAAGCTAATGTAAAGCTTTCAAACCGTATCACCCTTTATTATTATTTTGAAATTCGTAGACAACAAATTACATGAAGTAGGTTTAATTTTTAATTACCGAAAGTTTTGTTCACAAGAAACGCCGACCAAGCTATACGAAAGATTAAGTTTGTATAGCCATATTGTCCTACTTTATTCTTTAGAAGTTTTTTATGAACAACAAATTACACAAAGTAGGTTTAAAGTACCATAAGTTTCATTCACAAGAAAAGCTGATCACATATGTACCTACAAAGCCATACACCATACCCACCTACAAACATAGCCAGTGCAACGCCTTTTGCATCATTATCTAGAGACATACAAGTATTGACTGCAGTAATGTTTTCATCTACAAGCATACGTGGAAATATTTTCTGGTCAAAAGAAACGTCGACCAAGCAAGCTATACGAAAGATTGACTTTGTCTAACCATATCACCCTTTATTATTATAAAAAAAACAACAACTTACAAAAAGTAGGTTTATTACCATAAGTTATGATCTCAAGAAACTGTGACCGAGTCATGTACCTATGTATGTATATACATTCAATGAAAGCTACATACCTCATGAAACTGTGATACTTACAAACATAGGCGAGTGTAAC
Source organism: Daptonema setosum (assembly GCA_964036265.1). Taxonomy (NCBI): domain Eukaryota; kingdom Metazoa; phylum Nematoda; class Chromadorea; order Monhysterida; family Xyalidae; genus Daptonema; species Daptonema setosum. The sequence continues at coordinate 3,047,521 of OZ038442.1, forward strand.
GTCTTCTACATCATTATGTAGACATACAAGTACAGCAGTAATGTTTTCGTCTACAAAAATCAACTGTAACCAACTGTAAAAAAAGGTTGCTGTAAAAAAGGTTGCGCGTTGGAAGAATTACTGTGGAACACTAGCGGACGAGAGGGTGTGGGAAAAGTGGATTTCCCCCCTCTTTAGTGTTTTTTTTTAGTTTAGTTTGTTCCGTAAGGTGTAGGTAAAATGGCCGAATTTCAGCCAATCCCCCTTTTTGGGGAATTTCCCCTCCCTTTGGAGATGTGTCTCGTCCGGCAGTGGCTGTCACCGTGGATATCGTGCGTCAAAACAAAAAAAAACCATATGGGTTAAAAACACTAACGATCGATGCAACGATATGGATGAGTGGAATTCCCCCCTCTTTGGCATTTTCAAAAAGCAGAGTTTGTTCCCTAAATTGTGGGTAAAATGATCTCAAAACTGCCCATTCCCCCTTCTTTGACAAGATTCCCCTCCACTTTGGAGGTTGGGCTCGTCCGCCAATGGGTTAACAAAATAACGATCAACTACGTGATACGATAATTAGGTGAAAATCGGTTAAAACTGGATCTGTGTGTAGCATATGTGTAAAAAACCAAAATGCATAAAATATCAATCCGATCTAAATTATTCATGCATTTCGAATTATTCAGACTTTTCGGCCCATTCGAACAAGCGAAATGAAATTAGTGGGAATATGATTTCGCACCGGAAACGAGTGATACGATTCACATAATTAAAAAAACATGAATGTGCATGCCCAAATGCACATGCAACCACGCATAATCACACTCATGAAGTATGTAACGCTTTATTGAAGTAACAGTTATCAATCAATTGTTAGTTAGTCATTTTTTGTGCCCTCTTCTCAGTATCTTCTACACTGAATAAAATGACTTAATGAAAAAATGGCCCTGTCACTGCTACATATCAGTCGCTCTTTAGTTCAGATGTACCATCAATTTTGTTCAAAACAGAAACAGTTTCAAACAAAAACAAGTTTGTTTGGTTAGGAGGACAAATTCGTTTAATATAGTTGTTTGATAGAGAAACAACGTTTGGTTTCGTTGTGAAAACAACTGTTGCCTCGTCAAATGTTGCGTAGTTACATGGGATATTATAGCCTACCCAGGGCTTCTAGTCAGCCAAAAACTTTTTGGCGCTCAGTTCGAATTCAAATCTGTTTTGGCGCGGTGTCAAACTTTCGAGAAATGAAAATCTGTTTCACATAAGATTTGGAAATTATAAGAAAATTACGCTCGATTCATTGCATAAGAGGCTTGCATATTTGGAAACTGCACCCACTTTTAGTCAAAATCCCAAATTCGACTTTTTCATTTTGGATTCACGGACAGGCTAAACTAGGCTATCTCCTTCACTAACGTACAGTCTATGCTCGGAACTAAGCCTAAGCCGTACAAACAATCCAATGGTTATTAGCTGTCGTTGGGTTGCACGAATTCTGACAAAAAGTGTGTGCAGTTTACAAATATGCAACCGGCTTTTCAAATTATTTTTTTTATATCAATAAATCTCGACCAAGCTATATACGTTATTAAGCCATTCATGGCGTACTGTACTTACTGCTTTACTTACAGTATTTATACTTATTCAATGCGTACTTTAATGATATTACGCCCACGGAAGCGCACTTGATCATCAAATTAGGTACGTCTGTTACTGTCTTAATTTAGCGACAGTAACTTGTTTACGAAGTTGTTAACTGTTAATTGTCTTGTTTTTGTTGTTGTTGCAACGCCGAAAACACGATAATTCGTGGTAAACATTCACCAACAAGATATCTGCCAACGACTCTGAGGCTAAGCCGCACCTTATTATCAAACTAGGTATGTACGTCTGTTATTGTCTTAATTTGGCGACCACAACTTGTTAACGAAGTTGTTATTACGCTGTTTTTCTGATGCAACTCCGAAAACACGTTAATTTGTGGTAAACATTCACCAACAAGATATCTGCCAACGACTCTGAGGCTAAGCCGCACTTGATTATCAAATCAGCTACGTCTGTTATAGTCTTAATTTAGCGACAGCAACGTGTTTACGAAACTGTTATTAAGCTGTTTTTTGTTTATTTCGATTCCCAAATCACGTTAATTGGTGGAAAAACATTCACCAATACAGTAAACCTGCCAACGACTATCAGGCTGATGAGTGGGTTGAGGATTGTTTTGGGATATCATGGTGGCGTGTGGACGGGTAGGTGAAGGGATAGGATAGGAAGAGGGAGTGAAGGGAGTGAAGGGAGTGAAGGGCTGGGAGATAAAGAGGGAGTACCAGGTAGGAAGAGGTCATTGTTTTAGGAAAATATTAAAAAAGTTGCACAGGTTTTGGTGATATATAACATGAGGTAAACATTTCTGTGATCAAGTGACTCCGTTCCTTACCACAAACGTTCCCAATGTTAATCCCATCTGCGTATCCTACCACTTCTTGAGCCGCACAGCTGAATTAACTTTTTTATTATGCCAACGCAACTTGTTGTTGGTAATTTTGGGTATTTTTTGTCGCATCAATTGTTTTTTTTATAAATCTTGTTTCTCTTTTTTTTCTCCGCTCCAGTCAATGTTTCTATTTACAAACGCTCCAATAGATAATCCGCTTCTTATCACAAACGCTCCACAGGATAATCCACTTCTCATCACAAAAGCTCCAGATAGATAATCTGCTTCTTTTCACAAGCGCTCCAATAGAAAATCCGCTTCTTATCACAAACGCTCCAATAATTAATCCGCTCTTTCATAAACGCTCCCAATGCATGCCGAGTCTCGCAACCAAGCTGTTTTTTTTGTCGCGATGTTGCGATGTTGCGATATGCGATAAATTGTTGCGACGCGAGCAACTTTTTGTGCGACATTTTTTCGCTGTCGCCCGTCTAAACACCGGTTCCGTCTTACTGACCTGGTTGACTACCGTTTTTAGTCGTATAGTTTTTACAGGGTGCCCCGGTAATCACAAAAACTTGTGGCGCACAGTTTGATTTGCAAATCTGCTTTTGGTGTGCAAGTTTAACTTTTTGAAAAAAATTTTAAAGTTTGCTCAGGGTTTTCTGTTAATCAGGTATTTTCTTCTTTAACATCAAGATTTTTTAGAGAAAAGACGTTTAAGACAACTTACTGTGCGACTACAGTAAGTTCTTGTAAATAGGGTGAAAAAAAACAAAAATGGCAAAAAAGGAAAAAAATTTGAAAATGGAAAAATTGAAAAGAGACGTTTAGACACAACCTACTGTGCGACTAAGTTCTTGTAAATATGGTGGGAGAGCCGAAAAAATATTTTTTTGCAAGCAGATATGTACGTACAAGCAATATTGTCCTTTGGCGGATGAGCCGCTCTCCCAAAGAGAGGGGTAGTTCTTCCGCTCTTCCAAAGTGAGGGGAATTTCTTCCAAGGTAGGCCGTTTCACCTACTCCTTACGAGACCAAACCTACCTACTTTTTGTAACTGCCAAAGAGGGGGGAATTATTTTTTTTTGTCTGTGCTATGACTATCATCCGTTACCTTTTTTAGTGTTTCGCATACAAAACGGAGTATGAAAAAGTGTTGCTGATGATTATTAATCAACGTTACACTACCGGACGAGAAAGGGTGGAAAAGTGGAATTTCCATTCTTTGGCGTTTTCAAAAAGTATAATATTTTTTCCTATGGTAAACGTAAAAAGGCCTGAAAATTCTGTATCAGCCCCCCGTGTTTAGGGAAATTCCCCTCCATTTTCAGGATTAGATCGTCAGTCAGTGAAACGTTGCGATATTGCTACTAGGACAGCCGATCATTATATTAGTAACCAACTTTGCTGGTGTAACATGGTATAACCATGCCTTTTTGTTACTCAACAACTTCTTGGCGCGCAGTTTGAATTCAAATCAGTGTTTTGGCACGATTTCAAATTTTCGACAAAAAGTATGATATTTTTCCACATATTTTTTGGACAACATACATATATGACAACTGCGCTTAATTCGTGGCTTAAGTGCGTAACCGGCCCACATAATTAACTCTTGATAACAAGTTACACTGACGCAAAATTATAAAACCCAATAATTTTTCTAGAATTTTTATTAAACGCCAAAAAAATATTTCCCCAAAAATATACTCCATATGAAGTTTTACTGTCCGTTAACCCCCGATTACCTATCGTAAGGCTGGCTTGTCCGAGCGGGAGCGAGGACAAGCGCGTTAGGCCCGCGCAGCGGTGGTATTTTAATGGTCACCCACCTCATAAAATTTCGTGTTTGGGAAAAATTCTAGGAAAATTACTGGGTTTTGGAACTATGCGACACTGACCAAGCTATAGAAACGAAAAATCGTGTCTCATTCTTTTTTAGTCCTAAAAGTAGTTTTTGATAACAAGTAACACTGACCAAGCTAAAATTAGGGAGGCGGCCCCGTTGACTATATCTGTGCATTAGGGTGCCTTCATAGTGAGTTGCAGAAAAGTTGCAGAACGGTTCGTTATAAGCAGCATCCACTGCAACTACCGTAACTTACCACGCATGGTATATGGGTTGCAGTGGATGCTGCTTATAACAAACCTTTCTGCAACTTTTCTGCAACTTTTCTGCAACTCTCTATGAAGGCACCCTTAGTAATGGTAGGTAACCAATTTTGCTGGGGTAGCATGATAATTGCGAATAGAAAAGTTTGTTTAATCAGAGCTCAGTTCTGAACGATTGTCTTCTGTTTGATTTTCTTTTATTTCCAGTGCACAGGCGGACGAGACGGGGAGGGAAAAGTGAAACTCCCCCTTCTTTGGCGGGTAAATATTTTTTTAGTTTATTTTTCAAGGTGAAGGTAAAATGGCCCAACCCCTGCCGATTCCCCTCTCTTTGGAAAGATTTCCTCCTTTCGGGAGGGTTGCTTCGTTCGCCAGTGATTTCCAGTACTGCTTTAATCCAAGTTTACACTGTGGGAAACACAACGAACAACAAGAACAACAACAACAACAACAACAACAACAACAACAACAACAACAACAACAACAACAACAACAACAACAACAACAACAACAACAACAACAACAACACGAATAAGGACGTTACCATCAAAATTATCCGATGAAATATGTACCAGAAAACGGGAGCATGTTTAGACGTTAATGGGACGGATGATTTTAGTTGAGTATGTACAACAACAACAACAACAACAACAACAACAACAACAACAACAACAACAACAACAACAACAACAACAACAACAACAACAACAACAACAACAACAACAACAACAACAACAACAACAACAACAACAACAACAATAACAGAAACATCAGAGTGGCGATGGGCGTGATTGTGATTTAGTTTCTGGAACTAAAACACCTTATTGCAGTGAAATGAATACCTCAAGTAAAAGCAGATTGAGAAAAGTATTCTCAAAGTATGAAGCATTCTACCACGGTTAAAAGAAAAACTTCTTAACCCAATGAATCGACTATACAGGTATTGACGAAAATATTTCTCAAGTAGATTAAAAGAGATGTGACAAGAGTGAATTACAAAGTCGAAAAGAGCTTTTACGTTTATAAGTTTCCATGGATGGGTTAACGTATGCTCCATTTTCTGACCAGAAAGGTTTCCAGGTACTGGCAGGCGAGTAAATCCTCCAAGAGGAGAGGAATTTTCCCAAAGAGGGGGGGGGTTGACAAAAAGTATGTCATATGACTTACATACACCAAGGGAACAAACTCTAAGTTTTGAAACCATCAAAGAGAGGGGAATTCCTTTCCATTCTCGTCCGCTAGTGTAATCCCAGGTGTAGATACAAATGTATCGTAACTTCTGAATGTAAACAAACGTGTGAATACGGTCGGGTGTTACACACTGTTACGCAGTCAATAGCGGACGAGAAGGGGAGGAAAAGGGGGAATTTCCCCTCTATTCTGGTTTCGAAAAGTAGACTTTCTTCCTTAGGGTGTATGTAAAATAGTCTGATTTCTGCTAATTCCCTTCTATTTGGAGATAATCCCCTCCCTTTGAAGAATTGGCTCGCCCGCCAGTGCTGTTACGGTACGGTATTGTTACGGCGAAACAAAACGTTTTTGCGGACGAGAAGGGGAGGAAAAGGGGGAAATTCCCCTCTTTTATGGTTTCAAAAAGTAGACTTTCTTCCTTAGGGTGTATGTAATATAGTCTGATTCCTGCTAATTCCCCCCTCTTTGACGAAATTCCCCTCCCTTTAGAGGATAAGCTCGTCCGCCAGTGCGGCGCAACGAAACGTTTTTGCGCCAGTGTTTTTTTTTCGGTGTAATGCCCCGTTCATAGTCGTCTTAAATAGGCTTAGCCTTGTTTAAAAAGGTCATGTTGTGATGTTTTCGACGTAGAATTGTTAGGCTCACAATAAAATAACCCAGAAATTTCCACGAAAAAACTTGTTTACTTTTGAAAAAGTTCAACGATGGAAACTGTTCAGATAGTCAATTAGAAGTTTTTTATTATACTCCTAAAGAATTCATGATTCTGTTGAAAAAGAAATTTTGAGATTTTCGATTGAAATTCTTTTTAATACTGTGAACGAATCCTAATCATGTAGCATTACAACACTGCACACAGCGCTCTGCAACACACAGTTTTCTTTAATTTTGCGAATTTTTTTTCTAACGTTGCGATTTAGAAACCTATATATAGGTTTTTGCTCCGAAAAAAGGGGAAACGTCAGGGGACAGAGAAACGCTTCTACATTCCTACTTTTCAACATGGAAACTCAAAAGAACATTAAATAGAAACATTGAGTGTGTCTCATTCCATTTATTATAGTCCAAAAAGTTGTTATATAACATGTTTGTGAGCACTCGTGAATTTTCACACCCTGTACACAACAACACTGAACCCTACGTACATACTGCCGTACTGGGTGAGCCAAAAAAGATTGCAAAAAACGTTTGATTTTTGTAGTCTGAAAAAATGAATGTTCATTTGACGATAGTTTCGAGTGTTATTAACATTAAATATCACTATAGTGCTTGAAAATGTTTTTCTCCATATATGATGGTTGTGTTTCTGGCGTTATTCGCACTTTTCAGTTATTCATCATGTTTTATCAAAAATTAAACCAAAAAAATTATGAATTCACGCATTTTTCAAATATGACTTGTAAAATCAGAAAAAGTTGAATGAAACTTTAAAGTCAGACATTATTTTGTAGTCAAAAACATACCCAAGTGTATACGCAACACCGCTGTTCCACAGCTTTTCTATAATTGCCATAGTAATCAGTCAAGCTCGCGATCTTTTTTTTCATACGCTCTGTGACTGACTGTGACTGACTGTGTTCATGTAACACGCAAATAAAAGTAGATATGTAAGTGACTCCGTAAAATAGTCAGAAAACGTCAGGGAAAAACTGTTTTACACAGGAAAAATGTGTTTCATTGTCTGCTGTAGATAGACTTAAATGACTGTTCAGATGTTTTAGAATGCACGTGTAAGTTTACACCGCATACACAAGAACACTGAAACCTACAGTACATATGTACTTATGTACGTGTTTACAGTTTGTTTATAATAAGCGCCGTTTTTAACACGTCAAATTAGATAAGTGACTCCCTAAAATAGTCAGAAAACGTCGGGGAAAAACTGTTTTACACAGAAAAAATGTATTTTCTGATAATGATAGTCACTGAAAATGTTTAAAATGTTCAGAATGCATGTATAAGTTTACACCGTGTACATAACAACACTGAAACCTACAGTACATATGTACTTACATATGTGCTTACTTACAGTTTGTTTATAATAAGCGTCGTTTTTTACACGTAAAAGTCGATAAGTGACTCCCTAAAATAGTCAGAAAACGTCAGGTAAAACCTGTTTTACACAGAAAAAATGTGTTTTATTTTCTGATAAAGATAGTGTTTGAAAGTGTTCTAAAATGTTCAGAATGTAAGCATGTGTCAACATGTGTAAGTTTACACCGTGTACACAACAACACTACATATTTACAACCTATGTACATATTTACGGACGGACAGTTTTGTTTTTGTAACCGCCGTTTTTTACACGTAGAAGTCGATAAGTGACTCCCTAAAATAGTCAGAAAGCGTCAGGTAAAAACTGTTTTACACAGAAAAAATGTATTTTCTGATAAAGATAGTCACTGAAAATGTTTAAAATGTTCAGAATGCATGTGTACTTTCACACCGTGTACACAACAACACTGAAACCTACAGTACATACATATGTACTTACTTATAGCACCTGCAATTATGGAGCTGCGCGACGGCCGCCGACTTTCAGCCGTGCGACCGACCCTCAACAACAACAACAACATATGTACTTACTTACAGTTTGTTTATAGTAAGTGCCGTTTTTACGCGTAAAGGTAAATTATAACTCCCTAAAATAGTCAGAAAACGTCAGGGATAAACTGTTCTATATAGTAAAAATGTGTTTTATTTTCTGATAAAGATAGTCACTGAAAATGTTTAAAATGTTCAGAATGCACGTGTAATTTTACACCGCATACACAAGAACACTGAAACCTACATTCACGTATGTACATTTTGTTTGTTTCAAGCGTCGTGTTTTAGACACGATAGTACAGGGTGGGCCAAAAAAAACTCTGCGATTTTGTGAGACCATAACTTTTGCTGTGGACCTTGAATTTCTTTGAAATTCTCAGGTTATTTCAATAACATAAGAACTTAATTTTCTCTAAAATTTCAATGAGATATCTGACACACACCGGCCACACGATCAGGATACATGAAAATTTCAGTTTTTCTTTTAAACGGCGTCATTATTTCAAAGAGAAATCATGTGTATACGTTAATTTTAGGTATTAATCTATTATTGAATTGAACGAGTGAACTAAATATTAATACAAGGATTAAAAGAAACTTGTTTAAGTAGCAATTCCGTTTAAATTTAGTTTCTATGTGAATGGAAAACTCTTACAGTAAGATGATTGCTTTTTGTTCCCTTGTCTGATGTACGGCATTACCTTAAAGTTGATTTTTATTGATTAATTTGAATGAAAATCTCAGAATATCTCACTGATTTATTATTTGTTATCGTCCTAAAATTTCAAAGACATGCATTGCATATAAGCATGAAATTTGCGAAATGAACAACTACGGTACGTGGAAAACTCAACTTTTGCCATAACCAACTTTTTAACAAGTTTGAACCGCGCCGACTAACGATCCCCAAAAAACATTGACGTATGGACAGAGCGAGCATGTTTTTCATAAATCTTGAACTTTTATTCATTTAACTTGGAGTTTTGAGAAAAAAGTTACGTATTTGAAACGAAATATCGCTGAGGAGGAACTTAACAACCAGTAACAGACATGAAAAACAGTTTAGCACCAGAAATATCGCGTTATTAGAAGAATGGTTTTGAAATAAATTATTATAATAATTAACCACTTAAATTTTAATTTTTGGACAATTATTTAATTCTTTCTTTCAATAATTAAACAAATTAATGCTTTTAAGTTACGTATGCACATGATTTATCTTCACAATTAAGACGCCGTTTAAAGATAAAAGTGAAATTTTCATGTATTCTGACCGTGTGGCCGGTGTCTGTTAGATATCTCAATGAAAATTTAGACAAAATTAAGTTAATATGTTATTGAAATAACCTGTGAATTTCAATGAAAATCATTGTCCACAGTAAAAGTTATGGTCTCACAAAATCGCAGAGTTTTTTTTGGCCCACCCTGTATAAGTGACTCCCTAAAATAGTCAGAAAACGTCCGGAGAAAAAACTGTTTTACACAGAAAAAATGTGTTTGATTTTCTGATAAAGATAGTCACTGAAAATGTTTAAATGTTCAGGATGCAACACTGAAACCTACAGTACATATGTACGTATTTACAGTTTGTTTATAGTAAGCGCCGTTTTTTACACGTAAAGTCGATAAGTGACTCCCTAAAATAGTCAGAAAACGTCAGGTAAAAATTATAGGTATTAATTATTCGTTTACACAGAAAAAATTATACACCGTGTACATAACAACACTGAGATCTACATAATTACGTACGGACGCTTTGTTTGTTTCAAGCGCCGTTTTTTAGACGCGATAGAATAAGTGTCTCCCTGAAATAGTCAGAAACGTCAGGGGAAAAACTGTTCTGTATACAGTTCAGTAATTTTTTCAAGTGTGTTTCATATTCTGTTGAAGATAGTCTTTCATTTGGTTGAAATATTCAGAATGCACGTGTGATTTTACACCGCTTACACAACAATACTGAGACCTACATTCACGTATGTACA
>OZ038442.1:3064861-3067361 GCA_964036265.1 Daptonema setosum
CCTTCGAAAATCAGATTATCTCAAGACACAAACCCTTGAGACCCATTGCATTTTCTAAATGTCTAGAATGACTGAAGTTGTATCGAACGCAGAAAAGATGATTCTTTGCGTATTCTCAAAAAATATTAATGAGCCGCCAAAAACCGGTGAAAATTCAAGTTCACTTAATCAAGCTGTTTCAGCCACATTGGACTCCAAAAAATTTACTTATACAGAAACAGAAAAAGCTTCATTTTAACAGGAGGTATAGAGGGATTACAGTTCTATTAAATTACGTTTTTAAAATTTGATCAGTACTTTTAAATAAATTTTTATGATCCGTCAAATGTACAGAAATGAAGAAAAACGGTAAAAAATTTTTTTTCGAAGTTAATTTTTTTCTTTGTCGCTAGACGTGAACGAACATCAATAAAACACCTCAGAACCTTATTATAAGTAGTCTGGAAGTAAGGAAAAAAATTCTAGATTCACATGGTACATAGCGTTCGATGTTAAGTACAGCTCGGCGCTAACCTAACAATAGTCAAGTTTTGAAGCTATTTTAATACTAGATATAATAATAAATTTAAGATTTGAAACTAGGATTGATGTAGCGAATCAACTTTTAAAATATTTTTCGTCAAGGTAATATAGTGGATAGTGCGTTTGCAAGTTAGACGGGTGGTGCTGGGTTCAAAACCCCTGAAAAACTAAAACAACGAAAGTGTTAATTTGTTTTATTTTTGATATAATATACTTCTCCCGAACTTTAAGTGTGAATTTTAAATATAATAAGGCAGCTTTTAACTCACTATATTACTAATTCGATAGACTACTACGATGAATTGTTAACTAATGGACTTTTTTCATCATTAGTTCATCATTTCAGTGGAAATGAAATCCCCTTAATTTCGTTTAGTTCGTTGTGGTGAGCATGAGTAGTTTTACTTCGGTTTGTGTGACAAATCTGCCATGAAACATTTTTAATTTCATTTTCATCCAATAATGATGGTATTTTTTATAAGACACTTATGTTTCAAAATTGAATACCAGCATTTTGAATAGGATAAATCTTACCACAACAATCGTGAAAAGTCCCGAATATGTTTCGTGTAATTTGGTTTGATTCTTGACTTAATGAAGTACAAACTTTTTTTCGTGATTCATCGCAAATCTTGTTTCCTGCTTTTTCACGATCAGACTATTTAAAATATGAGATTAAAATTTCTTGTCTCATACTTTTTCACGATTGGACTAGCCATGATCGAACCATATTCGTTACTCCCCATGCCTTCAGGGCATTTTTAGTTGCTTGTAATAATATAACTGACTGACTGGCTGATAATACCTATCCTATGTTACAGCTCAGTTGGTTTAGTAATAACCTCCTAGCATATAAATCGATGAGGTAATATTTTTTATGATCTGGGAAAACTGGAACGTCTGTTTTTCACTGAAACACCGAATTTGATTTTTGTGAAACTGGTCTGAGCTTACGTGGGGCAAAAAACATTTTGTTTATTTATCTTTGAAGGAAGGAGCGAAGCGACAGACACCTCTACCCTACCAGTTGCGGCTGACGCCGATATAAGACACATGGACGGTTCTTTTTATTATCCATTAAGCACTTTGAAACGTGAACCAAAATTTGTCACCAAACCCAGTGGTTGTCGTTACCCGAAGAAAGTGCTATAGCTTCGCACCCCGTCGGAACTAAAACAGTTTAACCTAAATCTATAGTGATCACGAAACCAGAACGATTGTATAGGAACTGTTGGGTGGCCGTCGTTCAACAATTCAATTGGACAGAGCTTCGCTGCGCTGACAATTAAAAACTTGAATTAAATGAAGTCGTATTCAATTGAAACATGAACGGGTTCGTAGCGTCGGTGGATGTCGATGATCTTTCTTACTCATGAACCAGCCTACCAAAACGTTACTCACTTGTAGATGGATCTCGTTTTTCAATGTTCAAACTCACTCACTCACTCACTCACTCACTCACTCACTCACTCACTCACTCACTCACTCACTCACTCACTCACTCACTCACTCTCACTCACTCACTCACTCACTCACTCACTCACTCACTCACTCACTCACTCACTCACTCACTCACTCACTCACTCACTCACTCACTCACTCACTCACTCACTGCACTGACTCACTCACTAACTCACTCACTCACTCACTCACTCACTCACTCACTCACTCACTCACTCACTCACTCACGCAGTTTTCCATGAGCTAACCTTTTTCATCTTCAAGTATCTCAAATCGCTCATATGCCTAAGCCTAAGCCAAATACGGAGCCAAAGTTCAGTCCTAAGCCTAAGCCTAAGTTCCAAGCTCGGAACTAAGCCTAAGCCGGAGCCTTAATCGATTGGATTGAAGTTGAACAGCAAAATAAGAAAAAGGGTAGGGTATGGAGATTCTGCTAGGTAATTTCCCAACCCTACCTTTTTTTCATCGAGATTTAGAAGTATTTCGACCCGTCTTTTTGGCCAAAAACAAATACATA
>OZ038442.1:3077361-3097568 GCA_964036265.1 Daptonema setosum
AAAAAAATAAATCATAAATGTCTACAAAAGAAGACAAAAAAATTTGATAAATTCGCCGAATTTTTGGCAAGCTTTAGGTAAGTACTCTTTGCCGATTGGTTGGAAGCGTTAGACCTAGCCGAAGCGTCGGCGACTCCCACGCTGCTAGCCAATTAGCGAAGAGGACCTACTTGCTGAAGCTGAGTGCACGGTTGCTTTCGTTTCAGCGATTTTGTCACATACATCTGCTCTGTACTGTATCTTACAGCTGACAATAGCCAACGATAACCGCATAAGTTACCATAGAACACCTCACATGGATATCTAATAGTTTTTGTATATACATATGTACATAAAAACGCGTAATCAGACTTACGTTGTTACTTTGGGATTCCAAATCTTGTGAACAATATTCGACCCGGTCTTTTCATTCAGTCAAAACGTGGTCTACATATCTGACTGTATATGTGTGTTTTTATCATTTTATAAGAACGTCTTCTAAAGGCAGAACAGGAGACTGTAACTCTGCAGAAATCTGCAGAAATCTGCAAAAATCTGCAGAAATTACAAAAATTTGCAGATATCTGCAAAAAACTTCATTTCAATCTGCAATTGTAGTACAAAAACGATGAATTGAGTATTAACCTGGCTGAGGCGGGCAACCTTCACGCTCGTTGGTCCGGCCCGTGATTTCAACGATGCGATCCTTCGCATCGCTGTCCTTCACATCGTGACCCAGAATGGAGTGTTCAGTGTCCACAAGTCGAAGCATATTTGTCCTGAAAAAAAACAAATTTTTTATGTTTTTTAATTTTTTTTAATTTTTTTCAGATATTTTTGAAAATGTTAATCACTGATAAAAAATAATTTTATATTTTTTACAACAACAAATGCACCATTTTGTAAATATTTTTTGTCTAATCTATCTTGTTATTTTTTAGAATTAACCAACCTGTAAACTTCTCCGGAAAATTCGACCGCATACAAGTCCACACCATCGTGTGATGCGAACGCATGGACGGCTTGTTCTAGCTCGGTCACGTTTTCTCTTCGATTGTTTTTAGGGCTAAATAGAGAAATAATAAAAACGGATGAAAGTTTGAGAACTGCAGTGAACTCAATTACCTAGCTTTCATGAATTGCATAGAAATGTGCAATACAAAAGCAATTATCAGCGGTATTCTTGACAGCCGAAGAGTTAAATACAAATGAAAAACCGATTCGGTTTCATCTGTTCCATGATCTGACTTCCTTCTATGCACCAGAAGTTTTTTGTTTTGTCGAGCGTGCGTTTAGGAGGTAGCGTGTGCTAAGCGTTCAACCTCCATTAAGTTTATTAAATTTAACAAGAATTCAGGATATCGTTAATGGGCTACGTATTACGGTTTTCTCAGACCAAAAAGGCTAAAAAAGCGCCGTAAAAGAATTTTTAGTTTTCGAGGACGATTTTTGACCGATTCTCAAGAGAGGTGTACACGTCCCGGAAAACTCTATAAAATGAGCTATGAAAGTTCTTTTTAACTGGCTTCAATGACTTAAAATTTCATGTGCAGGAGAATGCGTTTTTATAGAGGTTGAAATTTTTCAAACTAATCTCCGCATATACAGGGTGGTTAAAAAATAAACACTTTGAGACGGAATACATTGCAACACATGTCCGATTGAGCTAAAATTTCTAGGGATTATCAACAACATACTAACTTAGATAAACCTCTAATATCAGAGATATCGGCCATTCACAGCGGCCATAATGTCTCATTGAGTGGAAGGGAAAACCGTATTATAGTAACGGTTATTATAACCGTATAAGAGTATTATTATATATAATATTATTTTCACTTATCAGGATAAACATTAACGTTAGCTGGTTGAGAAAGTTGAAGTTTTATGATTATCAGGGTTTGTTCTAAAGCATTTTAATCCTCAATTCTCCTTTTTTTCTTTAATAAAAAGTTTCTCGTTTATCAAATAAATTACGATGACTTTTCTAGCCTTACAGAAGAACTTGACAGTCTTCAGCAGAATAATTGAAAAAAGCAACGTATGAGTGAATGTTAGGTTTCTTATAATGTGTTTCTGTTTCATCTAAAACGTACATAACATGATTTGCGTCAGCACGCGCATATACCTCGGTTTTTCCTCCACGTCCAGTTTTCCACGCGATCAAGCGTGACAAAAGCGCAATGGAATTCGTGTACAATGTACCGAAATATTCACCATTAAAGTGTTGGCATTTTTTAAACACCCACCCTGTAACTACATATATCGAAGCAGAACAGTAATACTCCGCTGATTTTCCAAAAAAAATTATTTTTAGTATAGTATTTTAAGTCACACACACAACACTTGGAAGAAAAATGTCAGATCTATGTATTCCAATCAGTTTTAGAAACTGAGTCCAAACTTAATACCTTCAGTCATCGATTAAAGCCATTATGTTGTTTCTGCAAACAAAAAAACTGCCAAAAAATTGAAAACACACACATGCACTTGAAAAAGTTTACACAAATAATACAAATGTATATTAAAAGCATATAAAAATTTGAACAAACATGTTTACGAATTTGTCACTTTTCATGAGTATAGCAAAAACTTTTTTCCAGTCCTTTAATGCGTCGTCTAGTAGTTGCATAATTTCGTCCATCTGAAAAAAATTTTCTCTAAAAGGTTCCTTTTCATTCACCCAGAACAAGTTTGATAGTCGTATAACACGTTCTAATGTTTGCCCTTCTCCAAAAGTACGAACAGTGTCGAAGTTATGGCTAATTTCCAAAAAGTAGTTATTTCAGTTGTTGATCCGTCTTCGGAGGTTCTGAAAACATACTATTTTATTTATAAATTTTTATAAACCTGAAAATTAGTTAAGTGATCTATACTTCAAGTTGATTTGATTGAATTTGATGTTTGCAATCTTTATAGGACATATTTTTACGTTAAAATGTCATTGATCAAAGCCATACGGACGTCAGCCAAAGACATGGATATCACGAACAAGGCCTATTACGCAAAATTATAAAACCCAGTAATTTTTCTAGAATTTTTACTAAACGCCAAAATTTTCTGTCACCAAAAATATATTCCATATGAAGTTTTACTGTCCGTTAACCCCCGATTACCTATCGTAAGGCTGGCTTGTCCAAGCGGGAGCGAGGACAAGCGCGTTGGGCCCGCGCAGCGGTGGTATTTCAGTGATCACCCACCTCATTAAATTTCGTGTAAGGGAAAAATTCTAGGAAAATTACTGGGTTTTGGAAATATGCGCCTATTACCGATATGTATATGTTTTCTCTAAGACGTACTTTGAATCAGAAAACGACTTTTTAACAATAACAATTAATTATTAGTTTTAATCATCTGAACACAATATACTTTTTAAATATAGGTCAACCGGTGCTGTTCATCAAAGGGTTCAGTGGAACTTTAATACTGAAAATGACTACTTTTGGAGAAATGGATATACAGTAAAGGACAAAATGATGTGACAAACTCGCCGAAGCTTCGGCAAGTGTGCGTGAAGCTTCGGTAAGTGAATGATCTTCGCTGATTGGTTGGGAGCGTGGGAATCTTTTCGGACGACTCTCCGAAGTTTCGGCGAGGATTTTTGAAAACTTTGAATTTACAAAAAAACAATAAATGGTGAATGAAAAAAATTAGTTCGTATTTTTTTCATTTTATAGTCATGTAAACGACTAAATCAGTTTATGAATACACCAGCATGCTTCTTACAGTGAAGGTCATATGTTCAATTTCACCTACGACTTTCATGATTTTGTCGAATACCACAGTGTTTAGTGGTTCTGTTGCCTTGAAAATTTGATTAGATGTTCATAAAAGGTAGTTCAAACCTTTCACAAACTTAAAATTAAATGATATTTAGCGTTTGTCATATGTCCGGTGGCAAAAACCACCGATGAGTTAGCCGTGGTACGCGTTCATTTTCCATTGGCCATTGAGGTTCGCTACGTTTTAAGTTGCATGTTGTTTGGTTTATATGACATTAACTTTCTCGAGTTTCACGTCTGATGCATCGACGGTTTTTGCCCTCGGACATGTGAAAAACGTTAAATATCATGATTTGATAATTAGAGTTAATGCGTTTTTTATTATTTATGACAAACATATTACTGAAATGTCAAGGAAAAAGAATCCCTCAACCGTCAGACATTCAACAAAATCAAAAAATCGTGATAAAAACATTGCATCTACCATAGAATCCATTTATCAAGTTATATTTCCGATGATTTCACGTATAAATGTAAAATCTGTATATCCGCTTAAAATAAACTGATGAATCATCAGTGATGATGCACGCCATTGCTGTTGATAGAGCAAAAACACGTAATCTTTTCGGTTTGGATTTGTTTCAGTTTAGCCGTAACCATCTTGCATGTTTTTTGATATACCCAAAAAACGGATTTTTGCGTTTTCGTGCCCTCCTATCAGCCAGCGTGGGAGGGCACGAAATTATATCAGTCATATCATGACTGAAATTGGAGGGATTTTAAGTTAAAGTATTGGCTTTCAAATGAGAACAAGAAAAACTGAATCGTTTGTTCATAGCTTGAGTTATTAACGTTCAAAATCGTATTGGCCCACCTTGTAGGTAAAATACTGGCCGCAGGCGATTTCTTCTGAAGTATTACTATTCCTTTTGATTTATTACTGTTCGTTAACCCCCAATAACTCTCGTTGTAACGCACGATGCACAGCGCAAATTTAAAGCACTTAGAGTAAACTAAAGAATATGAAGTTCAGCTTGCAACTGCCAAAGTCAAACAGAAGTTATGAAAAACCTGGTCCTCAAGACTTTCCAGATCCTCTATAGTATACTTGTCTTCGTGTACCCATGTGTCATTTACAACTGCTTGGAGTTCGAAATAACGTTTCTCAAGAACTTCCTGAAAATTTTGAACAATTAAAAACAGTATCACTATAACCGCCTTTTTCTCAGTTAACAACAATAATAAAACAAACAAAAACCCAAACAAAACTTAACGAGTTATCTAACTCTGATGTTTTCATGTTTGACTCGTGCCTCTGTTTCATTCGTCATCTCCTCGTAAGCGTCATAAAGTCCGTCAGTTAGCATCAACACTATTACTGGCACCGTCCGACTTCTGTGTTTGACCATCTCGTGCGCCGACTTTACCAATTCGCTGACCTGTGAAAACAGGAAAAAATATCGTAAAAACGTATTTCTTAAACTCTTACTTACGTTTATTATAAAATGAAAACCTGTATATCTGGTAGAAACGTGTAAAAATACTGGTAGAAATCAACGAATATGGACTGATTCTTGCAAGTCCCTCAAATTTCACTCAACCAACAAATGAAATTTACCGAAAAACACAATTTGAGAAAAAAATGACCTTACCTCTTTGCCCGTTAATTTGTTTGCTGTGCTGCCCCATACGGCGTGATCTGAAGCAAAAATCTATCATAGTCTCATTTTATCTGATAACTTTCATTTTATCTGGACATAAATGCACGGTTTTATTAAGCGTTTGAAGCAATCAACACCGAAACATTGTGCTATTTTCATAGTAAACTATGAAAAAACCTATAAAAATAACCACATAGATTTTTTTCTTCATATTCCCGTTATAACCAGAGAAACATTCAATTTTAAGATATTTGTGGCAACAGTTTTACAAGACAAAACCCGCTGCACCGACTGTATGTTTTTGTGTTCAATAAACTGTTTATATATATATATATATATATATATATACAGGGTGGCCCAAAAGTTTATGTACACTTTTTGGCCATCTTTTTCGCGTGTGTAAAATCATAATATTACAACGGGACAATAATGGTCAGACTGGAAATTTCCTGAAATGTCTAAAAACGCCCTTCGTTTTGTTCTCAGATGAGTATTTCACGAGTTATACACACAAACGTACAAAAACACGTTTTTTTAGTTTTTTTACGCTTATTTCCCTCTTAAAGGATTAAAATCATGTGTTATTCATATTGATTGTGAGTATTTCAGCGTAATTACTGCAAATAAAGTAGAAAAAATGCTAACTAGTATATAACGCTACTTCAGATTACCCAGAACAGGCAAAACCGTCAAACCATGAAACATTAGCGTTATGCGATACCAGCCCTGTTCAAGTGCACGTGCATTGACTAAAATCGGCTTGCATCAGGGCTATTTTAGATGAAAACCATGAAAATTATGCTATAAATATATTCATTTATCACTTTCAAAACTACTTTATTGGTAGTTTTAACCATTTCATTGAAAATAGCCCTCATTCAAGCCGATTGCAGTGCACATGCCCTTAAAAAGGCTGATATCGCATTTGACGCTGATGTTTCATGTTTTGACGGTCTTGCCTTATCTGGTTAATCTTAATTAGCATGAATTAGCAGTTAGAAGTTAGCAGTTAATTTTTCTGCTTTATTTGTAGCACTTACGCTGAAATATCACAGTTAATATGAATAAACCGTGAATGAGGGGAAAACAAGCGTAAAAAGTATAAAAAACGTGTTTTTGTACGTTCCTGTTTATAACTCGTGAAACACTCATCTGAGAACAAAACGGAGGGCATTTTTGGAAAGTTCATGTAATTTCCAGTCCACCCATTGTTGTCACGTTGTAATTTTAAAATTTCACACACGCGAAAAAGACGACCAAAAAGTGTACATAAACTTTTGGGCCACCCTGTATATATAAAATTCTGTATGAACGTCACTCAATTTCGTATTTGGGCTTTTCTAATATACCGGTGAGACAACAAAAATACCAACTGGTGAATGCCTCGGTAAGTGCGTTCGCATCGACGACATCGTCAAATCCGATGAGTTGCATCGTTTCCGACGACATGGAAAACACGGCGAGCTTGTCTTCGCACGACCCGAGCAAACTATTGAGGCTGATCTCGCGCAGTACGTCCATTGTGTCGTTGCCGAAGTAAAATTATATTGAATAAAATAAAAAGATATGAAAAACATAAAATGATATAACACAAAAAAATAATGATTTTTTTATGTACAATACGATTCAAAAGAGGTGACAAAATCGCCGTATTTTACAACAGTAATGTAGATTCTCTTCACTGATTGGATGGAATCGTCCACAGCCGATTATTTCACATCTTTTCAATAGCTTCAGCAATTTTGTCGCATCTTTTGCCCTGTGCTGTTTGTAGTATATGATGCAATGTATAGTCGAATTTTTTGGTTACGCCTTTTTTGGGATTTTTTTTGTGTAAAACCTTTCCCTCACCCAGAAATTGGCAGTTGAAAGCAGAAATTTGGGTTGATGAAAAGGTTTTACACAGAGAAAAATTCTTAAAAAGATGATTATGACTCTGTTTAGGAACTTTTTGTGTGTAAAACCTTTTCATCGACCCAAATTGCTGCTTTCGACCGCCAATTTCTGGGTGAGGGAAAGGTTTTACACGAAAAAAAATTCCCAAAAAAAGGCGTAACCAAAAAATTCGACTATACGCTTTTTGATACTACCCAGCTAACACTTGCGGACGAACCTAACCTCCACAGTGAGGGAAATACCCTCGAAGAGGGAAAATCGGCAGAACTTAGGACAATATACCTAAACCTTGAGGACTAAACTTTATTTTTGAGACCTCCAAAGATCTCTGATCAATGAATGCCGCTTTTCCCTCTATTTCTATATCGCTAGTGCCAGCTAAATATCCATTCTGAGAATCGATTATTCACTTAACGGTGTACATTCAAATAACTACAGATCTGTTTATAATAACCAAATTTCTGACCTATTTTAACGGATAAATGTGGTTATTCTAATTGTAAAACTTCTGAACCAGTGACGTTTTTTTATACGGATAATATTTTCTGTCTCAATTGAATGTTGAAACCGGTGATTCGTTGGCTCCACATGATTTAGCAATGAAAGATTAAAAAAAAAGTTTTAACGGATATTATGAGAAATGGAAAGGAAAAAAAGGTTATGCATACGGAGAAAATCTTCGTGTCCGCAAATTTTACCGTGTTTTATTCGTATAGTGTACTGGATTGTCCATCAACAGAAACACGAGGTCGATTGGTCCACTCTGGCAAGTGCGGTCTTCTGTAAATAAAAGTACAATATAATAATAACTAAATAATAAAAATATACATAAACTAATAATGAATAAATAAAACAGTAACTTTAAAATAAAAATAAACATAAACTAATAATGAATAAAAGAAACGATAACTTAATAATTTATTTTGAGTGAAACTAAATCTTCTGTTTAATATGTGAACGATCCAACGCTGATTTTAACTGGATTCGCTTCAAGTTCTGCAAGAATGCTGTCCGCAAAATTCAGTAAGATATGTATGTTATCTTTTGCATTCCTTTCTTAAACATTCACAGAAGTTTTTATAAAATTCTTCGCGTGAATGTACAGTTGTGAACAGAACGTAATTTTCGACCAAAATTTCTGACACTAACAAAAAACATGCTGTATCGCTGATTTTGGTTTTTTATGGCTCACTTTTAGGTTTTGCGCATTTTATGAAGTAGAAGGTGATTTGTGAACATTAGAAATACAACTTTTCCAACTTTTTCAATTTATAAATTGACCAATACTTCATTCAAGTCATCAAAAAAACTCATATGACAACCTGGCAATCCGTTATTTTGTACCTTCTCATCACAGGAAGTGGCCATACCCTTGCCAACTATGGTAATAAGTAATACGACTGACTGACTGACTGACTGACTGACTGACTGACTGACTGACTGACTGACTGACTGACTGACTGACTGAACATTTTTCAGTACGTCAACCTGGCTTTCCGTTACTTGGTACCTTCTCATCACAGGAAGTGGCCATACCCATGCCAACTATGGTCATTAGTAAAACCGCCTTCAGCATAATGAATGAAAAAAATCTGAAATATGGGGAGAGTTTTTCATGATTAATTATCATAAAACAGATTTTTATATCCAAATCTTGAATTGCGTATGCAATCGACAGTGAAGTCGTGGATTTATTCGTTTGAAGATCAATATCGTGTTTTTCGCATAATTCATCCTAATCAGTATAAAAATGCGTTGCTTCATCAACAGCACAGTTTATAATACATATTTTCAAGATTTTCATATATTTACCTTAATGTTGTTTTGAACTTAATTTGTAACAGATAAAATGGGCAAGTAAAGTGAAGTCCGTCAATCAATCAATCAATCAATCAATCGATCAATCAATCATTCAATCAGTCAATCATTCAATCAGTCAATCAATCAATCAGTCAATCAATCAATCAATCAGTCAATCAATCAGTCAATCATTCAGTCAGTCAATCAATCAACCAATCAATCAATTAGTCAATCAATCAAACAGTCAATCAGTCAGTCAATCAATCAATCAATGGCAAAAAAATTAAGTTTACCAACACGTAGAGGATTGGTCGTTGACTACATCAAGTTCGAACCAAAACTTTTTTACATTTTCTGTCCATGAGTGCTGTACACACTAGCGGACGAGGAGGGGTGGGGAAAGTGGAATTCCTCCCTCTTTGGCGATTTCAAAAAACTACATTTTGTTCTCTAACGTGTAATTAAAATGGACTGAAAACTGCCAACTCCCCCTCTTTGATGAAATTTCCCTCCCTTTGGAGGAACAGCTTGTCCGCTAAAGCTGTACATATTGAACAAAAACTGTATATTCTCCAACCATATTAGTGCATTGGGTATATCGCCCCATTCCTGATAGTTCAGAGATAACAAATGAACACACACGCTGATCACTGGCGTACGAGCGAAGCCTCTAAAGGGAGCGGAATCTTTCCAAAGAGAGGGGCATTAGCAGAAACCAATCAATGTATCTTTTTGAAATCGCCAAAGAGGGGGAATTCCAGTTTTCCCTCTTCTTCTCATCAGCTAGTGTATCCATATATGCATCTTTTACACTTTACCACAATATACATACATGTATATCAAAGCTCAGATTCTCCCGATTTATACTAACGCACGTTGTACGTGGCTATGAAGTATAAATGTTTTATTCTCTATAAAACTTAATCCCGACTTTGGCTCATTCATATTCATGATTAGGGATTTCCCGTATTATAAATTACATGACATGTCAGAATTTAACTGAATCGAGATTATCCGTATGTCTTCGGCAGATAAGTAGTTGCCGGTAACGCAATTTTCATAAGACTACATAAAAAATTGGGTACTCACGCATTCACACACTCATTCACTCACTCACTCACTCACTCACTCACTCACTCACTCACTCACTCACTCACTCACTCACTCACTCACTCACTCACTCACTCACTCACTCACTCACTCACTCACTCACTCACTCACTCACTCACTCACTCACTCACTCACTCACTCCCGTATGTCTTCGGGAGATAAGTAGTTGCCGGTAACGCAATTTTCATAAGGCTACATTAAAAATTGAATACTCACACACTCACTCACTCACTCACTCACTCACTCACTCACTCACTCAACGTTGTCTTAAGTTTTTGTGTACCATATTAATTGTTTACTTTAAAGACTTAACTATCATGTTTATCATGTTTTCTGCGTTTGGTGCTAAAACTCATGATTTGAATAAAATCTCATTTATACAACCAAACGTCGTGCTTATTTCCTTGCCAATTGATGTAACGGGTCCTCAGAACTATGTTTTTGTCAGCTAGAAACCCTTTCCAACCTAGGTTAGCCAACAAACAGTCTATTGGGGCATTCGTTCCCTAACTCAATCGCAGTCTAATTTCCGGTGTTCATATGACGAATAGTGAGGGGGGGGGGGAAGATGTTGATACTGTAGGATGGGATGGTACAGGGTTTCTGTTAATCAAAAAAACGAATTTGCGGGCCGGTTTCGCACTGTTAGCAATGCATTCACCAGCGGACCAGGGAAGAACCAAAAAGTGGAATTCCCCCCTCTTTGGCAGTTTCAAAAAGTGGAATTTGTTCCTTAAGGTGTACATAGGTAAAATGGCCTTTAAACGGCTAATTCCCCCCTCTTTGGAGAAATTCCCCTCCCGTTGGAGGATGCATTAGGCGCAAATCGTATGTTTGTTTAAAAATATTATGTGAAAAAAGATTCATTTCTCAAAAATTTGAAAGTGCGCTAAAAACTGCTTCGGATTCAAACTGCGCGCCAAAAAGTTATTGGCTAACAAGAAACCCTGGATTGGCTATAAAAAGGTGGCAGGGCGTCTAGAAGCAGCGTTCATTTTGTGAACCACCTTCCTCCGCGTTTCCCGTTTAAGTATCCGTTGATTGACTGACTGACCGAAGATGTCTTCTGAAACCAGGAGTAAAAATAGATGTTAAACTTTTCTAGAATTGACTTTGCGAATGGCTGGACGGGCGGGCTGAGACACAAACTTACCGTAGTTACTCAAGAGCTGACTGACTGACTGACTGACTGACTGACTGACTGACTGACTGACTGACTGACTGACTGACTTACTGACTGACTGACCGACTGACTGACTGACTGACTGACTGACTGACTGAATGGGTGGTTATTTTGTAATTTCAATTGACAACTGCTGATTCCGGATTGTAATTTGTATCACGTTTCAAAAAGTGTTTTTTCGCTTAGCAAAAGTTTTTTACATTCGCAGTGTTTACTCATTATTAAAAATTTTATTCAGGTCTTGGAGAAAGCCAAATTCTATCGGGTTCTTTTATTACCGATGTAAAACGTTGAAACGTGGAACAA
Source organism: Daptonema setosum (assembly GCA_964036265.1). Taxonomy (NCBI): domain Eukaryota; kingdom Metazoa; phylum Nematoda; class Chromadorea; order Monhysterida; family Xyalidae; genus Daptonema; species Daptonema setosum. The sequence goes on from OZ038442.1 coordinate 3,089,019, forward strand.
AATCCAGCTTCAACGTCAGTGGCTGTCGTTACCCGAAGAAATGACTGTAGCTTCGCTGCTGATAAAGTTGAAATCTGTTTTCGTAAAATTCATACATTGAGTGAAACATAAACCATATTTTCACTGCGTCATGTGGCTGTCGTTTAACAATTCAATCGGCTAGCGCTTCGCCTCACGGACGCTGAGAAAAATGTAGTATTGGAGGTAGTTTTCCGCTGAAACGTGAACAGATTTTCAGCAACGGTGAATGTCGTTAAACTAAGTAACTGAGTAATCATTTCAAGTAATTCTAAAGAAAAAACATTCCCGTTTTTATAGCTTATTCTGGGTTTCTTGTTTCTCAAAAAGTTTTGGCGCCCAATTTGAATTCAAAACTCATTTTGACGAACACTCATATGTGGCGGTTAAAAATTATAAATGATATCGGGAAAAAATTCGATCTTCATGCCTCGAACATAGGCCTCGTAATTGGTTATAAGAAAATCCAAAACGTGGCACAGAAAATTCCTAACTTGAGAATCCAGTTCTGCACTTGAGAATCTGGTTCTAAGAAATTTCTCAACGTGGCACAGAAAATAAATTACTTGAAAATCCGGTTCTGGCCATGCCATGGATTCTCGCAGTTTCAAATCATTTCTTATAATCAATTATGAGGCCTATACATTTTATATTTTTGTCGTTATTTGTTGAATCAGTAACGGGCCTATAAAACTAATTTTGGACAACAAGAAACCTTGATTATTATTAAATCTCATTAAATCACATAACAAAAAGTCACCGACAAAAATGGCGCCCATATAAATTCTGTCGCTTAATCATTAGCGGATGAGAAGGGGAGGGAAAGGTGGAATTCCCCCCTCTTCAGTGGTTCTAAGAAGTACAGCTTGTTCCTTAAGGTGTTTGTGAAAGGGCCTAATTTATGTTAAGTCCCTATCTTTAGAAAGATTCCCCTCCCTTCTTTTGGAGGTTTGGTTCGTCCGCCAATGCTATGTAATCATTTCCTAATGATACGCCAGACGTACATATAGGCCTCGTAATTGTTTATAAGAAAACCCAGAACGTGGCACAGAAAATTTCTTACTTGAGAATCCGGTTCTGGACTTAAGAATCTGGTTCTGGACATGCCATGGGTTCTCGCAGTTTTAAACCATTTCTTATAATCAATTATGAGGCCTATACATACAGTAAGCAATGATACTGAACTGTCATTGGCAGTGCGTTGTTTTCTATTTGCATTTTTTGTTAACTTTTTATAGTCTAGTACTTTGACCAACATACAGGGTGGCTCAAAAAAAAGGTTGCGCGTTTGAGGAATTACTGTGAAAGTTATAGAAAAGCTGTGTGACAGCGGTAAAGCGCATTCGAAAGAGTATGTTTTTGCCTACAAAATTATGTGTGATTTAAGTTTCATTAGAATTTTTTTCTGATTTTACAAGTCAATTCAAGAAAAGTTGCCTAATTTTGCCTAATTTTTGCTGAATGCGTGATGAAAACATGTTTTATAACTTAAGGAATTGCATATAAACCCAGAAACACAACCATCATATGTGATACAACAAAATTTCAAATATTATAGTGATATTTAATGTTAATTAAGCTCGCAATTATTGTTAAGGGACCATTCATGGCTACAGACTAGAAAAAAACAACCATGTGGGTTAAATTCCTTGAAACGGTCTTTTGGTTACAAATAATCCTTTGAAGTGGAGTTGATGAACGAAAAACAATGCTTCTTCATCATTAGAAACCCTATAAAGTTACTAAAACCGAAAAACGGGCAAGCAGTGAGCGAAACAGGGCCCACAAACACGATCTGACTCTATTCACGTGTGCATGATCCGTTGGGCGCGCATTTTGAATAAAGATATGCCGCTGCTGCTGTAAAATTCTAAACCTGATCATATGACATAATTTTGTAGACAAAAACATGCCCAATCGAATGCGCTATACCGCAATCCCACAGCTTGTCAACAACTTTCACAATAACTGCTCAAACGCGCAACCTTTTTTTTTTAGCCACCCTGTATGTTCTTTCCAGCTGAACTTGACACCAACAGAACCTAGTGAACTTTTGTTTGTCATAGTCTTATTTATCAATTGCTTAAGAGATTACATTAAAAAGCGTTCATTAATGTTTTTTTCATGCATTGTAAGCATTAAATTTTTTTCGGTTAAAATACCGCCCTTCCAAAATCCGTCGAAGGAAATGCTCTGTTTCATGTAAAGTGATATTCGGGATCGGGAGAGCATTACATTTAACTCAATTAAATTCATCAGTTGTGTGTTATGGCGAAGATAAGGCAGCTTCTTTTTTGATTTCAGCTATTGTGATTTGTCTTTCGTGATCAGAAACACGCCGAACCTCTTTCTCTTCGTTTACTTTCTGAATGCACATTTTGTAACCCTGTTTTACTAATTTACTCTCTCATTTGAGTTCTCTCCTCACTCTCTGACTCTCCCATTCACTCATTCACTCACTCACTCACTCACTCACTCACTCACTCACTCACTCACTCACTCACTCACTCACTCACTCACTCACTCACTCACCCACTCACTCACTCACTCACTCACTCACTCACTCACTCACTCACTACAACACTCACTCACTCACTCACTCACTCACTCACTCACTCACTCACTCACTCACTCACTCACTCACTAACTCACTCACTCACTCACTCACTCACTCACTCACTCACTCACTCACTCACTCACTCACTCACTCACTCAGTATGCATTTTTTAAACAAATACACTCAAGCTCATTGTAATACAGTTGCGTACATTCGGGGTTACTGAACCAAAACGTGCTTCATTAGCGGACGAGAAGGAGAGGGAAAATTGAAATCCCCCTCTTTGGCCTTAAAAACAGAATTTGCTTCCTGAGGTGTAGGTAAAAAGGTTTGAAAACGTGAATCACCCCCCCCCCCCCCTTTACGAAATTCCCCTCCTTTTGAAAGGTTAGCCGATGGCCGTCGGCCGATGGAGCGTACTGAACCAAAACATACTTCATGGCAGATTCTGATCCGTTGGCCAACCTCACTATAGCCGATTTGGGTCTTCTCGTTCCTCATAAGAAATTTTGACGCGTAATTTGAGTTCAAAACTGATTTTGGCGCACATTTCGATGTTCGTAAAAAAATTACATGACACTTTGACATCATATGAATGTCGTGACTAACTCGTTATTTTCTTGTAAGTCAAAAACCTTTTGGCGCGCAGTTTGAATTCAAAACTGCTCTTGGTGCGCTTTCAGAATTTAGAGAAATAAAATCTTTTTCAAACACCATATGCATGCCTCATTCATTCTATATGTACGTGCATAACTGATTCATAGAATAAATTTCCGATAGCAATAATCCGTGACCAAGCTCTATCAGTTTGGTCAATCACTCAACCAAGGTATGTAGCAATTTTACAAAACCCGGTGAAAATTCCCAGATTTAACACCATATGAATGTTGTTTCTAATTTATTATATTCTTGTTAGTCCAAAACTTTTTGGCGCGCAGTTTGAATTCAAAACTGTTTTTGGCGCGCTTTCAAAATTTCGAGAAATATAATCTTTTTTAAAACCACCATCTGCATGCCTAATTCACTCTATATGTACGTGCATAACTGATTCATGGAACAAAATTTCCGATAGCAATAATCCGTGACCAAGCTCTATCTGTTTGGTCAATCACTCAACCACGGTAGCAATTTCACAAAACCCAGTGAAAATTCCGGAATTATTTGTGATCACGAACTAAATTAATTTGGAGTGAGACATAATAACATTGTATAGCGTATAATTTTCCACATTTTAAGAGTCAATAATTAGTTTTCAATTTGAATCACCTATTTCATTGACTGTATGGCTTCGGCTTAGTCGTTAAGTTAACACAGACTGTACGTTCGAAGAGTGATCCATAAGAGGCCAAGAGTTACTCACTCACTCACTCACTCACTCACTCACTCACTCACTCACTCACTCACTCACTCACTCACTCACTCACTCACTCACTCACTTACTCACTCACTCACTCACTCACTCACTCACTCACTCACTCACTCACTCACTCACTCACTCACTCACTCACGTACTCACTCACTCACTCACTCACTCACTCACTCACTCACTCACGTACTCACTCACTCACTCTCACTCGCCCAGATGTCACTTGCTAGCTAAATCACTCACTCACTCACTCACTCATTCGCTCACTCACTCACTCACTAACGCACGCACGGCACGGGACCAACAGATTGGTATAACTGAGGTTCGAATATTTCGCGACAAAGGCGACAAATTCACGGATTTTTTTGTAAGACTCTTGCCACACACCCTAAATTAAATATTTGAAATTAATGTGCATGTCAAAATTTTTTCAAAAAACAAACAAAAACAGTGTGCATGAAATTTTTTTACAAAAAAACTGTCCCGACAATGTCCCGGAAAACTGTCGCGAAATATTCGAACCTCAGTTATATATGTTTACGATTCGTAATGTAAATAACGCCCAATCTCACCCACGCTATCACGTTTAATGGCACATTGAAACGAGAAAAACGTCACTACGCTTCTGTGTACCTTTGAAGGGCGTATCACATTCCAATCTATAATATCAGTCAGTCAGCCAGTCAGTCAGTCAGTCAGTCACTACGCTTCTGTATGCATTTGAAGGGCGTATGACAATCCGATCAAGAATATCAGTCATTCAGTCAGTCAGTGAGTCAGTCAGTCACTACGCTGCTATGTACCTTTTAAGGGCGTATGACAACCCAGTCTAGAATATGAATCCGTCAGTCAGTCAGTCAGTCAGTCACAACGGTTCTGTGTGCCTTTTAAGGGCGTATGACATTCCAGTCTAGAATACCGGTCAGTCAGTCAGTCAGTCAGTCAGTAAGTCAGTTAATCAATCAGTCAGTCAGTCAGTCAGTCAGTCATTCAGTAAGTCAGTTAGTCAATCAGTCAGTCAGTCAATCAGTCAGTCAGTCAGTCAGTCAGTCAGTCAGTCAGTCAGTCAGTCAGTCAGTCAGTCAGTCAGTCAGTCAGTCAGTCAGTCAGTCAGTCAGTCAGTCAGTCAGTCAGTCAGTCACAACGGTTCTGTGTGCCTTATAAGGGCGTATGACAATCCAGTCTAGAATACCGGTCGGTCAGTCCGTCGGTCAGTCAGTCAGTCAGGCAATCAGTCAGTCAGTCAGTGAATCAGTCAGTTAGTCATTCAGCTAGTCAGTCAGTTATTTAGTCAGTCAGTCAGTGAAAAACGGTTCCTCCATTCCATTATTTTGTAAAGTTACCATGACATACCATTCAGTTCGCTGTACTATACGATTTAATCAATTCCTCATCTGAATGCTTCTATTTCTGTTGTGAATTGCTATAAAACTTTTGTACAGTTGTGCCCTCTAACGGACGAGAAGGGGTGGGAAAAGGGGAATTCCCCCTTCTTTGGCAGTTTCAAGAAGTGGAATTTGTTCATTAAGGTGTAGGTAAAATAACCTGGAAACTGCTAATTCTCCCTCTTTGGCAAAATTCCCCTCCATTTAGAGGATAAGCTCGTCCGCCGGTGGTTGTGCCTGTATAGCTATAGCGGATAATCCTCCAACCGGAGGGGAATTTCGCCAAAGAGCGGGGAAAATCACAGTTTTCAGGCCTTTTTACCTACACCTTAGAGAACAAATTAAACTTCTTGAAAACACCAAAGAGGGGGGAATTCCACTCTTTTCAGCCTTTCTCGTCAGGGTTTACAGATCCCATTTATGGCTATCTATGTCATCAATGTCGCTGCAATTAAACTCTTCGCTCAAACATAAAGGTTGCAAAGGTTGCAAAGGTTGAAACGGTTGACATAAAGGCTGCAAAGGTTGCAAAAGTTTCAAAGGTTGCAAAGGTTGAAACGGTTGAAACGATTGACATAAAGGTTGCAAAGGTTGCAACGGTTGAAATGGTTGACATAAAGGCTGCAATGGTTGCAAAAGTTTCAAAGGTTGCAAAGGTTGCAAAGATATGTAGCAAAGGTTGCAACGGTTGACATCACATAAAGGTTGCAATCACCATGGCGTTGCGAAATTAAGTTTTGTATATTACTTACTTTTCTGGGTCTTTGTCCTCGTGAAAACCATTCGCATAGGCTGATTTCGAACTCAACTATCCTAGAGATATCCAGTTTAATTCCCCAAAGGAAGGGGAATTTCATCAAAGAGGGGGGAATTGGCAGTTTTACTACCTTTTAACCTACACCTAAGGGAAAAAATTTCACTTTTTGGAAACGTCAAAAAGAGGGGAATTTCACTTTTCCCTCCCTTGTCCTCCGCCAGTGGTATAGGGTTTACGGATCCCATTTATGGCTATCCATGTCATCAATGTCGCTGCAATTTTAACTCTTCGTCAAACATAAAGGTTGCAAAGGTTGCAAAGGCTGAAACGGTTGACATAAAGGCTGCAAAGGTTGCAAAGGTTGAAAGGTTGTAACGGTTGCAAAGGTTGTAAAGGTTGAAAACGTTGAAACGGTTGACATAACGGTTGCAAAGGTTGCAATTGCAAACGTTAAAACGGTTGACATGAAGGTTGCAATCACCATGGCGTTGCGAAATTAAATTTTGTATATTACTTGCTTTTTATTTTCGTGAAACCCATTCGCATAGGCTGATTTCGAAATCAACTAACATAGGATGATCTAGTTTTAGATACAGTATAAGGAAAAATAATAAATCATTGCACATAATCCCTAGTACAGTAGATACTGATCATCCCCTCAGTTTCTCTTTTTGTAAGATCCATTTATGTGAGTTCGTTTCACTCGAGATCACACCTGTCCCGCTTGTGGGTTTTTAGCCACAGTCCGGGGGGGTGGACTGTGGCTAAAAAGTATTGTGGCTAAATGGTATTGTGGCTAAATGGTACTGTGGCTAAAGAGGATTCGGACTGTGCCTAAATGGTACTGTGGCTAAATGGTACTGTGGCTAAAGAGGAATCGGACTGTGCCTAAATGGTATTGTGGCTAAACGGAGTGTGCGCGTGAGGGTGTGGTAAGTGTTTATATGATATCGGACTGTGCGCGTGAGGGTGCGGTAAGTGTTTATATGATATCGGACTGTGCCTAAATGGTACTGTGGCTAAATGGTACTGTGCCTAAATGGTATTGTGGCTAAACGGAGTGTGCGCGTGAGGGTGCGGTAAGTGTTTATATGATATCGGACTGTGCGCGTGAGGGTGCGGTAAGTATTTATATGATATCGGACTGTGCCTAAATGGTACTGTGGCTAAATGGTACTGTGCCTAAATGATACTGTGACTAAACGGAGTGTGCGCGTGAGGGTGCGGTACGTGTTTATATGATATCGGACTGTGTGCGTGAGGGTGCGGTAAGTGTTTATATGATATCGGACTGTGCCTAAATGGTACTGTGGCTAAATGGTACTGTGCCTAAATGATACTGTGACTAAACGGAGTGTGCGCGTGAGGGTGCGGTAAGTGTTTATATGATATCGGACTGTGCGCGTGAGGGTGCGGTAAGTGTTTATATGATATCGGACTGTGCCTAAATGGTACTGTGGCTAAATGGTACTGTGCCTAAATGATACTGTGACTAAACGGAGTGTGCGCGTGAGGGTGCGGTACGTGTTTATATGATATCGGACTGTGCGCGTGAGGGTGCGGTAAGTGTTTATATGATATCGGACTGTGACTAAATGGTACTGTGGCTAAATGGTCCTGTGCCTAAATGATACTGTGACTAAACGGAGTGTGCGCGTGAGGGTGCGGTTCGTGTTTATATGATATCGGACTGTGCGCGTGAGGGTGCGGTAAGTGTTTATATGATATCGGATTGTGCCTAAATGGTACTGTGGCTAAATGGTACTGTGCCTAAATGATACTGTGACTAAACGGAGTGTGCGCGTGAGGGTTGCGGTAAGTGTTTATATGATATCGGACTGTGCGCGTGAGGGTGCGGTAAGTGTTTATATGATATCGGACTGTGCCTAAATGGTACTGTGGCTAAATGGTCCTGTGCCTAAATGATACTGTGACTAAACGGAGTGTGCGCGTGAGGGTGCGGTACGTGTTTATATGATATCGGACTGTGCGCGTGAGGTGCGGTAAGTGTTTATATGATATCGGACTGTGCCTAAATGGTACTGTGGCTAAATGGTACTGTGCCTAAATGATACTGTGACTAAACGGAGTGTGCGCGTGAGGGTGCGGTAAGTGTTTATATGATATCGGACTGTGCTGTGCCTAAATGGTACTGTGGCTAAATGGTACTGTGCCTAAATGATACTGTGACTAAACGGAGTGTGCGTATGGAAAACTCAAACACGCTGTCTAATGACAAATAAACAGTTACCGAACCCTCACGCGCACAGTCCGATATCATATAAACCCGTACCGCACCCTCACGCGCACAGTCCGATATTATATAAACACTTACCGCACCCTCACGCGCACAGTCCGATATCATATAAACACTTACCGGACCCTCACGCGCACAGTCCGATATTATATAAACACTTACCGCACCCCTCACGCGCACAGTCCGATATCATATAAACACTTTCCAGAC
>OZ038442.1:3100268-3120724 GCA_964036265.1 Daptonema setosum
AGTGAGTGAGTGAGTGAGTGAGTGAGTGAGTGAGTGAGTGAGTGAGTGAGTGAGTGAGTGAGTGAGTGAGTGAGTGAGTGAGTGAGTGAGTGAGTGAGTGAGTGAGTGAGTGAGTGAGGGAGTGAGTTAGTGAGTGAGGATAGTGAGTGAGTGAGAGAGTGAGTGAGTGAGTGAGTGAGTGAGTGAGTGAGTGAGTGAGTGAGTGAGTGAGTGAGTGAGTGAGTGAGTGAGTGAGTGAGTGAGTGAGTGAGTGAGTGAGTGAGTGAGTGAGTGAGTGAGTGAGTGAGTGAGTGAGTGAGTGAGTGAGTGAGTGAAAAAACATTAATGAACGCTTTTGAATGTAATCGCATAAACATTTGATAAAACTATAACAAACAAAAGTTCACTAGGTTCTGTTGCTGTCAAGTTCAGCTGGAATGAACATATGTTGGTCATCATTTACTAGACTATAAAAAGTTTACAAAAAAATGCAAATAGAAAACAACGCACTGCCAATGACAGTTCAGTATCATTGCTTTTTGTATGGGTGTATGTACAGGGTGTCCCATTTAAAAGTTACGTTTTGTTTTTGCTGTAATTTCTGTGAGAATCAACCGATTTCAAAGTTTCATGCGGCAAATTTCTTTGTCACGTAAAATTTTGAAATCGCATGATTCTACAATCTTTTATGCAAAATCTACAAAAGTCCCTTATTTTCACCAAAACCGTCGATTTTTCCTGTTTTTCGCACATAAATAACAGTTTATTTGAATCTACTGATTAAAGTTATCACAATCAGGTAACCACTACTTAAAATACAAGTAAAATAAACCAGAAAAAGCTTTTTTGTAAATCATCAACATGATCGATCGCCACCTGTAAGATGTACAGTTTTCAACCATGCCCATACTCTGGAAGTGATTCCTCGCATTTGCCCGCACTTGAATTAAAGGGGTGATGACTTAGTCAAAGTTCTCAATGATCTGCAAGGACATATGACCCTTTAGTTCCTTCTTAGATGGATATTAATGTTTTTAGAGCAATTGATCTCCGAATTTTGAGTTTCGATAAGCTTCGAGCTACAGTTCATTGATTTGAGGGCAAATGTGAGGAATCACATCCAGAGCACGCGCATCGTTGGGAACTGTGCATCTGAAGGGATGTTGATCATGTTAAGGATTTAATGGGCGTATTATGGTATGTTTCACCTGTATTTCAAGTAGTGGTTACCAGATAGTGATAATATTAATCAGGATATTCCAATAAATTCTTATTTATGTGCGAAAAACAGGAATAAATTTACGATTTTAGGCGAAAATAAGGGACTTTCGTAGAATCAGCATGAAAATTAGTATAATCATGCGATTTCAAAATTTTATGCGCCAATAAAATTTGTCTTAAATTTTCCTTCTTATGCAGCATAAAACTTGAAAAACGATTAACCATAACAAAATTATAGTGAAAACAAAACTTAACTTATAAATGGGACACCCTGTACGTCTGGCGTATCATTACGAACTGATTACATAGCATTGGCGGACGAACCGAACCTCCAGAGAGAGTTGGGAATCTTTCTAAAGAGAGGGAATTAGCCTAAATTAGGCCATTTCACAAATACTTCAAGGAACAAGCTGTACTTCTTAGAACCACTGAAGAGGGGGAGAATTCCACTTTTCCCTCCCCTTCTCTTCCTCTATTGATTAAGCGACAGAATTTTAATTGGGCGCCATTTTTGTCAGTGACTTTTTGTTATGTGATTTAATAAGATAGTCTGTTATATATTTTGCGGTTCAAATAATTTGCGACAGTTTTCCGGAACATTGTAAGACAGTTTTTTTGTAAAAAAAATTTAACCACACTATTTCTTGTTTGTTTTTTTGTATAATTTTTACCAGGCACATTAATTTCAAGTTTTCAATTTAACGTGTGTGGCAAGAGTTTTATACAAAAAAAACTGTGAATTTGTCGTCTTTGTCGTGAATTATTCGAACCTCAGTCATAGATGGGTCAAGGTTTTTTGTTATCCAAAAATATTTTTATAGACCCGTTACTGATTTAACAAATAACGCCAAAAACTATGTACATACATATGTTTATGCCTCATAATTGAGTATAAGACATGGTTTAAAATTGCGAGAACCCACGGCATGGCCAGCACCAGATTCTCAAGTCCAGAACCAAATTCTCAAGTCCAGAACCGGATTCTCAAGTTAGGAATTTTCTGTGCCACGTTTTGGATTTTATTCTAACCAATTACGAGGCCTATGTTCGAGGCATGAAGATCGAATGTTTTCCCGATAGCATTTATAATTTTTAACCGCCACATGTTGCTCGTCAAAATGAGTTTTGAATTCAAATTGGGCGCCAAAACTTTTGAGTTACAAGAAACCGAGAATAAGCTATATAAACGGGAATGTTTTCTCTTTCGAATTACTTGAAATGATTGAATTACTTAGTTATTCAGTTTAACGACATTCACCGTTGCTGAAAATCTGTTCACGTTTCACCGGAAAACTACCTCCAAGACTTCAGTTTTCTCAGCGTCAATGCGGCGAAGCGCTAGGCGATTGAATTGTTGAACGACAGCCACATGACGCAGTAAAAATATGATTTATGTTTCACTTAATGTATGGATTTTACGAAAACAGATTTCAAATTTATCAGCAGCGAAGCTACAGTCATTTCTTCGGGTAACAACAGCCACTGACGTTGAAGCTGGATTTTGTTCCACGTTTCAACGTTTTACATCGGTAATAAAAGAACTCAATTCAACTTGGCTTTCTCCAAGACCAGAATTAAATCTGTAATAATGAGTGTACGCAGCGAATGTAAAAAACTTTTTTGGTTAAGCGAAAAAACACTTTTTGAAACGTTATTCCATCCGGAATCAGCAGTTGTCAATTGAAATCAGAGAATAATCAGCCAGTCAGTCAGTCAGTCAGTCAGTCAGTCAGTCAGTCAGTCAGTCAGTCAGTCAGTCAGCCAGTCATTCATTTAGTCAGTCATTTAGTCAGTCAGTCAGTCAGTCAGTTAGTCAGTCAGTCAGTCAGTCGGTCGGTCAGTAAGTCAGTCAGTCAATCAGTCAGTCATTCATTTAGTCAGTCATTTAGTCAGTCAGTCAGTCAGTCAGTTCTTGAGAAACTAAGGTAAGTTTGTGTCTCAGCCCGCCCGTCCAGCCATTCGCAAAGTCAATTCTAGAAAAGTTTAACATCTATTTTCACTCCTGGTTTCAGAAGACACCCTCAAGCAACGGATACTTAAACGGGAAACGCGGAGGGAGGTGGTTCACGAAATAAACACTGCTCCTAGACGCCCTCCCACCTCTTTTATAGCCTATCCAGGGTTTCTTGTTACCCAAGAACTTTTTGGCGCGCAGTTTGAATCCGAATCAGTTTTTGGCGCGCTTTCAAATTTTTGAGAAATGATTTTTTTACATAACATTTCACATAACATATCACATAACATTTCACATAACATTTCACATAACATTTCACATAACATTTAAACAAACATACGAATTGCCCCTAATGCATTGCTTACAGTGCGAAACCGGCCCACAAAATTAATTTTTGATTAACAGAAACCCTGTACCATCCCATCCGTACACTTCTACAGTATCTACATCTCCCCTTCACTATTCATCGTATGAACACCGGAAATTAGACTGCGATTGAGTTAGGGAACGAATGCACCAATACGACTGTTCGTTGGTTAACCTAGGTTGGAAAGGGTTTCTAGCTGACCAAAAACATAGTTCTGAGGACCCGTTACATTTATTTGCTAGGTAATCAGCACAACGTTTGGTTTTATAAATGAGATTTATTCAAATCATGAGTTTTAGCACCAAACGCAGAAAACATGAGGAACATGTTAGTTAAGTCTTGAAAGTAAACAATCAATACAGTACACAAAAACTTAAGAGGACGTTGAGTGAGTGAGTGAGTGAGTGAGTGAGTGAGTGAGTGAGTGCGTGAGTATTCAATTTTTAATGTAGCCTTATGAAAATTGCGTTACCGTCAACTAATTATCTCCCGAAGACATACGGATAATCCCGATTCAGTTCAAACCTGACATGTCATAAAATTTATAATACGAGAAATCCCTAATCATGAATATAAATGAGCCAAAGTCGGGATTAAGTTTTATAGAGCATCATACTTCACAGCCGTTGGTTGTTCAATTAATAATGTTTTGTTGATATTCTTTCAGCACCAAATGCAGAAAACATGAAAAACATAATAGTAAACATGCAATACGGTACAAAAATACTGAGGAGAACGTTGAGTCACTGAGTGAGTGAGTGAGTAAGTTGGTGTTTGAGTTAAGGAGTGAGTGATTGTGCGAATGAATAAGGGCGTGACTGAGTGAGTGAGTGAGTGAGTGAGTGAGTGATTGTGTGAATGAATAAGGGCGTGACTGAGTGAGTGAGTGAGTGAGTGAGTGAGTGAGTGAGTGAGTGAGTGAGTGAGTGAGTGAGTGAGTGAGTGAGTGAGTGAGTGAGTGAGTGAGTGAGTGAGTGAGTGAGTGAGTGAGTGAGTGAGTGAGTGAGTGAGTGAGTGAGTGAGTGAGTGAGTGAGTGAGTGAGTGAGTGAGTGAGTGAGTGAGTGAGTGAGTGAGTGAGTGAGTGAGTGAGTGAGTGAGTGAGTGAGTGAGTGAGTGAGTACCCAATTTTTAGTGTAGCCTTATGGAAATTGCGTTACCGGCAGCTAATTATCTCCCGAAGACATACGGATAATCCTTGTTCAGTTCAATCCTGACATGTCATGTAATTTATGTTACGAGAAATCCCTAATCATGAATATAAATGAGCCAAAGTCGGGATTAAGTTTTATAGAGAATAAAAGATTTATACTTCACAGTCAACCCCTGTACAACAAGCGTTAGTATAAAAAGGGGCGAATCTCAGATTTGATATGTATTGTTTTTCAGTTTGTACACTACACTTACACATATATGGATAAACTAGCAGACGATAAAGGGAGAGAAAAGCGAAATTTCCCCTTCTTTATCGATTTCAAAAAGTTGAGTTGGTTCCTTAAGGTGTAGGTAAAATGGCCTGATTTCTGCTAATGCCCCCCTCTTTGGAAAGATTCCGCTCCCTTTATAGGCTTCGCCGGTCCGCTAGAGATCAGGGTCATTGGCGGAAAAGTAAATCCTCCAAAGGGAGGGAAATTCCGCCAAAAAGGGGGGAATCGGCGAATTTCAGTCCGTTTTATCTACACCTTAGGGAACAAATTCTACTTTAAAAAAACGCCAAAGAACGGGGAATTCCACCTTTCCCTCCCCTTCTCGTCCGCCGGTGATCAGGGTGTGTGGTCCTCTGTTATCACTGAACTATCGGGAATGGGGCGATAGTCCCGATTACCTAATAAGGCTGCAGCCACTAGCGGACGAGAAGGGGTGGGAAAAGTGGAATTCCCCCCTCTTTGGCAGTTTCAAAAAGTAGAAATTGTTCCCTAAGGTGTAGGTAAAATGACCTGAAAACTGCCAATTCCCCCCTCTTTGACGAAATTCCCCTTCCTTTGGAGGTTGGGGTCGTCCGCCAATGGGCTGGAGCGTTTACGATTTTTTGTGGAATGTGTACAGTCACTGGTGGACAAGCTAATTTCCCAAAGGGAGGGGAATTCCGTCAAAGACGGGGGAATTGGTAGTTTTCAGCCCATTTTAATTACACCTTAGAGAACAAACTATACTTTTTTGAAACCGCCAAAGATGGGGGAATTCCACCCTTCTCGTCCGCTAATGTGTACACCACTCATGGACAACAAATGTAAAAACGGTTTTGGTTCGAACTTGATGTAGTCGACCACCAATCCTTCACATGTTGTTGAACATATTTTTTTGCCATTGATTGACTGATTGTTTGACTGATTGATTGTTTGATTGATGGACTGATTGATTGATTGACTGATTGATTGACTGACTGATTGACTGTTTGATTGATTGACTGATTGATTGATTGACTGATTGATTGATTTGTTGACTGATTGATTGATTGATTGACTGACCGACTGATTGACTGTTTGAGTGTTTGATTGAGTGATTGGTTGATTGACTGTTTGATTGATTGATTGATTGATCTCACTGCTTCACTTTAATTGCAAATGTTTTCTGTTCAAAACAGCATTTAGATTAATCCCTGAAAATCTTGAAATTATAAACTGTAATGTTAATAAAACAACGATTATTATACTGACCACGATAAAATTATGCGGAAAGCACGACATAAACGAAGAAATCCACGACTTACGGCATACGAGATTTAAGATTTAGATATAAAAATCTGTTTTATAATAGTTAATCATGAAAAACTGTCCCCATATTTCAGGTTTTTTTTTCAATTCATTATGATGAAGGCGGTATTATTTATTACCATAGTTGGCATGGGTATGGCCACTTCCTGTGATGAGAAGGCACAAAATAACGGATTGCCAGGTTATTAATGAGTTACTGTTTTATTTATTCATTATTAGTTTATGTTTATTTTTATTATTTAGTTATTATTTTATTTTACAGAAGAACGCATTTGCCAGAATGGACCAATCGACCTCGTGTTTCTGTTGATGGACAATCCAGTACACTATACGAATAAAACACGGTAACATTAGCGGACAAGAAGATTTTTTTCCTAACCTTTTTTTACTTTCCATTTCTCATAATATCCGTTAGATTACTTGTTTTTTAAATCTTTTATTGCTAAATCATGTGGAGCCAACGAATCACCGGTTTAAACATTCAATTGAGACAGAAAAGATTATCCGTATAAAAAATGTCACCGGTTCAGAAGTTTTACAATTAGAAGAACCAAATTTATGCGTTAAAATAAGTCCGACAATTGGTTATTATAATATAAATAGATCTGTAGTTTTTTGAATGTACACCGTTAAGTGAATAATCGATTCTTAGAATGGATATTTAGCTGGTACTAGCGATATAGAAATAGAGGGAAAAGCGGCATTCCTTGATCAGAGATCTTTGGAGGTCTCAAAAAATAAAGTTTAGTCTTCAAGGTTTAGGTATATTGTCCTAAGTTCTGCCGATTTTCCCTCTTCGATGGTATTCCCCTGTCTGTGGAGGTTTGGTCCGTCCGCCAGTGTTAGTTGGGTAGTATCAAGAAGCGTACATTGCATCATAGGGTGTCCGACTTGAAAGTTTCAATGAGAATGTCCTTTAATTTTTGATAGAATTGACCAATTTGAAAAAATTTTGCGCCAAATTGTAGACCCTTTTTGACAAATTTTTTTGACGCTTAATATTTTTTAAAAGCTTTTTTAAATAAATTTTAAGGCCAAAATTTCTGAACCCCCTCAATTTCGTACTTTTCTACCGTCGGCTTCGCAGGATATTGAGTTTTTTTTACTACGTTTAACACCTCTAACGGAGTAAAAAACAAATGAAAAAGTACTAGTACAACGGAAAAACAAAATAAACAATTTCACTTGCCGATTAGATGAATAAAAGATACAAGACCAGGTACAGGAACATGAACTTTGTGCACTACGTTAAACATTAATGTCATGAAAGCGGCATTCTGAACTCATATTTTTGTCGAAAACCAACGAGTCTTTTAATCAAGGTAAACAAAAAATAGTCAAATCGAAGCAATTTTGATACGCTTATCAAATTGAAAGTTCTACGGAATAGGCATCCATTTGCCAAGTTATGAACGGTTCGTTGTAGCCGCTTGGCGTGAGGTCACCACGCGGAGGAGGAGTCTCCTTATTTACAAAGATGATTTCGCAACCAATTTTGATACAAAGCCTACAATAGCTTTGTCATAACATTCTGCCGTTAAAATTACTCACCAGAAACAGTCGGATAACGAGGATTTGTCTGACAAAACACTTGATAGCCCAAGAGTTAGGGGATATGAAGGATATTTTGAACTGTGAAGAAAGTTGCATGTTGGCCTCGTATCTATTATTCTATTCATTTATTTAACATGGTAAACAGTTTTATTTTGTTGTTTTTATGTGGGAGTGACTTTTTCCAGTTGTTTTCTTTTTGTTTGAAATGTTAATCGTTAACAAAAAACTGCATATACTTCGAAATCAACGGTAGAAAAGTACGAAAATGAGGGGGTTCGGTAACTTTGGTCTTAAAATTTCTATAGAAAAGCTTTTTCAAAAATTTAAGCGTCGAAAAAATTTGTCAAAATTTGTCTACAAACTGGCGCAAAAATTTTTGAAATTGGTAAATTCTATCAAAAATTAAAGGACATTCTCATTGAAACTTTTAAGTGGGACACCCTGTACTACAAACAGTACAGGGCAAAGATGCGACAAAGTTGCCGAAGCTATTGAAAAGATGTGAAATAATCGGATGTGGACGATTCCATCCAATCAGTGAAGAGAATCTACTTTACTGTTGTAAAATACGGCGATTTTGTCACCTCTTTTGAATCGTACTGTATATGTTCTTGTTTTTCAGTGTTATAAATTTTTTTTTCATATCTTCTTATTTTATTTAATTTTATTTTATTTCAGCAACGACACAATGGACGTACTGCGCGAGATCAGCCTCAATAGTTTGCTCGGGCCGTGCGAAGACAACCTGGCCGTGTTCTCCATGTCGACGGCAACGATGCAACTCATCGGGTTTGACGATGTCGTCGATGCGAACGCACTTACCGAGGCGTTCACCAGTTGGTAATTTTGTTGTCCCACCGGTATATTAGAGAAGCTAAAAGAAAAAAATTTAGTGACGTTCATATAGGAACAAATTACTGAACACAAACATACAGTCGGTGCAGCGGGTTTTGTCTTGTAAAACTGCTGCCACAAATATTTTAAAATTGAATGTTTCTCTGGTTATAAGAGGAATATGAAGAAAAAAATAAATCTATGTAGTTATTTTTATAGGTTATTTTTATAGTTTACTATGAATGTACAATGTTTCAGCGTTGATTCCTTCAAATGCTTACTAAACCGTGCATTTATGTCCAGATCAAATAAAAGTTATCAGATAAAATGAAACTATGATAGATGTATGCTTCAGATCACGCCGTATGGGGCAGCACAGCAAACAAATTAACGGGCAAAGAGGTAGGATTATTTTTTCTCAAATTGTATTTTTCGGTAAAATTCATTTGTTGGTTGAGTGAAATTTGAGGGACGTGCAAGGATCAGACCATATTCGTTGATTTCTACAAATATTTCTACCAGATAATCAGGTTTTTATTCTACAGGGTGGTCCAAAAAAAATGACAACACTTTGAAGCTGAGTAACTCTCGGCACAGAGATCAGATTTGATTGAAATTTTCAGGTATTATCAACAACATACTAACTTAGAAAAATATATAAAACCAAGCTGATCAGACAATCACAGCGGCCACCACGCATTAATGTTTGGAAAAATGCGTGTGGGTCAAAAACCGAGCGAACAATTAGGACATGGATTACACGTGATTTGCGAAAAAATAAACTCAGTTATTTTAGCCTGTAATCAATCAAGAGTCTTTTTTACTTATGCTGAAACATTTGTAATATAAATTTTTTGAATTTTATTTTTCATTAGATAAAATCTTGTTTCAGAGGTGAAAACTGCGTGTATCTCCTTCTGACATTGAAAAAGCGTTTAGTTTGCTAATTTAAAATGAAAAAATAAAAAACAATTTAACAAAATGCTTAAAAACCATCGATAAAATTTAAGTAAACGTGGAATGTTCACCATCGACTAGCAAAATCTAATATTTCATTTATTACGTGCATATCATCCCTTGAATATGCATGCACAATGTAGGCGGTTTTTGACCCATGCGCATTTTCGCAAACATTAATGCGTGGTGGCCGCTGTGATTGTCCGATCATCTTGGTTTTATATATTTTTCTAAGTTAGTATGTTGGTGATAATACCTGAAAATTTCGATGAAATCAGATGCCTGTGCCGAGAGTTATTCAGCTTCAAAGTGTTGTCATTTTTTTTGGACCACCCTGTATAATAAACTTAGGTAAAAGTTTAAGAAATAGGTTTTTTACGATTCTTTTTTCCTGTTTTCACAGGTCAGCGAATTGGTAAAGTCGGCGCACGAGATGGTCAAACACAGAAGTCGGACGGTGCCAGTAATAGTGTTGATGCTAACTGACGGACTTTATGACGCTTACGAGGAGATGACGAATGAAACAGAGGCACGAGTCAAACATAAAAACATTGACGTTAGATGGTCCCTTGTTGTTGTTGTTGTTGTTGTTGTTGTTGTTGTTGTTGTTGTTTTTGCTGTTGTTGTTGTTGCTGTTGTTGTTGTTGTTGTTGTTGTTGTTGTTGTTGTTGTTGTTGTTGTTGTTGTTGTTGTTGTTGTTGTTGTTGTTGTTGTTGTTGTTGTTGTTGTTGTTGTTGTTGTTGTTGTTGTTGTTGTTGTTGTTTTTGTTGTTGTTTGCTGTTGTTGTTGTTGTTTGCTTTATTATTGTTGTTAACTAAGGAAATGGCGGTGAAGGTGATGTTGTTTCTGATTGTTAACAGTTTTCAGGAAGCCCTTGGAAAACGTTATGCGGAACTCGAAAAAGTGTTAGATGACACGGAGGTAAACGAGGACAAGTATACTATAGAGGATTTAGAGAAACTTCAAGAACAGGTTTATCCCAACTTCTGTTGACTTCAGTAGCTGCAAAGTGAATGGCTTAAGAATCTTGGTTAGGGTTTCTTGTTATCAAAAATTAATCTTGCGGGGCCGGTTACGCACGTATGAAATGAACTAAACGCAATCTTCGTACGTTGTCCAAATGTTATTGAGAAAAGATTTTATTTCTCGGAACTTTGACAGCGCACCAAAATGTTTCGGCTAACAAGACACCCTGAATAGGCTACATGATATTAAACATGTTCTGGGTAATTAAAGATGGCCCTTTTGAAGACCTTTTTTTGCAGATGGATGCAATTGTTGAACTAAAGGACAAAGCATATTTAACGTGTTCTGCTTGAATACAAAAGAGCCGTTTCAAACAACATTTTTTTTTCAGATGGAAGCAATTACTAAACAAAGAATGGACGCATATAACGATTATGAAAAAGTGAGTGAAATCCTCATTAACAGTGACAACTACTTACGGAGGTTTGTTCAAACTGTTATGTGTTCGTTCAACACAGATGTTTCAGAATTGGAGTACTTAATTTTTTTGCGAAAAAATTTTATGCCTAATTTTTCGGCGGAAAAATTGGAGTATCTAATTTTTTCAGCGGTATTTGATTTAAGACGCATTCTCCACGGGATCCATTCTTTATAGCTTGTTACAGGCTTCTCGTTATCAAAACATATTTCTGTGGATCCGTTACCGCTTTTTCATTGAACTAAGTGCAACTTTCGTATGTTGTTCAAATATCAAATGAAAAAGTAAACGTTTTCATCAAATTGGAATGTGGGCCAAAAGCAGATATGAATTCAAACTGTGCGCAAAAGCTCTTTGGAGTAACAAAAAAACTATGGATAGGCTAAAAATGCACACGAGTTGATCCCACTCACCGCCAAAAAATTTGGTCATTGAGTTTACTGCAGTTCTCTAATTTTCATCCGAATTTTTTATATTTCTTCGTTTAGCCTTAAAGAAGTCATGGAAGACAATCGTAGAAAAAACGTGACTGAGCTAGAAAAAGCCGTCCATGAGTTCGCATCACACGACGGTGTGGACTTGTATGCGATCGAATTTTCCGGAGAAGCGTACGGGTTGGTTAACGCTAATATGAAGTAAAAAACAAGATAAATTAGAAAAAATAAATAAACAAGTTTACAAAAATTATTTCGTTTTTCAGTGATTAACAATTTCAAAAACATTTGAAAAAATTCCTAAAACAAAAAAAAAATTTAAACTGTGTTTTTTTTCAGGACAAATATGCTTCGACTTGTGGACACTGAACACTCCATTCTGGGTCACGATGTAGAGGACCGCGATGCGAAGGACCGCATCGTTGAAATCACGGGCCGGAACTACCAGCGTTGCCCGCCTCAAGGTTAACAGGCAAATCATCGTTTTTACACGAGTTGCAGATTGAAATGCAGTTTTTTGCAGATGTCTGCAATTTTTTGCAGATTTCTGCAGATTTCTGCAGAGATATAGTCTCCTTTTCTAACTTTAGAAGATGTTCTTCCAAAATGATGACAATACACATAAACAGTCAGATATGTAGGTCACGTTTTGACTGAATAAAAAAACGGGTCGAAAATGATCCACAAGATTTGGAATCCTAAAGTAAGAACGTAAGTCTGAATACACGTTTTTTGTACATATATTTACAAAAATTATTAGATATCCATGTGAGGTGTTCTTTGGTAAGTTAAGTGGTTATCGTTGACTATTGCACAGAGCAGATGTATGTGACAAAATCGCTGAAGCTATAGCAACCGTGCACGCAGCTTCAGCAAGTAGGTCCTCTTCGCTGATTGGTTGGAAGCGTAAACACTAGCTGAAGCGTCGGCGACGCGAGTTTACTAACTGCACTATTCTGAGAATCAAAATTGCCAAAAACTGTAATTTTCGAGTTTTCTCAGAAAAAAGTGTTTTGGAGAATCGAAATTTTCAAATTGTATATATTATCGATTCTTTACTTATATTTTTCAAACGGATCCCACCTCCGCGCTCCGCGCAGTGCTAACGCGCCTGTCCTCGCTATCGCTCGGACAAGCCAGCCTTACGATGCGTTATCGGGGGTTAACGAGCAGTAAAACTTCAAAGGAAATAGTGAAAATTCGAAAAAACTCGTCTGCAGTCAGTATTTTACTAAATTTTACAAAAGCTTTTGAACCCGAAACCTCTCGCTTGAGAGGCCAACACCCTGACCACCGGGCCATGCCTGCTTTGGTTATTATGAGATAAACGATGGTGTCAATACATGACGGTAGAAGCACGTGTTGGTTGCATTGAATGCACACGTTGAATTTCGGATTCTTAGAATAGTGCAGTTAGAAAACTTGCGCCGGCGACTCCCACGCTCCCATCTGATCAGCGAGTACCTAATCGCGGAAGCTGCGCGCACAGTTGCAATAGCTTCGGCGATATTGTCGCTCCTTTATTCTGTACTGTACATGATTTGGCATAAATTGAAAGTCATAATTTCAACTATCAGTCAATGTTGATGTGCAGTACATGCAAAAGTTTGTGACAAAGCTTCAGCAAGTAGGTCCTCTTCGCTGATTCGCTGGAAGCGTGGGAGTCGCCGAAGCTTCGGCTAGGTTTCATCACGCTTCCAACCAATAGGCGAAGAGTACTTACCTGAAGCTTGCCATAGCTTCGGCGAGTTCATCGGATAACCGTTATTTCACTATTTGTGACTTGGTATCCTATCTTGCTAACTGAATAAATTTGTTTAAATTTTTCATCACATTATTCTTGTTTTTTACTGTAAACATAATGTTTTTTTTTTCAATAACAATAGATGACGCTGCAACGGAGACGCTGACGGACGCAATCAAGGAGCAATACAAGTGAGTATGCATGATTGCTAAGTTTAAATGTAACTTTTATTGTAGTAACTATCAAACATTTTCGGAATCAGTAAGTTTGAGAAAACCTAAGCAACTTTTGCATTACTCGGCATTATTCGTATTGGGTCTTGGTTTGTTTTCCATATTACTTATAAAGAAATGTAAAAACCATCGGTTTATTCAAAATTTGAGGTATAGCCTATCCAGGGTTTCTTGTTAACAAACAACATTTTATCGCGCAGTTTGAAAAGAAGTCTGTTTTGGCGAGCTGATAAAATTTAGAGGAAGAAATTTTTTTTACAAAAACTTTGGAGTTTGGACAATATACGGTAACTGCGCTAATTCGTTGCATACGAGCGTAACCGACCCACAAATTTAATTTTTGATAACAAAAAACCCTGATCAAGCTATGTATATCTGTTGAACAAGTACTAACCGTTATAAATTTCACGGCCAACAAACTAATGCCCGATGTAAAACTGCCAGTATAGTCAGTTGAAAAAAAACAGCTGCAACAAAGTTGCAATTTTCCTCGCAACTTTTTGTGACTTTCCGAATTATTTCGCAACTCAGAAACAGAAAAGCATTTTTAACAACTAAACATTTTTAGGATTATGAGCATTTTAACCATTTTTGAACATTCAAAGCACTTTTAATGAAACTTATTGTTTCGGAACAACATGAAAATTTCCGGAACTGTTGAAAAAAAGAACTTGCGACTGACTGAAAGGACTTCCAAGGCTTCAAAGAGGGGGGAATCCTAGGAAAATATTCTCTTATTTTCTACACCTTACGGAACAAAAGGTACTCTTTGAAACCGCCAAAAAGGGGGAATTCCTCTCTTCCCCCCCCCTTCTCGTTCGTTATTACTTCCTAAAGGTACGTTCATAGTTTTCCCTGGACTTTCCCGGGAAATGTGATGTTCCAAAAGTTAACACGCTTTGCTATAGCAGCCACATTGGTCGCTGCTTATGACAGCCGTTTCCTGGGAAAGTCCAGGGAAAGTCAGGGGAAGATTATACACGTACCCTAATGGCACTTTTTTCAGGGTTGCGGGCTACTGCGTCTTTAACCCAAACGATCTTGAAGTGTGCCAGTCATAATCGGATGTGATTTTTTTTATTTGTGCGTTCAGAGTGTTCTTGAGAAATTCTCAAACTTTCGCGCTTCGAAACTGTTAGATCAGGTAAACAAAAATATCAAACGAAACATTTTCGAAACTAAAAACGGAAACAAAACCATTGTTAAAAGAACAACGAAAACCAAAACAGTTTTGGCGTGTGTCAAAAGTTGAAAGAAGACTCTGAGGGCGCCCGATGCAATTATTATACTTTTATTTTGGATTAATCACTTAAGACATATTTTTGTATCGATGTAAAATGATCTTCGGAAAAAGTGTTCGGTTATTTCGCCAGTTAGAACTATAATGAAAAAACGGTAAATGTCGGATTATTGGTGATTAGAAAGAAATCCATTTTTTAGTGAACCGTACACCATTGTGAATAATCTGTTGATTGATTGAGTGATTAAGTGAGTGAGTGAGTGAGTGAGTGAGTGAGTGAGTGAGTGAGTGAGTGAGTGAGTGAGTGAGTAAGTGAGTGAGTGAGTGAGTGAGTGAGGTAGTGAGTGAGTGAGTGAGTGAGTGAGTGAGTGAGTGCGTGAGTGAGTGAGTGAGTGAGTGAGTGAGTGAGTGAGTGAGTGAGTGAGTGAGTGAGTGAGTGAGTGAGTGAGTGAGTGATGAGTGAGTGAGTGAGTGAGTGAGTGAGTGAGTGATGAGTGAGTGAGTGAGTGAGTGAGTGGAGTGATGTGAGTGAGTGAGTGAGTGAGTGAGTGAGTGAGTGAGTGAGTGAGTGAGTGAGTGAGTGAGTGAGTGAGTGAGTGAGTGAGTGAGTGAGTGAGTGAGTGGGTGAGTGAGTGAGTGAGTGAGTGAGTGTGTGAGTGAGTGAGTGAGTGAGTGAGTGAGTGAGTGAGTGAGTGAGTGAGTGAGTGAGTGAGTGAGTGAGTGAGTGAGTGAGTGAGTGAGTGAGTGAGTGAGTGAGTGAGTGAGTGAGTGAGTGAGTGAGTGAGTGAGTGAGTGAGTGAGTGAGTGAGTGAGTGAGTGAGTGAGTGAGTGAGTGAGTGAGTGAGTGATTTCAAAAGGTTTGAAAAAATAGCTTTTCGTCTTGACAACCATTGAAGCTGAAAATCAGTTCACGTTTCAAGAAAATCCCACTAAATAGAACTTCGATTTTTCAGCGTGAGTATTTCGAAGCGCTGACCAATTGTTCTGCTGAAGAACAGCCACCCATAAATGTAAAAAACTGTCCAAGTTTCACAATCTTTATGCTTTCGTAATATTTTATTCATTTTTTGCAAGAAAGGCGAAGCTCTATTCAAGTTTTCGGGTAACGACAGCCATTCAAGGAAGGTTATATTAATTTCACGTTTCACTATTTATACAAATTTTATAGGAGCTGTTTCAATTTTGAGCAGTGGGAAAAACTATAGACCACTCTCCGGGTAACAACAGCCACTGAGTTCTGAGCCAAATATCAGTTAATGTTTCAACCTGGTGCGTGCATAATAAAATACATCTCTAAAAACTTTAGTTGGGCGTTAGCTCTTACTCCCGTGTAGAAGAAAAGTCGGCCACTTCGATTCTTCTCCGAAAACGTGATTCTGTTTTTTTTCATGCAATTTTTATGCAAATCTCATTTTTACCACATCTTTCGGAAAACTAAGTTACCGGCAACCAAAAATATCTCGAAGACATGCGTGGTAACCGATACAGTTCAGTTCTGACAGGTCCAGTCACTAGCGGACGAGCTAATCCACCAAAGACAGAGGAATTTCATCGAAGAGGGAGGAATCGGCTATTTTCAAACCATTTCACATGCACCTTAGGGAACAAACTCAACTTTCTGTAACCGCCAAAGAGGGTGGAATTCCACTTTTCCCTCCCCTTCTCGTCCGCTAGTGGGTCCAGTCATGAAATCCCTAATCATGATTAAGTAGGAGACCAGAACGTTTTTATATACTTATAGCTTACACAATGAAAACCACAAGGGTTAAGTTCTACCGAGAATACAATGTAAGAAAAAAACTTCGTCCAAAAAGCCACCCTTTACAACGTGCGTTAGTATAAATGGGGGAGAATTTGAGCTTCGATGTGTATTGTTGTTATACATATATGTAGTTTGAATATAACATTCGTAAAAGGATAATAGCTCAAATTTCGCATCAA
This sequence comes from Daptonema setosum, assembly GCA_964036265.1. Classification (NCBI taxonomy): domain Eukaryota; kingdom Metazoa; phylum Nematoda; class Chromadorea; order Monhysterida; family Xyalidae; genus Daptonema; species Daptonema setosum. Next base: position 3,116,883 of record OZ038442.1, read on the forward strand.
TCAGTGTGTGTGTTCATCTGGTATCACTGAACTGTCAGGAAAAGGAGCGATAGCCCCGATGCACTAGTATGGTTGGAGCGTTTACGTTTTTTTCTGTAATCTGTATAGTCGAATTTTTTTGGTTACGCCTTTTTTAGGAACTTTTTTCTGTGTAAAACCTTTCCCTCACCCAAAAAAATATGATTACGACTGTGATTAGGAACTTTTTTGTGTGTGAAACCTTTTCACCATCTCGAAATTGCGGCTTTCGACCGCCAATTTCCGGGTGAGGGAAAAGTTTTACACAGAAAAAATATCCAAAAAAGGCGTAACCAAAAAATTCTACTATACAACACTCATTGACAAGAAATGTACAACAGGCTCTCTGACAAATGCCAGAACGATCTGCATACAACCGCAATCGGATTCAATGACCTTACTAATAAAAAAAACAATAAAAATCTCAGTATATCATTTTTTTATTAGGCTTATGCTTAGTAACAAGTTTAGGTTTAGTAACAGGTTTAGTCTTTGTAATAGGTTTAGGCTTAGTAATAGGTTTAGGTTTAGTTACACTCTCATATTTCAGCATGTAAGCAATTTGTCGAATCAAATTTTATAATAGCGAACAGTCATATTTAGTGAGGAATGCAATAAAAATAGTTTTCGTATAGGATAAGTAAACCAAGGTTTCAAGGTTTCATTGGGTTGACTCGTATATAATTGGTCTTACAAATTACGAATTACAAATTACTTTGAATAAACAATAAAGAAATATAATAAAAGTAAGTGAGACGTAATTAATAAAAAATAAAATATAAAGTGAGAGTAACGACCAGACATATACGGAACTTGTCCTGATGGACATATCGAAAACCGGAGGGGTTTAAGGAGAGGAATAACAACGGTCTTTCGTTACTGTAATACTAAAAACAAATCAAAGAAAAGTATATATTGGTGAATAAAAAGTCGAGATTCGATTGATTAATGGAATGTGTGACTATGGTAAGGTGGAATGGTACTGAATAGCAAATTAATTACAGTTCTGTGGTTAAGGCATATCGGCTATCTAAAAAAGTGGGCTTTATATCGTCGATGTACTTATACACAATGTTTGAATCAATTAATTTGCGTCTGAAAACAACAGAACATGGGATTTCAACCAATTCTTGAGTAAGATCATTCCAAAGGTTCAGAGGTTCAAAGGTTCCAAAACTAATAAGTAATTTTGTTTTTATTTGTGAAAATAAAAATCTAGTTTAATTTCTGTAAAATAATGTTTGCTAACTTATAAAAGAGAAAATAAGAACTAAACGTTGTTTCGGCCCTGCCTCCGACAACGTTCCTAAAAAACAGCTGTTTGGGCCTCCTCAGGGAGATAACATTATAACATTTATGCCTCACCTAGATCGAGCAATACAACTCCAAGCCTTTCGTCTCAAAGTTGTTTGATCCGATTGTGGTTGTATGAAATTTGTTCTCGCTTGTATCAGACTGCGTACAACAGTGGAACGGTCTCAAAGTTGTTTGATCCGATTGTGGTTGTATGAAATTTGTTCTCGCTTGTATCAGACTGCGTACAACAGTGGAACGTTAAGGAAAGCCATTTGGTTTTGGGTTTTGATTTGAACATGATTTAGCCATTCGACGATACCTTTCACGTTATTAAACTTTGACGTTACTTTACTGTCCGATTTACATAACTACTGTAGGCATTTTTTGTGCGTTCTTTCATTTGACATGGATTCGCAGTTTGCTGTTGTAAATACTTCCGTCATTATGATATTGAGTCAGTCAGTCAGTCATTCAGCCAGTCAGTCAGTCAGTCAGTCGGTCAGCCACTCAGTCAGTCAGTCAGTGAGTCAGTCAGTCAGACAGTCAGACAGTCAGACAGTCAGATAGTCAGTCAGTCAGTCAGTCTGTCTGTCTGTCAGTCAGTCAGTCAGTGAGTCAGTCAGTCAATCAGTCAGTCAGTCAGTCAGCCAGTCAGTCAGTCTGTCCGTCCGTCAGTTTCCTGTTATCCCTGAGACGCACCAAGTTGTTTTGAAATGTTTTTTCTTTGATTACTTTAAATATTGCATATCACATTGATCTGTATTTTTGAACCTCACTGCTTCTCTTTACTTGCCTTTTTCTGCTCCAATTCAAGTTCAAACCAACATTCATGAAATCCATAACCAATAGTTTAAAATTATGTGTCAACAGACGTATATTCTCATTTTTTCAGATTTGTTAAATTCATTATGCTGAAGGCGGTATTACTATTTACCATAGTTGGCATGGGTAAGGCCACTTCTTGTGACGAGAAGGTACCAAGTAACGGTAAGCGAGGTAGACGTATGGAAATTTTCCAAGATGGATTAGAGTATTGGTGGAAAAATTTTTTTATGCTTTTTACTTTTACTTTTCACTTATGATTTTTTTCAATAAACTGGAGCCATCGAGGCATACTAATACCAAATCATAACGGTGTTTCCGTAGTAGCCAGAGAATCGTTGAATAAACTGACGGTCAATGGCAGAAACCTCAAAGCAACGCATCACGATCTGTAACTCAAGTCAGATTTCGAACTTAGGACCGGAACTAAGAATATTGGTCAATAAAGTTTTTTTGATGAGTTGAACAGAGTATTATGTAAGACTTTCTTGGATGAGTTGAACCAAAGGTGTTAGTCAATAAATATTTTATTTGATGAGTTGAATATTATATTGGTCAATAAACAATTTTTTTTGATTAGTTGAGTAGAGTCTTGGTCTGAAAAGTTCTTTATTAGGATATTGTTTTATTTAAAAATCATTATTTAGATATTATTGTTTTTATTATCAAGTTAATTTTTATTCAATTCATTATTGAGATATTGTTTCATTTTACAGAAGGACGCACTTGCCAGAATGGACCAATCGACCTCGTGTTTCTGTTAATGGACAATCCAGTACACTATACGGATAAAACACGGTAAAATTATGGGCAAGATGATTTTCTTTGTATGGCTAAAATTTTTTCCCCACTTCTCATAATCTCCGTAGATTACTTGTTTTTCAATCTTTTCAACGTTTGCTAAATCACGTGGAGCCAACAAATCACCGGTTTTAACATTCAACTGAGGCAAAAACAACTTTTTATACATGGTGATTTGTCACTGGTTCAGAAGTTTTACACTAAAATAACCACATTTATCCATTAAAACAGGTCAGACAATTGGTTATTTAGTGTGTCAATATATCTGTAGTTATTTCAATGTACACCGTTAAATAAATAAAGAGAAGCGTACATTACATCATATACTACAAACAGATGTGAGTGACAGAATTGCCGAAGCTATGTATGACAAGTAGAATATCTGGGCAGCTTTAGCAAATGGGTCCGCTTCGCTGATTGGCTGGTCGGATAGCATATTTGGAAACGGCACCCACTTTGTGTCAGAATTATTGCTGCCCAACGACAGCTCATAACCATTTGATTGTTTGTACGGCTTAGGTTTAGTTCCGAACAACGAACTGTACGTTTGTAAAGGAAATATCATAACTTAGACTCTTTGTGAATCTGAAATAAAAAGTCGAATTCTGGATTCTGACAAAAAGTGGATGCAGTTTCCAAATATGCGGCCGGATAGCGATTTCAACCAATCAGCGCAGAGAATTCACATACTTGATGAAGCGGCGCACACAAAACAATATTGACATAGCTTCGGCGATTTTGTCACATCTTTTGTCTTGTACTGTATATATACTTTTTATTGTTATATTATTTTATGTTTTCTTGTTTATACTATAACATTTTTTATATTATTTAAATTTTTTATAATTATTTTTAATATTATTTAATATTATTTTACTTCAGCAACGACACAATGGACGTACTGC
>OZ038442.1:3120924-3130924 GCA_964036265.1 Daptonema setosum
CACTCACTCACTCACTTACTGTACGAACGCACGCACTCACTCACTGACTCACTCACTCACCGTTATTACTCACTCACTCACTCACTCACTCACTCACTCACTCACTCACTCACTCACTCACTCACTCACTCACTCACTCACTCACTCACTCACTCACTCACTCACTCACTCACTCACTCACTCACTCACTCACTCACTCACTCACTCAGTCACTCACTCACTCACTCACTCACTCACTCAATCACTCACTCACTCACTCACGCACTCACTCACCCATTCAGTCACTCACACGCTCACTCACACACTCACTCACTCACTCACTCACTCACTCACTCACTCAATCACTCACCCACTCACTCACTCACTCACTCACTCACCCACTCACTCACTCACACGCTCACTCACACAGTATGATGTGGAAGCGATGTGAGCTAATTGCATAAATCGTTCATTCATTCATTCATTCAATCTTCCATGATTGATGATGTTTAGATTGATGATGCTTCGATGATGTTTAGAGACAAACTGAAACAGTTTCGATACTGGATGACTTTCAAAGTGAGTGAGTGAGTGAGTGAGTGAGTGAGTGAGTGAGTGAGTGAGTGAGTGAGTGAGTGAGTGAGTGAGTGAGTGAGTGAATGAGTAAGTGGGTGACTGAGTGATTTATTAAAATAAGTGACCTGAATGTCATTTTGAGTTTGCATTGCGAAGTGAGTTTTCATGATGATGTTTAGAGACAAAACTGAAACAGTTTCGATACTGGATGACTTTCAAAGTGAGTGAGTGAGTGAGTGAGTGAGTGAGTGAGTGAGTGAGTGAGTGAGTGAGTGAGTGAGTGAGTGAGTGAGTGAGTGAGTGAGTGAGTGAGTAAGTGGGTGACTGAGTGATTTATTAAAATAAGTGACCTGAATGTCATTTTGAGTTTGCATTGCGAAGTGAGCTTTCATGATGATGTTTAGAGACAATACTGAAACAGTTTCGATACTGGATGACTTTCAAAGTGAGTGAGTGAGTGAGTGAGTGAGTGAGTGAGTGAGTGAGTGAGTGAGTGAGTGAGTGATTGAGTGACTGAGTTACACATTTGTATGCCTTGCACATGAGATCGGTCGTTGAATCATCAAATCCATTGAAGGAAAGGTTGACTCGCGAGTAGTACAGTACGGTCTGGGCCGATGGATACTTACAGTGTTAACCGCCTAATCGTTTGTCCAATCTCGCAGGGTCCTCTTTTACCTGTTACAGCATATACCGTTCCCCCTTTGAACACTGCACATAGACTAGCTCGCGGCCCCATTTCTGTCCCCCTCATCATTACTGAAATAAGCAATTGCGGCGGCGGCGGCGGCGGGCCCCAACCTTCATTAATCAATACCAAGACCAAACTGTTTATGAAAAAAAATTTATTGATCCTCAATACAACTTATTAACAAGTGCTAGAAAAATTTCAAAATCCAATGGTTTTTCATGATTATCACCGTTTAAATAAGCAATCAAAGCTTGTACAGGGGATCCTGTACGCTGTTTTTCACTATCCTTTCCAGGATAAACAATCATACCACTGTCGTTAATATGAGGAGAAAGCAGTTTAACCAAACGTGCCATGTTGAACTTTCGTTTCAACGGGACTCGTTCGGTTTTTGATTCGATATCCATAACACTGATGTGATGGTATGAAACCTCCTTCTCTTACAGTGAGCAACTCGTTTTCTGTTGTAAAATCAATGACAAGATATTGATGAATATTATTTTGCTTAAGCATGTGATTAAATGGTTCCAACAAACGAAAACTTTCTCCGGGAAAATAGTTGTTTGATATAGATTTAATGACAGGCAGCATACGCCTGCTGGCGAACAAAACAAGATAATTAGTACTTCGCAAAAGAGTAGACAAACAGCTTTTTTGCAATGGTGTAGAACCAGACAAATTTTGAATTACGAGAATTGCAGTATAGTTTTGATGATGACTTAGAATGTTCCAAATATCGAAAAGCGAGGAAATATTTTTGGGATTTTGACAGACGTCATCAAATACAACACATTTATGATAAGCAGATGAATTAGAAAACAATGAATTCTCTCGGATGGCTTCGTCAGGATAACCTTCATGAAATGCAATTGGTATATTATCTTTTTTTAATGCATCACGAAGTCTTTCGAACAACAATTGATCATCAGCATGTTTGGCGTGTACCCAATGAACCTCAGATAACGGGCGTTGAAAGCAGTCTTGATGGTTTTTTAGCAGGTTTTCAATTAAATATGTTTTTCCACAATTAGAGCCGCCCGTTACAATTACGCAGGACGGTGATTTCAGTTTCAAGTTGCAAGTTGTCATTATGATAAATATTGTTGTGATTCACACTATTTATGCAATAAAAAAGTAAGACATTCCTCACTTAATGTCAATACCGGTTTGAAATTGACCTTGTCGATCTATGGTGAACCAAGAATCATAATAACAGAACATCAGGATTATTAGATTTTCCGTTGGAGCTTCAGCAAAAGTGATATCAATGTCACAGGTACCCTGTGACTTCTTAAGTCGTTCTTGTTGGACAGCTGACGTCAGAGAAACTCCATATACTGCATTTCCATTGTCGAAAGTTGTCATGTCAAACAATGGATTGACGGCATTTAATTGCTCGAACACTGCCGAATAAGGTTCATGATAATGTTTTTGCTTGGGATCCATGTTCATTCCCCCTAATGATGGAAGAATCTGACCATTACACTGAACAGTTATGTTCTTAACGTTATGATGTCCGAACACATGGCCAGAGTCATGTGGATCACCATTATACTGGTTTTCTCGGAGGATTACCATGGCAATCTTTTTCGGGAGACGACTAGTGTTTAGTGAATGCGAAAAATTTGTCATCGACTTTTGGTGTAAATAATTTAAAACTTGAACACACTCATAGTCTACTTTGATGGTAGGAGGAATAACAGCGTTCAGTCGACATCTTGGCACGTGTAAATAGGCATGCGAAATTGTGAGTTTCAAACTCATAGACACATCTGTGGGCAGTTTAGTTTCCAACAAGCAAGTTTCCGAACGGGCTGGATAGAATCGCAGCGTACAGTGAACATTATCTGGCAAAAAAGCACCTGACTGGAACACATCCAAATTAACTGGCGTAGATGCGGAGACCGTTTTACCGTCTTTAATCATCATTCCACGTTCATAGTCGGCAGGGTTGATACTATCGTTAAGCAGTACTCTATTCTTAAACTTTGGATTCTCATTGTGGAAAAATAATGCAGACTGCAGCGCACGTTGTTGGCGTTCATCCGTGAACAATAAATTTTTTAAATATGATTTCCGTGAGTGTTCCCGTTGAGAAGATTCACATAAATTACCGTTAATGAATAAATTAACATCTTCAAACATCGAGAAGCCGATTCCGTTGTAAACATTGGCTTTATCTGTTTTTGCAATGTTCACCCATTCATCATTAACTTTTTTAGATATAGTAAACTTAACGATTATTTTAACATTTTTAGCATCGATCACCATACCAGGTATTGGTCTGATATGGAATATTATCGGATTTCGATTATTTTTTGTGTCCACTGGTAGTAGTGAATCAGATTGAATTGTTTCAACCGCGACAGTATCCAGTTGATCCCGCCAGTTGACATCAAGCTTACGTTTAGGCATTTTTCGGACGAATGTGATAGACAATGAAGAAATGATTATGTTTTGAATTTACTGACTCTCCGCTGTGGTTAAGTAGTGAAAATGTGATACGATGATGAAGACTTTTCTCCAATGGCATGTAGCCAATCCTTGGGCTATTAAAAGTACCTAATATGTGGGGATCAGTTGCTGGTGCATGCAGGAAATCAATAATGCGATTATTTGAACCTCGTGACGTTGAAAAATTTTGCTTGGCTTGATGGCATGAAATCAAGAACAGACGTTCATCAACAGAGGGGTTATATGTTTGAAATTTTATAGGTGTATCCGTGACTGTTTTTTCTTCATTTTCTAAAAATTCAGGTAATCCTAACATGTCCGCCAAATCTGGAGACAAGTCAACGGTGGACATTTTGGGTTGCCTAAATTGCCATCCTGAAAGATTTTTGAAAATTTTGGCGGGCGCTGTCTCCATGTTCGTACCATATTCATCAGCTAGCTTATTGCTTATTATGTAAAGTGCCTCGGTTTCCTTGGTGTATGGTATTCTATCAAATTTGACTAATTTTATACTTCCATCAACATTGTTTGTAGTTGTGAACCACAGTTCATTAGAATAAATCCATGAGGCACTGAGCGCCGAGTAAATCAATCCAATTTCATAATCAGTAGATGTTGCATCAATAGGCTCGTTGAGCATAGTTGTAGCAAAGCCATTATTACCAGCAGAGCTGGCAGTATAATAAAAACCAGTTTCATCCATGTTTGAATCAGTTGATCAAAATTAGCCACATATATAGACCGTTTAAAGAAGACATTATTCAGTAAAAGGAAGCAATTCAGCTGCATAGTAAGTGCCGGAAATCTCTGCACCGTCAGACGTATCTAACAAGGTGTATCTATATATACCATTGTGGTTATGAACTCTTTTAACTTCGTATATTTTGTCACTAAAGTAAGAATGAAATGATTTCGAAAATGGTGTACGATCCAATAAAATCTGTACTTTAGTTCCAATTTTCAGTATACTCTTGTCTTTTGTTTGTTTTACTTTGTACAACGTGTCATAAACCTGTTGCTGATTTTTGAATGTTACTTCTGAAGGCGCCAAGCCCCCGAGTGTTTTAGATTTACGATTGTTTTTTGCTCTCACTGCTTTTTCGAGATTATCAATCCAGTTTTTCGAGTTTGTCGCATGAAACATTTTGTACAACCGGTCAAGTAGCCAACGACCTTGCCCTTCCACCATAGCACATTTTTTTGGATGACGCAGTGCAAAGTGATAAACTTTAAAATCATCGTAAACGTTATTTACTTCTTTATTATATAAATCTGTGCCCAGATCTGTGCCCAACAATGACACTGGTGCCAAAAACACAGTTTCCCGTATTTCATTAAAGATGCTCTGCATTGCTTCCGCAACAATGCTCCCAGATTTATTCTTCAAAGGTCTGGCCCAAATTCTTCTTGAAAAACAGTCCACAACTAGTAGAATATAGCGATATCCCTTGTTGAAACGACTGATACGTTGTAGATCAAACAAGTCGGCCTATAAATATGAATCTTGATTGGTTTAAACATATTCAATGATAAATTAGTTTTAGCGGCTTACCTGATACATGTAACCTAATGAACTAGCGAATGTACGTGCCCTGGGAAATTTGGTCGTCTTACGCCTGAATTTTCGAAATGTTGAATTTTTATTTAAATATTGAGAAACTTTTTTACGTGAAGTCGGTTTGACAGCATCATACAGCAAGTTTTCACTTCCATATGAAGCCGGATCATTGATTTCATGATACACTTTATCCATGTTTGCGTAATTATGGAAAAAAAATCACTTATATTGAACAAAATATGAAGAGTTTCATCGTTAAGTAGCTCACTATTAATATCCTTACCAATGCCATCAATTACCGAAGTTCGTTTATTACCCCGCTTTATACTTGAATTGAGTACCGAAGGTATAATGAGAATTTCATGTGTGTTTTTCTTAGTTTGGAATTTATTGACCGCAATCCATTATTTTACTACTTAAATTACTTTTTTGTGCTTCAGTATAATGTGAATGTACTATCCCAAGCTTTAATCTCCGTAAGAATAACAGAAACGTACCACAAGACTGTTAACCGCACAATGTTTCATGCATGCACTAGTGATATTGCACTTGTTGCTATGGTAACGGCTGCTATGTGTGTACGCTAGGTATGTCTATGCGTGTACGCTAGGTATGCATGTATGTAGCACTAGCGGACGAGGAGGGGAGGGAAAAGTGGAATTCCCCCTCTTTGGCTGTCTCAAAAAGTAAAATTTGTTTCCTAAGGTGTAGGTAAAATGACCTGAAATCTGTCGATTCCTCCCTCTTTAACGAAATTCCCCTCCCATAGGGAATTTAGCTCGTCCGCCAGTGGTATGTAGCAAGTATGTATGTATGTAGTTGTACCCACATAGTCCACGTTTCAGAGATTGTATGAGTTTACGTGCAATGCGATTGTATGTCGCATTTGGTTGGTTGGTCTAGATTTTCTAGCTATTGTTGGTATATAAGTCTACAATTTCTGCTTGACATTCATTCGGTCTTCCAAGGTGCCATGTATGAAGGAGTAAATATCTGCTCATCCGCCGTTAACTTGGTTGGTCTAGATTTTCTAGCTATTGTTGGTATATAAGTCTACAATTTCTGCTTGACAATCATTCGGTCTTCGAAGGTGCCATGTATGAAGGAGTAAATATCTGCTCATCCGCCGTTAACTCTAAACAAGTGGCGGATGAGTGTTGGCGGGAGGGAAAGCAGATGAGTGTTGGCGGGAGCGAAAGCGGATGAGTGTTGGCGGGAGGGAAAGCGGGTGAGTGTTGGCGAAAGAGAAGCGGATGAATGTTGGCGGGAGAGAAAGCGTAGTGGCGGATGAATGTTGGCGGGAGAGAAAGCATAGTGGCGGATGAATGTTGGCGGGAGAGAAAGCGGGTGAGTGTTGGCGGGAGGGAAAGCGTGTGAGTGTTGGCGGAAAGGAAGCGGATGAGTGTTGGCGGGAGAGAAAGCATAGTGGCGGATGAGTGTTGGCGGGAGGGAAAGCGGATGAGTGTTGGCGGGAGGGAAAGCGGGTGCGTGTTGGCGGAAGGGAAGCGGATGAGTGTTGGCGGGAGAGAATACTTCAAGTTTTGTAAGTGTGTTAGAAAAGCTAGATAAGTAAGAAAAACTAGAGAAGCTAGAAAAACTAGAAAACCTAGAAATTTCGGGTATATAAGTTGGAAATTTCTGTTCGACGTTCATTCGGTCAGAGATCGAATCCTTGAGTGTCAGTAACTGAGTCTATATAATCTAGAAAAACTAGAAAAGCTAGACTTTCTAGAATGTGACATCCAAGGATTCGTACACTGTCCGAATGAACTTCGAGCAGAAATTTCAGACTTACATACCACGAGTTCCTAGTCTTTCTAGCTTTTCTAGCTTCTCTAGTTTTTCCAGCCAATCTAGAATCACAGTTTTTTTACTTTAAGTTTTGTAAGTGTGTTAGAAAAGCTAGATAAGTAAGAAAAACTAGAGAAGCTAGAAAAACTAAAAAACCTAGAAATTTCGGGTCTAAAAGTTGGAAATTTCTGTTCGACGTTCATTCGGTCAGAGGTCGAATCCTTGAGTGTCAGTAACTGAGTTTATATAATCTAGAAAAACTAGAAAAGCTAGACTTTCTAGAATGTGACATTCAAGGATTCGTACACTGTCCGAATGAACGTCGAGCAGAAATTTCAGACTTACATACATACCACGAGTTCCTAGTCTTTCTAGCTTTTCTAGCTTCTCTAGTTTTTCCAGCCAATCTAGAATCACAGTTTTTTTACTTTAAGTTTTGTAAGTGTGTTAGAAAAGCTAGATAAAAAAGAAAAACTAGAGAAGCTAGAAAAACTAAAAAAACTAGAAATTTCGGGTATATAAGTTGGAAATTTCTGTTCGACGTTCATTCGGTCAGAGATCGAAGTCTTGAGTGTCAGTAACTGAGTCTATATAATCTAGGAAAACTAGAAAAGCTAGACTTTCTAGCAAAAATTTCAGACTTACATACCACGAGTTCCTAGTCTTTCTAGCTTTTCTAGCTTCTCTAGTTTTTCCAGCCAATCTAGAATCACAGTTTTTTACTTCAAGTTTTTTAAGTGTGCTTGAAAAGCTAGAAAAGTTAGAAAAACTAGAGAAGCTGAAAAAACTAGAAAACCTAGAAAGCCTAGAAAATTCTGTTATATAAGTTGGAAATTTCTGTTCGACGTTCATTCGGTCAGAGATCGAATTCTTGAGTGCCAGTAACTAGAAAATCTAGGAAATCTAGAAAATCTAAAAATTCTAAAAAAGCTAGAAAAACTAGAATTGCTAAAAAACTTAGAAAATCTAGAAAATCTAGAGAATCTAAAAAAGCTAAAAATCTAGAATTGCTAGAAAATCTAGAAAATCTAGGAAAGCTAGAAAGTCTAGAATTTCTCAAGGATTCGATCTCTGACCGAATGAATGTCAAGCAGAAATTTTAGACTTATATACAAACAATAGCTAGAAAACCTAGAAAATCTAGAAAGCCTAGAAAATTTAGAAAATTTAGAAAATCAAGAAACTTTAGAAAATTTAAAAAAGCTAGAAAAACTAGAATTGCTAGAAAACTTAGAAAACTTAAAAAATCTAGAAAATCTAAAAAATCTAAAAAAGCTAAAAAATCTAGAATTGCTAGAAAATCTAGAAAATCTAGAATTGCTAGAAAATCTAGAAAATCTAGGAAAGCTAGAAAGTCTAGAATTTCTCAAGGATTCGATCTCTGACCGAATGAATGTCAAGCAGAAATTTTAGACTTATATACCAACAATAGCTAGAAAACCTAGAAAATCTAGAAAGCCTAGAAAATTTAAAAAATTTAGAAAATCAAGAAAATTTAGAAAATTTAAAAAAGCTAGAAAAACTAGAATTGCTAGAAAACTTAGAAAACCTAAAAAATCTAGAAAATCTAGAAAATCTAAAAAAGCTAAAAAATCTAGAATTGCTAGAAAATCTAGAAAATCTAGGAAAGCTAGAAAGTCTAGAATTTCTCAAGGATTCGATCTCTGACCGAATGAATGTCAAGCAGAAATTTTAGACTTATATACCAACAATAGCTAGAAAACCTAGAAAATCTAGAAAGTCTAGAAAATTTAGAAAATATAGAAAATCAAGAAAATTTAGAAAATCTAAAAAATCTAAAAAAGCTAAAAAATTTAGAATTGCTAGAAAATCTAGAAAATCTAGAATTGCTAGAAAATCTACGAAAGCTAGAAAGTCTAGAATTTCTCAAGGATTCGGTCTCTGACCGAATGAATGTCAAGCAGAAATTTTAGACTTATATACCAACAATAGCTAGAAAATCTAGAAAGTGTAGAAAATTTAGAAAATTTAGAAAATCTAAAAAAGTTGTAAAACCTAGAAAATCTAGAAATTCTATCAAGACGAATTCTATCTAGAAATCAAGACGTTCATTCGATTCGATCTTTAACCGAATGATATACATATATGAATGAATGCATGATGATTAAGCCTCCATAGTCAAATGGTTAAAACACACGTTCCAAAAAGCTGACAAAAGTTTACATAGTTATGAAGGTTTTCAGAACGGAAGTTGAATACAAGTTATAGGTTTACCGAAAATGTTTCAGGTTAATAGTAATTAATAAGTGTCTAGGTATTATGTTGTAGCTTTTTTGATTGTTGGGGCCCGCCGCCGCCGCCGCCGCAATTGCTTATTGATGAGGGGGACAGAAATGGGGCCGCGAGCTAGTCTATGTGCAGTGTTCAAAGGGGGAACGGTATATGCTGTAACAGGTAAAAGAGGACCCTGCGAGATTGGACAAACGATTAGGCGGTTAACACTGTAAGTATCCATCGGCCCAGACCGTACTGTACTACTCTCGCGTCACTGCAATATTAACTCATTACATTCTAAATAAGTCAACCATTCATTCGTTCACTCACGTACTTATTAACTTTGGAAACCAACCAATAGTCGATGAAGTGTTTAGGTATCCTGAAACAAACTCCTTTTGGAAGAGTCATTACTCACTCACTCATTCCTCACTCACAAGTCGCATGTCTGGTCTGACTAGAGCGTAGGGCGCCATCCTCGAGAAAAGAGTGGTCCTGTTTCAAAACTTAACTCACTCACTCACTCACTCACTCACTCACTCACTCACTCACTCACTTACTCACTCACTCACTCACTCACTCACTCACTCACTCACTCACTCACTCACTCACTCACTCACTCACTCACTCACTCACTCACTCACTCACTCACTCACTCACTCACTCACTCACTCACTCACTCACTCACTCACTCACTCACTCACTCACTCACTCAC
>OZ038442.1:3135924-3138424 GCA_964036265.1 Daptonema setosum
ACGAGTACGTCGGATGTCTTCACGACTTTAAGATGGGCTGTGTCAATGGAGTTGGAAAACGAGAAAACTGCGAAATCGCCTCGCTCGCATTGTGTCCTACTGAGGAATTCTTGATCGGCATAGCACCCGGATTGTCGGACACCCTGGCCTCTTCAGATTGTCTGGCTTACATGGAAGACAAAGTTAGATACCAGATATTAACATCCGAGTTGAAATGAATATTTCGGCTGTTTTAGCACATTCGTTTTTCATGATTCTCCACATTGATTTGTTTGATGATTGTTTCAACAACCGGCACGGCACGGCTCCAAAAAAACAAAAGTTATATTATATTCATCTTTCTAAAGTACATATACAGGGTAATGGGATTGCAAAGTAACGATGCGTTTTCCGGCCGCCCATTTCTCAAAATTATCATATTGCATAAACAACTTTTACATACCAGCCAAACCCAATAGTAAAATATTAGCCAAAAACAGGCTCTATCGGCCTATATATCGTGACAGAAAACTCGGATCGGCGAAAACTCGATTCCATCGTGTAGAGCGTGTTTGAATTGACCTAGAAACAAGTTAAAATTGCCGAAAAGTGTTTTCAATGGAACACATATAATGGCAATGCCCGTTTTCGGTTTTCACAAACCGTAATTTTTGGTCGTCTGCAGGGCTCGAGCCTGGAAATATTCTTTCGGTAAATTTTACTGCATCCTAGTTGCAAACCACCAATTGGACCCAACTAGCATGAGTTTTCGATCCTCAGTCGTTCGTGGCACATGTGGTACACTGGTCATGGGTTCCATGGAAAAGAAAAGAAAATTAGTCAAAACAGGCTTTATCGGCTTATATCTCGTGATAGAAAACTCGGATCAGCGGAAACTCAATTCCATCGTGTAGAGCGTGTTAGAATTGACCTAGAAACATGTTCAAATTGCCGAACAGTTTTTCAATGGAACCCATATAATGGCACATGCCAGTCTTCGGAAACATGACCAGATCGTGAACATGACGTATCTATCGAAATTGATGCTTAATATGTAAAACCTTTCCCTTCATGTTTAGATTGAACATGATTATTTTTCGATAACTTAAGATACGAAAATATCTTACTTTAGTTTCAAATCATTGAATGTACACTATTAGACATAAGAAACAAGTTTGGCTACGTGAAAAAATTTCCAGTTTGTATAGACATGATGAAAGCTTAACGTCCGCCACTAACTCAGTTTAAACATGCATTATCATTATTTTAGGTGTCGACCTCGGTTGTGCTAGAGGGAAACGCCGCTTCCTTGTATTTATCAGAAAGCCAGACCAACTGGAAGCACGGTCTGGTTTGGTGTTGCGTCGACGTGTGTGCCAGTCTGCAAGATACTCGACGGGTCATCACTAACATCGAAGTTCAGTTTGCCGATTGCGACACCACGGAGACCGTCTCTCTCGCTTGCAACTGTTTGTTCGACGGCGGTGCGCCCGCGTTGTACAATGCACGTCGGAGACTTGATCAATGCGTTGCGGACTATGAAGAACACTGCGTGAATGGCAATGGCTTCTCGTTTATGCAGTGCAGCGGTCAAGCTTGGTTTCCTTCAGTCATTCCTGACAAGACTTACTTCCGCATAAAGTTTTACAGTGAAGCGGAGTTCCTTGACATTTATGCAACCGCAACGTGTAAAGCTGCAATGGATCAGGCTTTGCCAGAAACGGCCGTGATGGGTGGTTTGGCAATGACCCATCCAGATGAAGCAGCGATGCGATTGACTCATGCACCTAATTTTACACCCACAAAATGGAAGAATGCAGCCGGCTGGTGTTGTGTGAACATGTGCAAACGTGGTCAAATGGGGAATGCCGAGATCAGTAACGTGGAGGTTGACATCATTGGCCCGTTACCCTATGATATGCTGAATTCGCATCTGCAGTGTATCTGCAATTACACGGGTCTGGCTGCCATGTACACTGCGCAATCTTATCATGCCAACTGCTTGTTTGCATATGAATATTTCTGCCTATATCTGGGAACAGGAATAGACCCGGGTTGCATAACAGGTGCAGAAGCTCCG
Organism: Daptonema setosum; assembly: GCA_964036265.1. Lineage (NCBI taxonomy): Eukaryota > Metazoa > Nematoda > Chromadorea > Monhysterida > Xyalidae > Daptonema > Daptonema setosum. Next base: position 3,137,984 of record OZ038442.1, read on the forward strand.
GAATATATGTGCGGTACAGCCATTCTTAAACCGGCACAAAACTACGTCGTTGTCCTCGATGGAGAACCAGTGAGAAAAGGTGTTCATTATGTAGCTGATACACAAGTTACCTGTAACAAAACGGTCTCGCCGTTCACTCTGACATGTGTTACTGATTTTTCGGACAGGATTTCGTATTGGGAGGATCTTGAATCCGGCATTAAATACGAAGCGCAAATAAATGAACCACCACCATGCGTTGAGCCGTAGTGCTGTTGGTGATGACTGATTGCCGATACGGAATAGGATTGGTATTTATTCTGATCATAATATGCAGATTGAAAGTAAATGGTCTAACATGATATCATAAAATTATGACAGTTGGACGTTCTTTTCATAATCATGCTGGTTACAATTTCCTTCAGACAGAAAAACATTATTCTTGATCGGCATTTACAATCG
>OZ038442.1:3143424-3150924 GCA_964036265.1 Daptonema setosum
CAACATTACGTGTAAAACATTTCCTCTGTATTAAGTATGTCCATCCCATGATTTTTATAATTCAGCTTGTTCTCCACCACTGTAACGAAATATTCCGAGTTCTACGAAATTGCCAGAACCATCGTTTGCTTTGTAATTCACTTTCCAGAAAATATTTCCACCATTTATTTCATGCACAAACGGTACATAAAGGATTCGACTTGTATATACTTGTCGGAAGCGGCGTTTACTTTGTAAATTTATTAGGCACGTTATTTCATTGGAATCATGCGATGTCTTCCGACAATACTTAGAGAGCATCGTGAAAAAATAACCTTCTAGAGTTTTCAATATAAAAAGTTTCCTGAAAATATACATTTATGCAGCTTGGTCAACGTAATTATACTGCGGTTAATCGGTTACGCAAGTGCTGTAAAACTATCGTGATGCATGAATTTTGTTAAGCAGAAGAAAGGTTGAACGAGAAAAATTGAAATTTTCAACCATAAAAAATAAAATATCAAATCACGAAAACTTTCAAAAGCCCGAAAATACTTCATTATAACACGTGAAAGATAAACACGCGCGCGAACGTTCCAGAAGGTTCCAACACCGTGAAACATCAGGTCATCCATCCCAAGTCAAGTCCAAGCCAGCTGAGCTGCATTTGCAGTTGAGCTGAGCGATAAAAATTTTCTTCTTATTAGGAGGTAATACAGAACGTTTTGGAGTTCTTATCATGAAATATAAAATTCGTAATTAAAAATTAAAAACATAGAAAAATTCATGATTGACAACAGTTTTACAAATAACATTTGATTTACTTTGCGTAACCCTTTGACCGCAGTATACGCACATTCCCTGTTCTACAGTGTTTACACCACTCGTTGTGTCTGAATATGTGAAATACCTGGGCATTAACATAAATTCAAATTTTCTCTATGATTTCCACGCTACTGTTCTGTCCGGCAACGATGAACCATAAGTTTCAACTACTCCTTGTTTTTTTAGAAAGGTATAGAATGGTTACGAAAGGTTTGATAACAATTCATTCCACGCATTTTTTGTTAACTTGTTTACCAATAACCCGTTTTTTCCGCATGAAAAAGAAAAACTACTTTTTTTAGCTGATTAATAAGTGGCAATGGGTTGAAGTTGAGCGATGATGGAAATAAAATCGGAAGAATTCCTTAACAAACCTCTAATAAAAAAATGCATAAGCACCTTCACTGTTTGACTCGAGTTTTTTTTCAAACACAAAAACTTCTGGTTGGTGAACCGCTGAAATACCCCCGCTGCGCGATAGGTAATCGGGGGTTAACAGGCTTCATATGGAATCGTTTTGGTACAAAAAAATTAGGCGTTTAGAAAAAATTATAGGACATTTTTTGGGGTTAGGAATTTTGCGAATTTCTGATTCTGACAAAAAAACTGGTACACTTTCCAAATATGCCGCCAGGTTTGAAATGAGGGCGCGCCTTGATCACCAGGTTTGAAATGAGGCCACACCCTGATCCCTGCCGCCGCTCGTGAGTTGTTCATGTTTACCGTAACCATTCGACATCCAATTTCAGTTTGAATATAAACCGTTATTAACGTTTTCATAATGTGGCTTCACATAATTGCTGGTCAGCTGTTGTTTGCTGCCGCCACCCACGCCTGTCCCTACTTTCAAACCGATGATTTCACCAACAGCGTGGCACCTTTACTGTTGTTGTTGTTGTTGTTGTTGTTGTTGTTGTTGTTGTTGTTGTTGTTGTTGTTGTTGTTGTTTTTGTTGTTGTTGTTGTTGTTGTTGTTGTTGTTGTTGTTGTTGTTGTTGTTGTTGTTGTTGTTGTTGTTGTTGTTGTTGTTGTTGTTGTTGTTGTTGTTGTTGTTGTTGTTATTGTTGTTGTTGTTGTTGTTGTTGTTGTTGTTGTTGTTGTTGTTGTTGTTGTTGTTGTTGTTGTTGTTGTTGTTGTTGTTGTTGTTGTTGTTGTTGTTGTTGTTGTTGTTGTTGTTGTTGTTGTTGTTGTTGTTGTTGTTGTTGTTGTTGTTGTTGTTGTTGTTGTTGTTGTTGTTGTTGTTGTTGTTGTTGTTGTTGTTGTTGTTGTTGTTGTTGTTGTTGTTGTTGTTGTTGTTGTTGTTGTTGTTGTTGTTGTTGTTGTTGTTGTTGTTGTTGTTGTTGTTGTTGTTGTTGTTGTTGTTGTTGTTGTTGTTGTTGTTGTTGTTGTTGTTGTTGTTGTTGTTGTTGTTGTTGTTGTTGTTGTTGTTGTTGTTGTTGTTGTTGTTGTTGTTGTTGTTGTTGTTGTTGTTGTTGTTGTTGTTGTTGTTGTTGTTGTTGTTGTTGTTGTTGTTGTTGTTGTTGTTGTTGTTGTTGTTGTTGTTGTTGTTGTTGTTGTTGTTGTTGTTGTTGTTTATGCTTTATGAATTTAATTATTTACTGATTATTTACAGAATCAGTATAAACCGTTATTAACGTTTCCATAATGTGGCTTCACATAATTGCTGGTCAGCTGTTGTTTGCCGCCGTCACCCACGCCTGTCCCTACTTTCAAACCGATGATTTCACCAACAACGTGGCACCTTCACTGTCTGACTCGAGGGCGTCCCAAGAGTGCCTGAACTACATGGCAGATGAAGTTAGAGAGTTTCATGTTATTGTCTTTAATACTAGTCTATTTGACCGCTAAACTGAATGCCAATTCAAAAGGTTAGAAGAGCTATGTATATATAATGTTCATGAATGTTTAAAGTCGGATTGCCTCAGTAAAAAAACGGTTTGGTATGGGAACAAGCGACAAAGAATTTTTCTCGTACCTTTTAGCAGTTTTAGAACCACCATATGGAGGATTGTATTGACCAGTGTATTTCTGGTGAGTAATCAAGAGATCGGTGAATTCAAAGTTTCTTCAACATTCGGTGTTGTGTGCAGATGTGCAAGCGTGATCAAATACCAAATTTAATTTATTTTCAAAAGTCGCCTTCGCTTTCAAAAATGAAAGTGCGTGCGTACCAGCAGTTCTGAAAACGTACACGGCCGTTGTCAATTTAACCACGATGTAGCAAGTAAGTAATTATTGAACGAATAAAGGCACCTTCTCATTGGTCGCATGGTCGGGTGACAGTTCTCAACGCGTTCCAAAGTTAAGTTGAATAAATATAGGACATGAGTTACCCCGATAGGTCATTTCTACAATCTACAGATCCTCAAAAATCGCCTTCGCTTGAGTGAAAAATGAAATGTTAATACGTGCCAAAGCGTGGATATGTGTGGTGCATGCATGGGTGCGGCACAAGGTGCGGGTATGTGTTTCTGAGTTTATACAAAGTTTATGTTTTTCTGCTGAGAACCCATACAATTCCATTTTCTACAATAATAAATTTACACAAAGAGGACAGAAATTACACATACATATAATTAAGAAACAATGTTTTTGACGAGTTTCAGACACAAAAAAGCGTATTAAAGTTAATGACATGCTCAATATGGACGTTCTGTGCTCAACGCTCAACAGCCTGTTTCTATCATGAATTGTAAATTTTATGTAAAAAACAGTCAGAGTTAGTAAAAATATTGTTTTAAACAGTTTCATTAACTAGGTTTTAACTGAATAACGCTAAATGAACCAAAACAGTTCGTCTGAGCCATATAAAACGTTATTAAATATCTATTGTAACCCATATGCATGAAAACTCCCGCCCGGTTGAAAAAGGGTATTTTTAAGAAATTGTTACGTAACTTATGATGTCATAGATTTTTTTAAAAGAAAATTAGAGTTACGAAATTTCAAATATATACTGATTAAAATCACGCACACCGTTAATTAATCCGATTCGTGTTCACAAAGTTATTAACCTTCAAAATTGTGTGGTTTTTTGGCCCATCCTGTACAAGAGTGGTTTCATATAAGATTCGCAAAAACCGTTCAAAAAGTCGGTCAGTGAAAAAATTATTATACGACTTTTATGCATATAACTGAAGAAAGTGATCCGCCGAAACGCCCCACAAGCGGAATTTCCATTATTTGTCATCGTGCTCGAGTAAACCGAAAAAAACCGGTTTTGGTTCATTTTTGGGGCCAACTTTGAGGGGAAATTCCCAAAACCCCCTACCACGAAAATAGCTGAGTATAGGCTCAATCGAAAGAACGCGTTCCCGTCTTTTGATTGCACTTGGTCAGAGCGAACGGATTCCGGAAATGCCTGAGAAATTTAGCGACGAAAATCACTTTTGCGATACGATCTGGTCTGCTCTACCGTAACCTCCAAACGATTAAACGACGCTCCAGAAATTTAACACAGCGTGAAATTGGCAAGCTAGCCATTTTCGTGATACAATTTTTTTTGTTTGTGATTCATACATAGGTTATTCTATACGTTTTATATATGAAAATAATTGTTTCATTTATTTTTAATATTAATAATTTAGTTTCAATATTAATAAATAAAACAATTATTTTCATATATGAATAACAAACAATAACATGAATCACAAACAATAAAAAATTTTATCACGAAAAAGGCTAGCTTGCGAATTCCACGCTGTGTTAAATTTCTGGTGCGTCGTTTTATCGTTTGGAGGTTACGGTAGAGCAGACCAGATCGTAACGCAGAAGTGATTTTCGTCGCTAAATTTATCAGGCATTTCCGGAATCCGTTCGCTCTGACCAAGTGCAATCGAAAGAGGAGAACGCGGTCTTTCGATGAAAGTTGGCCCCAAAAATGAACCGAAACCGGTTTTTTTCCGGTTCACTCGAGCACGATGACAAATAATAGAAATTCCGCTTGTGGGACGCTTCGGCGGATAGTCCTGTTTAGCACTGTCTTTAGTTTTATGCATAAAAGTAGAATTTTTTGGATTTTTGACTGACTTACTTTTTTGTTGAATCTTATATGAAACCACTCTTAAATATTCTTACACGATCATGTGACTATGGGAAAACTCAATGTTTTCTTTCAAAATGTATTTGTAAAAGATGACCGCAAAACATTAAAGATAATGTAATTTTTTTAACAATAGGTACAATACAAGCCATATTTTATTATCGACGTTTGTATAAAAAAATATAATGCTTTGAAAACCTGTAATCATTGGTATCTTTTCAGATTAACTTTTTTATGCTTTCGGGATTTAAATGTAGAAGCTATTGTTATGGTCGACTTTTATCACTCTAGAGTTGTTCTGAAACCGCCAAGTGCTATAAAAAAATCGTCGTCGCTAACTGAATGTTTTTCACAAGTTTTGGGGTGGCCTATTTCGAAATCTGAGTCTAGACTGAAACTCAAGTTGCATTACTCTTTTAGACCGAACAGAGCTCAAAGCCTAGAGTTATATAAAATGATTTAACCCATTTTGAATCATTTTTCAGATTCCAAAATTCAGACTTTCCGTATAGTCCATTTTTGGCAGCTTACATTCACTTTAATCATCAGGTATCGAGCTCGGTCGTGCTATCAGGCAACGCTGTCTCTGCGCACGCCTTGAATGCGATTGGCCCATCGCAAACGCATTGGAAAAACGGTTTGGTATGGTGTTGCGCCGATGTGTGCAGTGGGTTGATGGAAGCGCGACGGGTCATCACCTACATCTTCGCCGAAGCAGCAGTCGTCCCCGGTACGAATGGTGACACAGCGGAGAAGGTCTTCCTCACGTGCCACTGTGCGTTCGACGGCGGCTATACCGCGTTGTATAATGCACATCGGCGACTTGACCAATGTGTCGCCGACTACGGACAACACTGCGCGAATGGCGATGGCTTCTCGTTTATGCAATGCAACATACAGCCAACGTATCTTTATCCTGAAGTTCGAAGCAACACTTACTTCCGTCTGGATGCTGATTACTTTGGACGACTTTTCCTCGACAAGGCTGCATCGCCGGAATGTATAGCTGAAATGGAAGAGGCGTTACCGACGACGGCCGTGGTAGGTGGTTTGGCATTGGCGCATCCAGAAGAAGCAGCGATGCGAAAGATTTCGGCACCGGACTTTGTGGCGACAAAATGGAAGAATGCAGCCGGCTGGTGTTGTGTGCAGATGTGCACGCGTGGGCAAATACCGGATGCGAAGATCAGAAACGTGCAAGCCAGAAACGTGCAAGCAAACATCGTTGGTGCTGAATCCGTGCTGAATTCGCACCTACAATGTACCTGCTATTACACGGGTCTGCCAACCATGTACGTTGCGCGAAATGATTATGCCAAATGCCTTACTGACTATAATTATTTCTGCCATCACGGAACTGGAGAAGACACGGGTTGCAAATCAGGTGAACAACCTTTGCAAGGGATGTGCGATTCTGCCCTTCTTAAACCGACCAACAACTACATGGAAACCGGCAATATGGTGAACAACTACCAATACGGTGAAACAGTGAAAACGGGCGTCAGTTATCACGATCAAACAGAGGTAACATGCATCAAAAATGATCCACCATTTACTCTAAGATGCGGTTTCGAGCTATTTTGGGAGGATCGCGTCAACGGAGTTTACTACCCCACACAGAAGGGAATCGACGAAGGGTTATCGCCAAATGAACCGCCCCTTTGTGGTGAGCCTTAAAGGGGTGATTACCGTTGTAGTTATGTATGTCATTACCTAGCCACGCTTTCGTCGCAAAATCAATCTTGAATTTTTGTCGATATCATTGTTTTTGTAATGATGGAAAAAGCAACACAGAAAAACCCACGAAAAATCTGGTAACTTTTTTGTCAGTGTATCTTTCATTAATTTCTTCGTTCGAAAGTTTCGTTGGCCAATAAAATGACCCGTTTTTATAGTTAGAAGAAAATGTTTACATATTACGAAAGCATGACGAATGTGATTGAGCTACAGACATCATTGGATTTTTTTATTTTGTACCGGTTATCAGTTCCTTATATCATTGGAGGTGATAGTTAACTAAGTTCGTAAGATGGATGTGTTATAAAAATTCGAGCAAACCGTTATTTTTCAGCATATGCAACAATAGGAATTCATTACATTAATTTGCACGATGAAGCTTGTTCAGGGTTTCTTGTTGTCAAAAATGAATTTTTTGAACCGGTTGCGCACGTGTGTGATGAACTAAGCGCACTTGATGTTTTTCGAAAATCTGTAAAGGGTTTTAGTTCTGGAATATCTGAAAGCGCTCCAAAAACAGATTGGACTTCAAAATTCGCGCAAAAAAGTTTAACTACTAACAAGAACCCTGAATCGGCCATAATTGCAATACTTGGGTTACTCTGTCATGATCACTAATCTAATCCAAATTGTGATTTCAATAATACTGATCCAATTTTTTACTGATTTACTTCGGCTTTTTTAATGAAATTATATTACAATTACATTATGGAATAATTACATTTCAGATATCTTTATATTTATCTCAAATAATTGAGAAATACGAAGGAATCAAAAATATTTTGGATTGGGCAATTAATTTGTTGCTAAAGACGCTTCCGAGATTCTAATGAACAACACACATGTCAGTTGGGTCAGAACGTTGAACATCAGCTTTCACTCTTGGTCCACACATTTGGCTAACGCTGCACTGAACTA
>OZ038442.1:3153424-3155924 GCA_964036265.1 Daptonema setosum
TGAAACTTAGTGGCACTGTTTTCCGTAAAACTGAATAAAATATTTCAATAAAAACAAAATGTGGCAACCTAAATGCCCTCTTCAATCTCCTCGATCCTCAACGTTGGACTACGGTTGCAGTGTTCGTCTGCCGAGTGCACGTCGGGCGACCTGGAACGTAGATTATAAGTATGAGGCAAGTTAACTGGATTATTAGCCTTCTCTAGAACCTCCATATTTCTATCAGTTTTAGCACGTTTAACAATTTCAATGTTTACTGTCTAATTAATATTGCCATCTATACGCAGTGTAACATTCTGACTGTTAATGGACACAACCTGAAAAGGACCCTCAAACTGAATTGACCATTTTTTTGAAGCTCGAAGTTGTGCTCATTGATTTTTATAAAGTACATAATCACCTAACTCAATTTTTGGTACGTAATTTTATCTGTCCTGTTGTTGCTTTTGAGTGACCTGTGCATTAATCCAAAATTGTCGGGCAATGCTGTCTCAGCATGTTGACTCATCTCTACATAATAAGAATCAATGTCACATTAATAAGGGTCGTTAGCTGGTGTGAACAACAAATCATAAGGTAACACTAATTCACGGTTGGAAAGTAACTAAAACGGACTGAGATTTTTCCGAATTATGCGGGGCAGTTCGAATACTAAACATAATAAACAAGCTCTTGCCAATTTTTTTTGTCTATCCTGAACGAAAATGCGTAAGGCCTGATTATCAGTTTTTTCAAAATTGTTCAACTTGGTTTGTTTTGAAGACATGAAATGTGCTGGGATTAACTAACCGGGCTTGGCGTTACTTCTAGTGTTACTGGTATTGTTGTTTGCACTGGTGTTACTGGTATTGTTGTTACCGGTTCTGGTGTTACTGGTATTGTTGTTTGGATTGGTGTTACTGGTATTGTTGTTTGCACTGGTGTTACTGGTATTGTTGTTACCGGTTCTGGTGTTACTGGTATTGTTGTTTGCACTGGTGTTACTGGTATTGTTGTTACCGGTTCTGGTGTTACTGGTATTGTTGTTTGGATTGGTGTTACTGGTATTGTTGTTTGCACTGGTGTTACTGGTATTGTTGTTACCGGTTCTGGTGTTACTGGTATTGTTGTTTGCACTGGTGTTACTGGTATTGTTGTTACCGGTTCTGGTGTTACTGGTATTGTTGTTTGGATTGGTGTTACTGGTATTGTTGTTAGCACTGGTGTTACTGGTATTGTTGTTACCGGTTCTGGTGTTACTGGTATTGTTGTTTGGATTGGTGTTACTGGTATTGTTGTTACCGGTGCTGGTGTTACTGGTATTGTTGTTTGGATTGGTGTTACTGGTATTGTTGTTACCGGTGCTGGTGTTGTTGTCTGAAAGAAGTTACATAGTTAAATGCAGACGATGAAAATAATTTCATTCTTCCTTTGAAAGTATTTCAATGGAAGAGCGTGAACATTTTAGTTGAAAACACGCCAAACTCTTGACCAGTCTAATAACCTTAAATGAACCCACTGAGAGATAATGAGTCCTTAAAATACTAATGATATAGGAATAACTAAAAACAGGAATCTTCGGAGTTAATTTCCAGTGAATTATAAATTCACATTTTTGCGAGAATTGGAGAGAAAATGTATGGCATTAGGCTCATAGTAGGCGGCTAGTTATGGTCAGTACGGAAACGTTTGGCATTCAGACTTTGAAAAGACGGTCATTAGGGTCGTAAAAAGGAGTCAGTAGGTTTTTTATAGCATTCGCTCACCGCCTAGCATGATTCTTCATTTAACGATAATCAGTCTGAATCAGTGATAGTGATAATCAAGCCGAATACCCGATTAAGAACAGGCCATACTGAAAGACCTAACCGCTTCGGTTACACAGTCCTCTCGTTCTCCAGCTCCATTGACACAGCCCATCTTATAGTCGTGAAGGCATCCGACGTACTCATTCCGCGCGTAATACATGGTTGCTAGACCAGTGTAAGAGCAGGTACACTGTACATGAGCATTGAGCATGGTGTAGGGCCACGGGCCGACGATGTTTGCCTGAACGTTACTGATCTTGACATCCGGCATCTGACCTTGTTTGCACATCTGCACGCAGCACCACCCGGCCGCGTTTTTCCATTTTGTTTGATTCGTGTTCTGTGCCAACTCCTGGTTGTATTCGGTTCGCTTCTTTGCTTCTTCCCCGTGCGTCAAGGCCAGTCCACCGATCACTGCTGTTGTCGGCAGTATCTCGCTCATGTGCGCAACACATTCAGGGCTTGCATCATAATCGAGGAAAGGCAATTCTTCATGTGCAAGACGCAAATACGATCCGTCGTCAGTGTGATTTGCGTAAACTTCTGCAAGATCACTGCAATGCGTGAAAGAAGAGCCGTTGCCATTGCTGCAGTGATTAGTATAATCATCGATGCACTGGTCAAATCGCCGACGTCCGTTGTACAGGGCGGGCACTCCGCCGTCAAACAGACAGTTGCACGTGAGGAAGACCGTCTCCGATGTGTTACCACTC
>OZ038442.1:3159026-3174026 GCA_964036265.1 Daptonema setosum
CTACCAATATGGTGAAACAGTGAAAACGGGCGTCAGTTATCACGATCAAACAGAGGTAACATGCATCAAAAATGATCCACCATTTACTCTAAGATGCGGTTTCGAGTTATTTTGGGAGGATCGCGTCAACGGAGTTTACTACCCCACACAGAAGGGAATCGACGAAGGGTTATCGCCAAATGAACCGCCACTTTGTGGTGAGCTTTAAGGGGTGATTACCGTTGTAGTTATGATGTCATTACCTAGCCTTGCACTTCGTCGCTAAATCAGTCTTGAATTTTTGTCAATATCATGGCTTTTGTAAGGATGGAAAAAGCCACACAAAAAAGCAACGAAAAATCTGGGAACTTTTTTGTCAGTGTAGCCTTCAATAACTTCTTCGTTCGAAAGTTTTGTTGGCCGATGAAATGAGTCATTTTTTATAATTAGAAGAAAACGTTTAAATATTACGAAAACAAGACGAATGTGATTGAGCTACAGACATTATTGGATTTTTTTTATTTTGTACCGGTTCCTTATACCATTTGAGGTGATATTTAACCATGTTCATATGATGGATGTGTTATAAAAAGTCGTGCAAACCGATATTGAACTTTCTGTACGAAATTCAGAATGAATATGCTTTTCCAGAATGTGCAACAATAAGAAATCAGTACATAAATTTGCACGATAAAGCTTGTTCAGGGTTTCTTGTTGTCAAAAAATTGTTGAGCCGGTTGCATGTTTGGAAACTGCACCCACTTTTTTGTCAAAATCCCAAATTCTACTTTTTCATTTTGGATTCACGGAGATGCTAAACTAGGCTATCTCCTTCACTAACGTACAGTCTATGCTCGGAACTAAGCCTAAGCCGTACAAACAATCCAATGGTTATTAGCTGTCGTTGGGTTGCACGAAATCTGACAAAAAGTGGGTGCAGTTTACAAATATGCGAGCCGGTTGCGCACATGTGTGATGAACTAAGCGCACTTAATGTTTTTCAAATATCTGTAATGGGTTTTAGTTCTGGAATATCTTAAAGCGCGTCAAAACAGATTTGACGTCAAACTTCGCGCAAAAAAGGTCTTTTCTGCTAACAAGAAACCCTGGATCGGCCATAATTGCTATACTTGGGTTACTCTGCCATGATCACTAATCTAATCCAAATTGTGATTTCAATATAACTGTTCAGTTTTTATAACTGGTTTACTCCGGCTTTTTAATTGAAATTTTATTTCAATTACATTATAGAATCATTTCAGACATCTTTATATTTATCACAAATAATTGAGAAATACGAAGGAATCAAAAATATTTTGGATTGGGCAATTTATTTGTTGCTAAAGACGCTTTCGAGATTCTAAGGAACGACACACATGTCAGTTGGGTCAGAACGTGAAACATCAGCTTTCACTCTTGGTCCACACACTTGTCTAACGCTGTACTGAACTAGCTGGTGGCCGAAAAAATCTGAGTTCGGTGTAAACATTAAAACTATTTATATTCATATAAAAACGACTTTTATCTTTTTTCTTGTTTCCTTGAAAAACAGTGCATTCCATCAGGATCCAAAAAAGATCTGAAACCATGAATCAGTTTTTAGAGAAAAAAATTGCCAAACTTAACTGGCCATTCTATTAACCAATTGTTGTTCCCAATTCCCTATCGCGTAAGAATGTTTTCTTCCTGAAACATATTTCGCCTCCTCTTCCCAACCTTATGAAAGTATTCTGAGCGAACATATTTGCGCATTAAACTAAAAACAATTATACAACAGGTTCAGTTCAGAATCCTCATTAAACAACAATTCCACTGTCATTGTATGCAGATTATCAAAGCGTAAATAAGGTTCATAGATTTTTTTCCAAACTGCAAAATGTACAACCGCATATTAAGGTTGGTGGAGCAATGAAATACCGATGCTGCGCGGACCTAACGCGCTTGTTTAGGATAAGTCAGCCTCACGATAGGTTATCGGGAGTTAACGAACAGTAAAACTTCATACGGAATATAATTTTGGTGACAGCTGTCAGAACCGATATTTGGTGACAAATGTAACAACCGAAATTCATAAACAATAAAAACAAAATTCGTCCGACTGTAGAGGTAAGATTACAATCGAAATTCCCCGAATTAATCATGTTGAAACTCTGAATAAGAAACTTGCAATTCTTCTAATATTTCAGGGGTTTGCGATTCAACTTATCTTTTGGTTGAATTATCCATTCAGGTGAGTGAGTGAGTGAGTGAGTTAGTGTCTGAGTGAGTGAGTGAGTGAGTGAGTGAGTGAGTGAGTGAGTGAGTGAGTGAGTGAGTGAGTGAGCGAGTGAGTGAGTGAGCGAGTGCGTGAGTGAGTGAGTGAGTGAGTGAGTGAGTAAGTGAGTGAGTGAGTGAGTGAGTGAGTGAGTGAGTGAGTGAGTGAGTGAGTGAGTGAGTGAGTGAGTGAGTGAGTGAGTGAGTGAGTGAGTGAGTGAGTGAGTGAGTGAGTGAGTGAGTGAGTGAGTGAGTGAGTGAGTGAGTGAGTGAGTGATTGAGTGAGTGAGTGAGTGAGTGAGTGAGTGAGTGAGTTAGTCAGTTAGTAAGCGAGTAATTTTATATTTTTTATGAGAGCTTTTTTAATGTGCTTTTTTAATGTAAAGTAGATGGAATGCCAAGAATGAATCGGATGTGAACGTGGGAATCTGGTTCCGAACGCCAATAACATTCAAAGAATGATTCTTGAACTTTTTTGAAAATGCGAAAAGTTGAAGAATTAGTCGAAATTGCTATCTGAATGTTCGCTGGTCTCATGATGACTGACAAGATGTTATTAAATATCACTGATAAACAAACCCAAAGAGCCCAGCCCAACGAACATTCAAGATTACTGTAGAGTATAGTCGAATTTTTTGGTTACGACTTTTTTATGAACTTTTTTGTGTGTAAAACCTTTCCCAGATCCCGAAATTGGTGATTCCAACCGAAGAAAAAAGTTACAAAAAATTTTTTTTTATTTTCTTTATCGGAATTTTTATTTTTATAAAATTAAGCATGCTTTGCTGATTTTTTTCATGTAATTTTCATGTAAATACGTTGACTATTGAAAGGGTAAAACAATTTTCAAAGTTAGAATAAATTTCCAAAAATTATTTTACCCTTTCAATAATCAACGTATTTCCATGAAAATTACATGAAAAAAATCAGCAAAGCATGCTTAATTGTATGAAAATAAAATTTCCCACAAAAAATATAAAAAAATTTCAAAAACTTTTTGTAACTTTTTTCCACGGTCGGAATCACCAATTTCGGGATCAGGGAAAGGTTTTACACACAAAAAAGTTCCTAAAGAAAGTCTTAACCAAAAAATTCGACTATACACACTAGTTCATAACTCCTCTCTCCTAACTCTCCTAAGATCTTGTCCTCAAGCTTGAATGCCATTCAAACCCGATTTTGCCGGTAAAGCTTTTAAAACCAAACAATATAAAGTTATCATCGTAAAATTTTTACTGTGAAGAACGGAAAACATGGACAATTTATGCGTAATAAAATAATTACAATGATTATGCACTATCAAAACCGTATAACGAGATAAAATGAATGGATGGTAAAAAAGGTCTAAATGATCCTCCTGATTGAGTAAAGTTTCATAGACTTGAATTTTTTTTAGTCATTTCGGATTCAAGAATCATGTAGATTAAAAAAACCACCATTTTAAAAGGAATGAAAGTCCTAATAAATGAAATAAAGAATAATAGTAACAAAAATTCCATGCCACACATTCCGTGATATAACTAAAAAAAATTATGAGTATGAATTCAAATCAAAATAACTTGGTTTTTCAAGAATACATATATTTCAAAGATGGGGTTACACAGGGTGGTCCAAAAAAATTACAACACTTTGAAGCTGAATAACTCGACACAGGCATCTGATTTCATTGAAGTTTCCAGGTACTATCATCAACGTATTAACTTAGAAAAATATATAAAACCAAGGTGATCGGACAATTACAGCGGCCACCACGCATTAATGTTCGCGAAAATGCGCATGGGTCAAAAACCGCCTAATCGTGCATGCATATTCAAGGGATCATATGCACGTGATAAATGAAACATTAGACTTTGCTAGACGATGGTGAAGGAGATAAATGTCGTTTTCACCTCTGAAACAAAATTTTATCGAATGGAAAAAATTTTAACGCCAAATGTTTCAGAATAAGTGAAAAAGACTCTTAATTGATTACAGGCTAAAATAACTGAGTTTATTGTTTCACAAATCACGTGTAATCCATGTCCTAATTGTACATTTATGAATCGCTCGGTTTTTGACCCACACGCATATTTGCAAACATTAATGCGTGGTGGCCGCTGGGATTTTCCGATCAGCTTGGTTTTATTACTTTTCTAATGATAATACCTGAAAATTTCAATCAAATCTGATCTCTGTGCCGAGAGTTATTCAGCTTCAAAGTGTTGTCAGTTTTTTTGGACCACCCTAAAGTTAGGAGAAACAAAACTGCCTTGTGTTTTTGCACTAGGAATTTGTTATATTTGTGAAACTAAGTGGCACTGTTTTCCGTAAAACTGAATAAAATATTTCAATAAAAACAAAATGTGGCAACCTAAACGCCCTCTTCAATCTCCTCGATCCTCAACGTTGGACTACGGTTGCAGTGTTCGTCTGCCGAGTGCACGTCGGGCGACCTGGAACGTAGATTATAAGAATGAGGCAAGTTAACTGGATTATTAGCCTTCTCTAGAACCTCCATATTTCTATCAGTTTTAGCACGTTTAACAATTTCAATGTTTACTGTCTAATTAATATTGCCATCTATACGCAGTGTAACATTCTGACTGTTAATGGACACAACCTGAAAAGGACCCTCAAACTGAATTGACCATTTTTTGAAGCTCGAAATTGTGCTCATTGATTTTTATAAAGTACATAATCACCTAACTCAATTTTTGGTACGTAATTTTTTCTGTCCTGTTGTTGCTTTTGAGTGACCTGTGCAATAATCCGAAATTGTCGGGCAACGCTGTCTCAGCATGTTGACTCATCTCTACATAATAAGAATCAATGTCACATTAATAAGGGTCGTTAGCTGGTGTGAACAACAGATCATAAGGTAACACTGGTTCACGGTTGGAAAGTAACTAAAACGGACTGAGATTTTTTACGAATTATGCGGGGCAGTTCGAATACTAAACATAATAAACAAGCTCTTGCCAAATTTGTTTGTCTATCCTGAACGAAAATGCGTAAGGCTTTATTATCAGTTTTTTTCAAAATTTTTCAACTTGGTTATTTGTGCTCTGTCTGTTTTGAAGACATGAAATGTGCTGGGATCAACTAACCGGGCTTGGCGTTACTTCTAGTGTTACTGGTATTGTTGTTTGCACTGGTGTTACTGGTATTGTTGTTACCGGTTCTGGTGTTACTGGTATTGTATTTTGGATTGGTGTTACTGGTATTGTTGTTTGCACTGGTGTTACTGGTATTGTTGTTACCGGTTCTGGTGTTACTGGTATTGTTGTTTGGATTGGTGTTACTGGTATTGTTGTTTGCACTGGTGTTACTGGTATTGTTGTTACCGGTTCTGGTGTTACTGGTATTGTTGTTTGGATTGATGTTACTGGTATTGTTGTTTGCACTGGTGTTACTGGTATTGTTGTTACCGGTTCTGGTGTTACTGGTATTGTTGTTTGGATTGGTGTTACTGGTATTGTTGTTTGCACTGGTGTTACTGGTATTGTTGTTACCGGTTCTGGTGTTACTGGTATTGTTGTTTGGATTGGTGTTACTGGTATTGTTGTTACCGGTGCTGGTGTTACTGGTATTGTTGTTTGGATTGGTGTTACTGGTATTGTTGTTACCGGTGCTGGTGTTGTTGTCTGAAAGAAGTTACATAGTTAAATGCAGACGATGAAAATAATTTCATTCTTCCTTTGAAAGTATTTCAACGGAAGAGCGTGAACATTTTAGTTGAAAACACGCCAAACTCTTGACCAGTCTAATAACCTTAAATGAACCCGCTGAGAGATAATGAGTCCTTAAAATACTAATGATATAGGAATAACTAAAAACAGGAATCTTCAGAGTAAATTTCCAGTGAATTATAAATTCACATTTTTGCGAGAATTGGAGAGAAAATGTATGGCATTAGGCTCATAGAAGGCGGCTAGTTATGGTCAGTACGGAAACGTTTGGCATTCAGACTTTGAAAAGACGGTCATTAAGGTCGTAAAAAGGAGTCAGTAGGTTTTTTATAGCATTCGCTCACCGCCTAGCATGATTCTTCATTTAACGATAATCAGTCTGAATCAAGCCGAATACCCGATTAAGAACAGGCCTTACTGAAACACCTAACCGCTTCGGTTACACAGTCCTCTCGTTCTCCAGCTCCATTGACACAGCCCATCTTATAGTCGTGAAGGCATCCGACGTACTCATTTTGTGCGTAATACATGGCTGCCAGACCAGTATAATAACAGGTACACCTTACATGCGCATTGAGCATGGTGTAGGGCCACGGGCCGACGATGTTTGCCTGAACGTTAGTGATCTTGGCATCCGGCATCTGACCTTGTTTGCACATCTGCACGCAGCATCACCCGGCCGCGTTTTTCCATTTTGTTTGATTCGTGTTCTGTGCCAACTCCAGGTCGTATTCGGTTCGCTTCTTTGCTTCTTCGGCGTGCGTCAAGGCCAATCCGCCGATCACTGCTGTTGTCGGCAGTATCTCGTTCATGTGCGCAACACACTCTGGACTGGCATCATAATCGAGGAAAGGCAATTCTTCATGTGCAAGACGCAAATACGATCCGTCGTCAGTGTGATTTGCGTAAACTTCTGCAAGATCACTGCAATGCGTGAAAGAGGAGCCGTTGCCATTGCTGCAGTGATTAGTATAATCATCGATGCACTGGTCAAATCGCCGACGTCCGTTGTACAGGGCGGGCACTCCGCCGTCAAACAGACAGTTGCACGTGAGGAAGACCGTCTCCGATGTGTTACCACTCGTACCGGATATGGCCGCCACTTGAGTGTAGATGTACGTTATGATTCTGTGCGGGTCCTGCAGCCCGTCGCACACGTCGGAACAACACCATACCATGCCATTCTTCCAATACGTTTCCGATGGCCCAATCGCTGCTAACGCCTGCGCGGAGACGGCGTTGCCCGTTAGGGTGACCGAGCTCGAAACCTTCAAAACGAAGTGACTTTTTGAAACCATTTTGAACTGCAAGAAATTTATTACACACACGCTTTATGATAGCACGGACAAGCTTGATCTTCATAGATTCTGTAAATAAGCTACCGGTTAAAGACAGCTTGCGGGCAAGATAAAACCTCAAGAGAACAAATACTAAACATATTATTAGACAAGGTTACTTTGAGATACTCGTTAAAAAGCTGAAGCATGTCAAACCATGTCAAACGTGTCACTATCAAACGATGATTTAAAAAAAAGCTATACAATTGAAAAGTTTTTAACTTTTCCTTCCATGTATGCCTTGCATTCTGGGGAGGCCTGCGAATCAGGCAGTAGGGGCGCCACGTTGTCTTTGAAGTCGTCGGTGTCGAAATAGGGACAGGCGTGAGCGGCAGCAAACAGCAACAACTGAGCAGCAATTAATTGAACGCACATGATGAGAACGTTAATAACGATTTATACTGATTCTGTAATTAATCAGTAAATAATTAGGTTCATCAAGTATAAACAACAACAACAACAACAACAACAACAACAACAACAACAACAACAACAACAACAACAACAACAACAACAACAACAACAACAACAACAACAACAACAACAACAACAACAACAACAACAACAACAACAACAACAACAACAACAACAACAACAACAACAACAACGCCTGTCTAGTCTAGTGCGTAGGGCGCCGGCCTCGAAAACCGGCGGTCCTAAGTTCGAAACCTGACTTGAGACACAGATCCTGACGCGTTGCTCTGGGGTTTCTGCCATTGCCCGTCAGTTTATTCAACTCTCTGGCCACTACGAAAACACCATTCTGATATGGTATTAGTGTGCCTTATGACTTCAATTAATGAAAAAGTCCAAGTAAAAAAAAAAAAAAAAAAAAAAACAACAATAACAACAACAACAACAACAACAACAACAACAACAACAACAACAACAACAACAACTACAACTACAACTACAACAACAACAACAACAACAACATTAACAACAACAACAACAACAACAACAACAACAACAACAACAACAACAACAACAACAACAACAACAACAACAACAACAACAACAACAACAACAACAACAACAACAACAACAACAACAACAACAACAACAACAACAACAACAACAACAACAACAACAACAACAACAACAACAACAACAACAACAACAACAACAACAACAACAACTACAACAACAACAACAACAACAACAACAACAACAACCAACAACTACAACTACAACAACAACAACAACAACAACAACAACAACAACAACAACAACAACAACAACAACAACAACAACAACAACAACAACAACAACAACAACAACAACAACAACAACAACAACAACAACAACAACAACAACAACAACAACAACAACAACAACAACAACAACAACAACAACAACAACAACAACAACAACAACAACAACAACAACAACAACAACAACAACAACAACAACAACAACAACAACAACAACAACAACAACAACAACAACAACAACAACAACAACAACAACAACAACAACAACAACAACAACAACAACAACAACAACAACTACAACAACAACAACAACAACAGCAGCAACAACAAACAACAACAACAAACAACAAAAACGTACCAATGTCGGCATCAGTCCCGGTGTTGTGAGCTCTTGCCAATTAGCTGCGTCAGGCTGCATTCCAAACGGAATAACATCTTCCGTGATTTTCTCCCAATCCTGAAAGCACTAAATCACTGACTCACCCAATCTCTTACTGACTAACTCACTAACTCACTCACTTACTCACTCCCTTACGCAACTCACTCGATCACTCCCTCACTAACCAATGTAGCGGGGTCCTTGATGTAGAACAACAACAACAACAACAACAACAACAACAACAACAACAACAACAACAACAACAACAACAACAACAACAACAACAACAACAACAACAACAACAACAACAGTAGTACAGTACGGTCTGGGCCTATGGATACTTACAGTGTTAACCGCCTAATCATTTGTTATTTCTCGCAGGGTCCTCTTTTACCTGTTATAGCATATACCGTTCCCCCTTTGAACACTGCACATAGACTAGCTCGCGGCCCCACTTCTGTCCCCCTCATCAATACTGAAATAAGCAATTGCGGCGGCGGCGGCGGCGGGCCCCAACCTTCATTAATCAATACCAATACCAAACTGTTTATGAAAAAAAAATTTATTGATCCTCAATACAATTTATTAACAAGTGCTAGAAAAATTTCAAAATCCAATGGTTTTTCATGATTATCACCGTTTAAATAAGCAATCAAAGCTTGTACAGGGGATCCTGTACGCTGTTTTTCACTATCCTTTCCAGGATAAACAATCATACCACTGTCGTTAATATGAGGAGAAAGCAGTTTAACCAAACGTGTCATGTTGAACTTTCGTTTCAACGGGACTCGTTCGGTTTTTGATTCGATATCCATAACACTGATGTGATGGTATGAAACCTCCTTCTCTTACAGTGAGCAACTCGTTTTCTGTTGTAAAATCAATGACAAGATATTGATGAATATTATTTTGCTTAAGCATGTAATTAAATGGTTCCAACAAACGAAAACTTTCTCCGGGAAAATAGTTGTTTGATATAGATTTAATGACAGGCAGCATACGCCTGCTGGCGAACAAAACAAGATAATTAGTACTTCGCAAAAGAGTAGACAAACAGCTTTTTTGCAATGGTGTAGAACCAGACAAATTTTGAATTACGAGAATTGCAGTATAGTTTTGATGATGACTTAGAATGTTCCAAATATCGAAAAGCGAGGAAATATTTTTGGGATTTTGACAGACGTCATCAAATACAACACATTTATGATAAGCAGATGAATTAGAAAACAATGAATTCTCTCGGATGGCTTCGTCAGGATAACCTTCATGAAATGTAATTGGTATATTATCTTTTTTTAATGCATCACGAAGTCTTTCGAACAACAATTGATCATCAGCATGTTTGGCGTGTACCCAATGAACCTCAGATAACGGGCGTTGAAAGCAGTCTTGATGGTTTTTTAACAGGTTCTCAATTAAATATGTTTTTCCACAATTAGAGCCACCCGTTACAATTACGCAGGACGGTGATTTCAGTTTCAAGTCGCAAGTTGTCATTATGATAAATATTGGTGTGATTCACACTATTTATGCAATAAAAAAGTAAGACATTCCTCACTTAATGTCAATACCGGTTTGAAATTGACCTTGTCGATCTATGGTGAACCAAGAATCATAATAACAGAACATCAGGATTATTAGATTTTCCGTTGGAGCTTCAGCAAAAGTGATATCAATGTCACAGGTACCCTGTGACTTCTTAAGTCGTTCTTGTTGAACAGCTGACGTCAGAGAAACTCCATATACTGCATTTCCATTATCGAAAGTTGTCATGTCAAACAATGGATTGACGGCATTTAATTGCTCGAACACTGCCGAATAAGGTTCATGATAATGTTTTTGCTTGGGATCCATGTTCATTCCACCTAATGATGGAAGAATCTGACCATTACACTGAACAGTTATGTTCTTAACGTTATGATGTCCGAACACATGGCCAGAGTCATGTGGATCACCATTATATTGGTTTTCTCGGAGGATTACCATGGCAATCTTTTTCGGGAGACGACTAGTGTTTAGTGAATGCGAAAAATCTGTCATCGACTTTTGGTGTAAATAATTTAAAACTTGAACACACTGATAGTCTACTTTGATGGTAGGAGGAATAACAGCGTTCAGTCGACATCTTGGCACGTGTAAATAGGCATGCGAAATTGTGAGTTTCAAACTCATAGACACATCTGTGGGCAGTTTAGTTTCCAACAAGCAAGTTTCCGAACGGGCTGGATAGAATCGCAGCGTACAGTGAACATTATCTGGCAAAAAAGCACCTGACTGGAACACATCCAAATTAACTGGCGTAGATGCGGAGACCGTTTTACCGTCTTTAATCATCATTCCACGTTCATAGTCGGCAGGGTTGATACTATCGTTAAGCAGTACTCTATTCTTAAACTTTGGATTCTCATTGTGGAAAAATAATGCAGACTGCAGCGCACGTTGTTGGCGTTCATCCGTGAACAATAAATTTTTTAAATATGATTTCCGTGAGTGTTCCCGTTGAGAAGATTCACATAAATTACCGTTAATGAATAAATTAACATCTTCAAACATCGAGAAGCCGATTCCGTTGTAAACATTGGCTTTATCTGTTTTTGCAATGTTCACCCATTCATCATTAACTTTTTTAGATATAGTAAACTTTACGATTATTTTAACATTTTTAGCATCGATCACCATGCCAGGTATTGGTCTGATATGGAATATTATCGGATTTCGATTATTTTTTGTGTCCACTGGTAGTAGTGAATCAGATTGAATTGTTTCAACCGCGACAGTATCCAGTTGATCCCGCCAGTTGACATCAAGCTTACGTTTAGGCATTTTTCGGACGAATGTGATAGACAATGAAGAAATGATTATGTTTTGAATTTACTGACTCTCCGCTGTGGTTAAGTAGTGAAAATGTGATACGATGATGAAGACTTTTCTCCAATGGCATGTAGCCAATCCTTGGGCTATTAAAAGTACCTAATATGTGGGGATCAGTTGCTGGTGCATGCAGGAAATCAATAATGCGATTATTTGAACCTCGTGAGGTTGAAAAATTTTGCTTGGCTTGATGGCATGAAATCAAGAACAGACGTTCATCAACAGAGGGGTTATATATTTGAAATTTTATAGGTGTATCCGTGACTGTTTTTTCTTCATTTTCTAAAAATTCAGGTAATCCTAACATGTCCGCCAAATCTGGAGATAAGTCAACGGTGGACATTTTGGGTTGCCTAAATTGCCATCCTGAGAGATTTTTGAAAATTTTGGCGGGCGCTGTCTCCATGTTCGTACCATATTCATCAGCCAACTTATTGCTTATTGTGTAAAGTGCCTCGGTTTCCTTGGTGTATGGTATTCTATCAAATTTGACTAATTTTATACTTCCATCAACATTGTTTGTAGTTGTGAACCACAGTTCATTAGAATAAATCCATGAGGCACTGACCGCCGAGTAAATCAATCCAATTTCATGATCAGTAGATGTTGCATCAATAGGCTCGTTGAGCATGGTTGTAGCAATGCCATTATTACCAGCAGAGCTGGCAGTGTAATAAAAACCAGTTTCATCCATGTTTGAATCAGTTGATCAAAATTAGCCACATATATAGACCGTTTAAAGAAGACATTATTCAGTAAAAGGAAGCAATTCAGCTGCATAGTAAGTGCCGGAAATCTCTGCACCGTCAGACGTATCTAACAAGGTGTATCTATATATACCATTGTGGTTATGAACTCTTTTAACTTCGTATATTTTGTCACTAAAGTAAGAATGAAATGATTTCGAAAACGGTGTACGATCCAATAAAATATGTACTTTAGTTCCAATTTTCAGTATACTCTTGTCTTTTGTTTGTTTCACTTTGTACAACGTGTCATAAACCTGTTGCTGATTTTCGAATGTTACTTCCGAAGGCGCCAAGCCCCCGAGTGTTTTAGATTTACGATTGTTTTTTGCCCTCACTGCTTTTTCGAGATTATCAATCCAGTTCTTCGAGTTTGTCGCATGAAACATTTTGTACAACCGGTCAAGTAGCCAACGACCTTGCCCTTCCACCATAGCACATTTTTTTGGATGACGCAGTGCAAAGTGATAAACTTTAAAATCATCGTAAACGTTATTTACTTCTTTATTATATAAATCTGTGCCCAGATCTGTGCCCAACAATGACACTGGTGCCAAAAACACAGTTTCCCGTATTTCATTAAAGATGCTCTGCATTGCTTCCGCAACAATGCTCCCAGATTTATTCTTCAAAGGTCTGGCCCAAATTCTTCTTGAAAAACAGTCTACAACTAGTAGAATATAGCGATATCCCTTATTGAAACGACTGATACGTTGTAGATCAAACAAGTCGGCCTATAAATATGATAAATATGAATCTTGATTGGTTTAAACATATTCAATGATAAATTAGTTTTAGCGGCTTACCTGATACATGTAACCTAATGAACTAGCGAATGTACGTGCCCTGGGAAATTTGGTCGTTTTACGCCTGAATTTTCGAAATGTTGAATTTTTATTTAAATATTGAGAAACTTTTTTACGTGAAGTTGGTTTGACAGCATCATACAGCAAGTTTTCACTTCCATATGAAGCCGGATTACTGATTTCATGATACACTTTATCCATGTTTGCGTAATTATAGAAAAAAAATCACTTATATTGAACAAAATATGAAGAGTTTCATCGTTAAGTAGCTCACTATCAATATCCTTACCAATGCCATCAATTACCGAAGTTCGTTTATTACCCCGCTTTATACTTGAATTGAGTACCGAAGGTATAATGAGAATTTCATGTGTGTTTGTCTTAGTTTGGAATTTATTGACCGCAATCCATTATTTTACTACTTAAATTACTTTTTTGTGCTTCAGTATAATGTGAATGTAATATCCCAAGCTTTAATCTCCGTAAGAATAACAGAAACGTACCACAAGACTGTTAACCGCAAAATGTTTCATGCATGCACTAGTGATATTGCACTTGTTGCTATGGTAACGGCTGCCATGCGTGTACGCTAGGTATGTCTATGCGTGTACGCTAGGTATGCATGTATGTAGCACTAGCGGACGAGGAGGGGAGGGAAAAGTGGAATTCCCCCCTCATTGGCTGTCTCAAAAAGTAAAATTTGTTTCCTAAGGTGTAGGTAAAATGACCTGAAATTTGTCGATTCTTCCCTCTTTGACGAAATTCCCCTCTCTTTATGAATTTAGCTCGTCCGCCAGTGGTATGTAGCAAGTATGTATGTATGTAGTTGTACCCACATAGTCCACGTTTCAGAGATTGTATGAGTTTACGTGCAATGCGATTGTATGTCGCATTTGGTTGGTTGGTCTAGATTTTCTAGCTATTGTTGGTATATAAGTCTACAATTTCTGCTTGACATTCATTCGGTCTTCCAAGGTGCCATGTATGAAGGAGTAAATATCTGCTCATCCGCCGTTAACTTGGTTGGTCTAGATTTTCTAGCTATTGTTGGTATATAAGTCTACAATTTCTGCTTGACAATCATTCGGTCTTCGAAGGTGCCATGTATGAAGGAGTAAAGATCTGCTCATCCGCCGTTAACTCTAAACAAGTGGCGGATGAGTGTTGGCGGGAGGGAAAGCAGATGAGTGTTTGCGGGAGCGAAAGCGGATGAGTGTTGACGGGAGGGAAAGCGGGTAAGTGTTGGCGAAAGAGAAGCGGATGAGTGTTGGCGGGAGAGAAAGCACAGTGGCGGATTAATGTTGGTGGGAGAGAAAGCATAGTGGCGGATGAATGTTGGCGGGAGAGAAAGCATAGTGGCGGATGAATGTTGGCGGGAGAGAAAGCACAGTGGCGGATGAATGTTGGCGGGAGAGAAAGCATAATGGCGGGAGAGAAAGCGGGTGAGTGTTGGCGAGAGGGAAAGCGTGTGAGTGTTGGCGGAAAGGAAGCGGATGAGTGTTGGCGGGAGAGAAAGCATAGTGGCGGATGAGTGTTGGCGGGAGGGAAAGCGGATGAGTGTTGGCGGGAGGGAAAGCGGGTGCGTGTTGGCGGGAGAGAATACTTCAAGTTTTGTAAGTGTGTTAGAAAAGCTAGATAAGTAAGAAAAACTAGAGAAGCTAGAAAAACTAGAAAACCTAGAAATTTCGGGTATATAAGTTGGAAATTTTTGTTCGACGTTCATTCGGTCAGAGATCGAATTCTTGAG
>OZ038442.1:3179342-3201842 GCA_964036265.1 Daptonema setosum
AAGAACAAGAACAACAACAACAACATTAATAACAACAACAACAACAACAACAACAACAACAACAACAACAACAACAACAACAACAACAACAACAAACAACAACAACAACAACAACAACAACAACAACAACAACAACAACAACAACAACAACAACAACAACAATAACAACAACAACAACAACAACAACCAAACAGCAACGATGATGTTGCTGACGAAGATCACGACGACAGTTACATCGATTAATCGGAGGTGGATTCGGTTATACACTGATTTTCGAGTGGTTGGTCTTCAGTTTTATGCCGATCTTGTCATCATACACGACGAAAATATGTAACCATCTGAAATTCGTTTCCCTAACAATAGCAACGAGCGGTGCCATAATTTATAGCCAATACAGGGTTTGTTGGTACCCAGAAAGTTTTTGGCGCGCAGTTTGAATTCAAAAACTGCTTTTGGCACCAAAAAAAATACTATTCATCTAATAACTTACAAACTGGTCGTCAAATATGTTGAATAAGAAGTTATAGATTTTATATTAAACTTTATTAAACAGGCTACCCTGTGCAGAAATCGTTTTTCAGCAGAATATTTTCTATTATGACTCAATTAGACATTAATCAAGCAAATTTACCAATATTATTCCACTTTACTACAACGAGATCATTCTGAAATTTCGCTTTGATGATGCCGCTTAACGATTAGTGCAGTAATATTCAGAAGCATCGTTTACATTGTAAGTCAATTAAACCATGGAACTTCCTTTCAATAGCAGAATTCAGTTTTGCCGCGTTAGTAATATTTTCATGATCAGATTTTACCTAGTCATGCTACTTTATAGCTAATTCAGAAAACTTTATTACCAGATATTTCTGCAAATCTTTCCGGCGGCTAAAACTTTCAACAAATTTCCTTCTTTCCAAGACACAGTTCCTAAGATTCACCGAATGGTGAAGGTAAATGTTTTATCATTTTAGAATCGAGCTCTATGAGCTTTCATACAAAACTTTACACTGCTTTTGGGGAGGATAAATATTTGTATGGGGCCGGGTCAGTCAGTCAGTCAGTTACTCAGTCAGTCAGTCAGTCAGTCAGTCAGTCAGTCTGTCAGTCAGTCATTCAATCAATGAGTCAGTCAGTCAGTCAGTCCACAAAACAGTCAGTCAGTCAGTGTCCGCAAAACGTCCGCAAAACAATCAGTCAGTCAGTCAGTCAGCACGTTTTTGTTGTTGTTGATTTTTTCGTTGTTGTGGTTGTTGTTGTTGTTGTTGTTGCTGTTGTTGTTGTTGTTGTTGCTGAAATTGTTGTTGTTGTTGTTGTTGTTGTTGTTGTTGTTGTTGTTGTTGTTGTTGTTGTTGTTGTTGTTGTTGTTGTTGTTGTTGTTGTTGTTGTTGTTGTTGCTGTTGTTGTTGTTGTTGTTGTTGTTGTTGTTGTTGTTGTTGTTGTTGTTGTTGTTGTTGTTGTTGTTGTTGTTGTTGCTGTTGTTTTTTTTGTTGTTGTTGTTGTTGTTGTTGTTGTTGTTGTTGTTGTTGTTGTTGTTGTTGTTGTTGTTGTTGTTGTTGTTGTTGTTGTTGTTGTTGTTGTTGTTGTTGTTGTTGTTGTTGTTGTTGTTGCTGTTGTTGTTGTTGTTGTTGCTGTTGTTGTTGTTGTTGTTGCTGTTGTTGTTGTTGTTGTTGTTGTTGTTGTTGTTGTTGTTGTTGTTGTTGTTGTTGTTGTTGTTGTTGCTGTTGTTGTTGTTGTTGTTGTTGTTGTTGTTGTTGTTGTTGTTGTTGTTGTTGTTGTTGTTGTTGTTATTGTTGTTGTTGTTGTTGTTGTAGTTGTTGTTGTTGTTGTTGTTGTTGTTGTTGTTGTTGTTGTTGTTGTTGTTGTTGTTGTTGTTGTTGTTGTTGTTGTTGTTGTTGTTGTTGTTGTTGTTGTTGTTGTTATTGTTGTTGTTGTTGTTGTTGTTGTTATTGTTTATGCTTAATGTACTTAATTATTCACTGGTTATTTGCAGAATCAGTTGAAATCGTTATTAGCGTTCTCATAATGTGGGTTCAATTAATTGCTGCTCAGCTGTTGTTATCCGTCGCCGCTCACGCCTGTCCCTTTTTCGACACCGACGACTTCAAAAACAACGTGGCGCCCCCAACTGCCTGATTCGCAGGCCTCCCCAGATTGCGTGGCGTACATGGAAGGAAAAGTTAAAAACTAAAAAAAACGCGTTGCCTGAGAATATCTACAAGTAGAGTTCACTAACGAAACTGACCTAAACGAAACTGTCGAAACGAAACTTCCTACCGAAATGCGCTGTTTCGTTTCGGAGTATTCGAAACGAAATTTTTTAATATTCGTTTCGTTAGCTATCGAATCGAAAAGTTTCGGTTGGGTTTTCGTTTCGGTTCGCACTAACGAAATTTGAACGTTTCGTTAAGCGTTTCGATAAGGTCTCCAATGATTTAATTTAATAATATCGACAAATAAAATTTCAAAATAAATTCAAATTCAAATAAATTAAGGTATGAGTAAAATTGGTAGAAAAAATCTCACTCACTCACTTACGTATTTGCTCAATCATTGAAACACTAACTCACCCACTCATTGAAATATTTACTCACTCACTCACTCACTTACTCCATCACTCACTCCATCACTCGCTCACTCACTCCTTCACTTATTCAGATAATCACAGACTCACAGCTCCCGATAAATGAAAATTAACTGCGATTTTTTCTTACCAGGTTTACTCATACCCTCATTTACTTGAAATTTGAATTTGAATTTAATTTGAAATTTTCTTCGTCGATATTATTAAATTAAATCATTCGAGGCCTTAACGAAACCCTTAACGAAACTTTCTTCGTTTCGGTAGCTAACGAAACGAAACACGAAAATTTCGTTTCGAATCAATCGAAACGAAGCAAAAAAAGTTATGTTTCGATTGGATCGAAACGAAACTCAAAAGTTTCGTTTCGTTTCGTTTCGTTCGTTAGTGATCACTATCTACAAGTCGTGGCCCAAATAACAAAAATTGAGATTTATGGTGTTTTGGGACCTACTATGGGAGTGTATCAAAACCCTATAGCCGTTTTGTTCAAATTCGCTTAAAACCAAAAAAAAAAACGAATTTTAAGATTTTGGCCAAAAATTTTATGTCAGCATGCGGCGCGCGGACTTCAAACGGCCGTACTGAACGATAGTGTTGGCCTGTGCTAATGGGAGTATGATATTCTGAAACTAGACTTAATTGCGCACTTTTTTTCAAATAAGTACCAGTTACCTGAAAAAATGAATGTTAATGAAAAAAGTGAAAAATCGTCGAGTCGTCAACTTTGAGGCTAAATAAAAAATGTGTCCCTCAAAGCGAGCTCAAACCGTGCCTGTAGCGTGATGCCCCAGATAGTCAACTTTGAAAAAATCGATGTTTACCTCCTCCCTACACCCCCCTTCTAAATCGAGATACATGAGCTTTTTTGAAAAAAAGTGCAAAAATTGGCCAATTTCATTTGCCAAATAGTATCAGCACATGTGGAAACATCACCTATGGCGTATATTTTGACTCTACTGGTTCTTATCTACCGATTGGTGTACATGTCGACCGTATTCAACATCGTGTGAATGAGAAAATCTACTTAAAAGTGTCAAAAACTGCCCTTTTCAATATTTTTTTCTCTCGAATTTTCAAAATTTCCACTATAACATGTGATAGGGATCTTTCAAACTGGATTTTTGAAAACAACACAGTTGTCTGACTGTCATTAAGTACTGCTACAATGATAGAACTCAGTTTCATCAATGGAACATGGACAGATCGAACCATAATGGTGAATTTTTAAGAAAAATCAATAAAGGACACGCGGGCGCGGACTTCAAACGGCCGTGCTGAACGATAGCTTTGGCCTATGCTAATGAGAGTATGATATTCTGAAACTAGACTTAATTGCGCACATTTTGAGCCCTAGAAGTTGTGTTTTGAAGGTTTTTTCAAATAAGTACCAGTTACCTGAAAAAATGAATGTTAATGATAAAAGTGAAAAATCGTCGCGTCGTAACTTTGAGGCTAAATAAAAAATTTGGCCTCAAAGCGAGCTCAAACCGTGCCTGTAGCGTGATGCCCCAGATAGTCAACTTTGAAAAAAATCGATGTTTACCCCCCACACCCCCCTTCAAAATCGAGATACATGAGCTTTTTTTGAAAAAAAGTGCAAAAATTGGCCAATTTCACTTGCCAAATAGTATCAGCACATGTGGAAAAAATCACCTATGGCGTATATTTTGACTCTACTGGTTCTTATCTACCGATTGGTGTACATGTCGACCGTATTCAACATCGTGTGAATGAGAAAATCTACTTAAAAGTGCTAAAAACTGCCCTTTTTCAAGATTTTTTTCTCTCGAATTTCAAAATTTCCTTTATAACATGTGATAGGGATCTTTCAAACTGGATTTTTGAATACAACACAGTTGTCTGACTGTCATTAAGTACTGCTACAATGATAGAACTCAGTTTCATCAATGGAACATGGACAGATCGAACCATTATGGTGAATTTTAGCGAAAAATCAAAAAAGGACACGCGGCGCACGGATTTCAAACGGCCGTGCTGAACGATAGCTTTGGCCTATGCTAATGAGAGTATGATATTCTGAAAGTAGACTTAATTGCGCACAGTTTGAGCCCTAGAAGTTGTGTTTTGAAGGTTTTTTCAAATAAGTACCAGTTACCTGAAAAAATGAATGTTAATGAAAAAAGTGAAAAATCGTCGAGTCGTCAACTTTGAGGCTAAATAAAAAATTTGGCCCTCAAAGCGAGCTCAAACCGTGCCTGTAGCGTGATGCCCCAGATAGTCAACTTTGAAAAAAATCGATGTTTACCCCCTTCCTATTCCCCCCCCCCCCCTTCAAAATCAAGATACATTAGCTTTTTTGAAAAAAGTGCAAAAATTGGCCAATTTCATTTGCCAAATAGTATCAGCAGATGTGGAAAAATCACCTATGGCGTATATTTTGACTCTACTGGTTCTTATCTACCGATTGGTGTACATTTCGACCGTATTCAACATCGTGTGAATGAGAAAATCTACTTAAAAGTGCCAAAAACTATCTTTTTCAAGATTTTTTCTCTCGAATGTTCAAAATTTCCACTATAACATGTGATAGGGATCTTTCAAACTGGATTTTTGAATACAACACAGTTGTCTGACTGTCATTAAGTACTGCTACAGTCAGCATCTTGCTAGTAAATACGTGTATATTCGATAATGTGTAGGCGTCTTAGCATGTTTATGTTCTATAAGTGATATAAATATGAGTGATCATTGGATCCTGGAGGTCTTTATCCATTTGTAACTGGCAAGCGATATCTATAATAAAGTCAACCAGTTGTACACGTCGGCTTGTCATCACCTTCCCGCAAACATACACCCCTCAGAAACTGACTGGCGCCCAAGTCAACTTTGGTTTTCTGAAACGTTTGTTTGTGTGTGCGTGGACAGGGTACGTGGCAACGTGTACATCGTGGCTGGTGGTAGTGGCCTTAAAAACTGTTCTCTTTTAAACTGTTTTTTTTTTTGTGTCAAATTGTGGAGCTGTGTGCTCACAAGTGTAGCTGTGTGCTCACCTAAAAATGTGTAGCTGTGTGCTCACCACCAAAAATGTGTAGCGGTGTGCTCACCACCTAAATTGTGTAGCTGTGTGCTCACTTGAACAGTATTTTGAAATTTGTCTTGTTTTGTGCGATTGTGTGTCCACTGTGTTACTCTGTGTCCACCAAAAAAAATTGTGCGACTTTGTGTCCACTTGAAAAATTGATAAGCCACAAGCTCTGAAATACAAAAAATCGCTATGCCAACGACAAAAGCAAATGGATATCGTCACAATAATTGCATTGTACTGCGTGAATGTCGTCCTTTGTTGAGACATTATATAAGCAATGATGTTCAGATGGCTCTGGATTTGTTCGAGTCAATCACTGAAGTGTGTAGGCTAACACCGGGTGCAGACGGTATTGTTGTGCCACGTATAGATGAAGGGTACAGGGATCAGCAAAAGTTGGCTCTCATGTTTGGTTATTTGTCTGATGTGTATGATGTTGTTGATGAATTAGAATGGGGTCGTGTTAATCAGGCCAAATATAAACTGGCAGAGGCAGACCTCACTAACATCTCGGTACAAAGTTTTGAAACAGCTAAGACTGTTAATATAACGCAGGCTTCAACGCACAGTCAAGTTGTAGGTAATATGTCTAATTCGGGTAATGTGTCGATGGACTGTGGTAAAGTTGAACCCACACACGATAATGCCAATAGACAACAGGGTTTGGGTAATCCCACAATGACTAGCACCCCGATCCGTCCGCCGCCTGGACTGGAATACGGTAATAATGTGCAGCAGTCAGGTATGCAAGGTGTATGTGTTACACCAATGGCACATGGTACAGGTTACGGTAATGATAAATGTACACAAGGTGCAACGGGTTACGGTAATGTGACACATGATAACGGTATTGTTTTACATTTAAATGCACAGAATGTAGGCATCCATTTGTTGATTGAGCGGCAACGACAGCAGCAAAAAGACATGGCTCAACTGCTATTATTCTCGCAGGTTTATGATAAATTAGACGGCAAGAATGGTGCCAAGTATGAGACATGGTCAGAAGGTGTCAAGAAACGTTTGTTGTTAACGCAAGCAGATGAACAAACCGCATTGTCCCACATTAGGATATGTTTGACAGGTAATGCTTTGTGCATGTTCGAGTCCGCAGGTGACAACATCAGGTTGAGTTTGCCTGAAACCTGGCGATTTTTGGAAAATAGATTTGGTGACCAGCGTTGTGCTGCAGTCCGTCACAGTACGTTCTATTCGTGTGACCAGAGACCAAATGAGAGCATACGGCAGTAAGTGTGTGAATTGGAATCGAGATGTTTCCTGAACAGAGAGACATATGGCTTCGAAACGGTTATGCTGCAGAGACTGAGTCAAGGTCTCATATCACCTAAGCATAAGGAGATGGCGATCGAGTCATTACTCAAGGAAGGAGAGAATCGCCTGGATAATCTGATTAAGAGTGTTGAGGTCAACGAAAATTCAGCCAAGATACAGAAATGTCTGATGATGGGTACTGTAGGTCATGCGACGAAGAAGCATGAAGCCTTTCATCCTGACGGAGTAAAATCTGTCAATGGAATTTTTAACAGCCGAATTCCCGACCGACAGTACAGTCATAGATGGTGTCGTAAATGCAATAACACCTCTCACTATACGAACAAATGCTGGTATGCTGGAAATGCTACCAAAGGCAACAAGTACGGTTACGGTAATCAGGCTAAAGTTAAACATAAACAGACCGTAAATACAAAGCAACAACAGACACGGTTGTATGATAGGGATAAGTTCCGTAAGTGTTACAATTGTGGTAACAAAGGGCACATTGCGATGAACTGCCCAGTGGATGAGGAACAGGTTGAGATTGATGAGTGTTATGACCAGGAGGAACAGGTTATGTCAGTCATGAACACCGAAGAGACGGTTAATGAAATCCCGTCGAATGATTATCTGAAACATCATCCGAATAAGTTTCGTGTTGATAAGAGAAAGACTGCTAAGTTAAGCATAAGAGTTCGAAGACGGAAAAAGCACCGTACATTTGTGTGAATAGTGTTAAGGTGAAACACAAGGAGTACTCCATGGAATTGTAAACCTGGTATAGGTATTTTGTTTTCTGATATAGTATGGTTCTCGACTAAAAAAATTTTAAGTAGGGGAGGAATGATCGGACAACAGTGGTAATTGCAAACATTTAGTAATAATGCATCTAAATTAACATTGTCTTAATCCCTATACAAGTTGGTTTTAACCAGTATTAGTTATAGAAGATTAGTTTCCATTTTAAGTTCAGACAGTATGAGTTAAATGAGAACACATTAATCCTTATTTTATGCAGATACTTATGGTCAAGACAGGTATGGATCGAATAACATGGCAGATGGCAACAATCAAGGCGTGTCGTCAATGTATGGTTCTATGTTCTATGAACCTGAATTTGAGTATTTAATGAAGATTTTATGCTATTTGAACGACACTTCAATCTTATTTTCTATTATTGTAGGGGAAGAGTCAGCATCTTGCTAGTAAATACGTGTATATTCGATAATGTGTAGGCGTCTTAGCATGTATATGTTCTATAAGTGATATAAATATGAGTGATCATTGGATTCTGGAGGTCTTTATCCATTTGTAACTGGCAAGCGATATCTATAATAAAGTCAACCAGTTGTACACGTCGGCATGTCATCAACTTCCCGCAAACATACATCCCTCAGAAACTGACTCTACAATGATAGAACTCAGTTTCATCAATGAAACATGGACAGATCGAACCATTTTGGTGAATTTTAACGAAAAATCAAATATGGACACGCGGCGCGACATTTTTCAAATAAGTACCAGTTACCTGAAAAAAATGAATGTTAATGAAAAAAGTGAAAAATCGTCGAGTCATGTTCCATTGATGAAACTGAGTTCTATCATTGTAGCAGTACTTAATGAAAGTCAGACAACTGTGTTGTATTCAAAAATCCAGTTTGAAAGAACCCTATCATTGATTTTTTCAAAGTTGACTATCTGGGGCATCACGCTACAGGCACGGTTTGAGCTCGCTTTGAGGGCCAAATTTTTTATTTAGCCTCAAAGTTGACGACTCGACGATTTTTCACTTTTTTCATTAACATTCATTTTTTCAGGTAACTGGTACTTAATTGAAAAAACCTTAAAAACACAACTTCTAGAGCTCAAAATGTGCGCAATTAAGTCTAGTTTCAGAATATCATACTCTCATTAGCATAGGCCAACGCTATCGTTCAGCACGGCCGTTTGAAATCCGTGTGCCGCGTGTCCCTTTTTGATTTTTCGCTAAAATTCACCAAAATGGTTCGATCTGTCCATGTTCCATTGATGAAACTGAGTTCTATCATTGTAGCAGTACTTAATGAAAGTCAGACAACTGTGTTGTATTCAAAAATCCAGTTTGAAAAAACCCTATCACATGTTATAGTGGAAATTTTGAAAATTCGAGAGAAAAAAAATCTTGAAAAAGGGCAGTTTTTGGCACTTTTAAGTAGATTTTCTCATTCACACGATGTTGAATACGTTCGACATGTACACCAATCGGTAGATAAGAACCAGTAGAGTCAAAATATACGCCATAGGTGATGTTTCCACATGTGCTGATACTATTTGGCAAGTGAAATTGGCCAATTTTTGCACTTTTTTTCAAAAAAGCTCATTTATCTCGATTTTGAAGGGGGGTATAGGGGGGGGGGGGGGGTAAACATCGATTTTTTTAAAGTTGACTATCTGGGGCATCACGCTACAGGCACGGTTTGAGCTCGCTTTGAGGGCCAAATTTTTTATTTAGCCTCAAAGTTGACGACTCGACGATTTTTAACTTTTTTCATTAACATTCATTTTTTCAGGTAACTGGTACTTATTTGAAAAAACCTTCAAAACACAACTTCTAGGGCTCAAAATGTGAACAATTAAGTCTAGTTTCAGAATATCATACTCTCATTAGCATAGGCCAACGCTATCGTTCAGCACGGCCGTTTGAAATCCGTGTGCCGCGTGTCCTTTTTTGATTTTTCGTTAAAATTCACCAAAATGGTTCGATCTGTCCATGTTCCATTGATGAAACTGAGTTCTATCATTGTAGCAGTACTTAATGAAAGTCAGACAACTGTGTTGTATTAAAAAAATCCAGTTTGAAAAAACCCTATCACATGTTATAGTGGAAATTTTGAAAATTCGAGAGAAAAAATCTTGAAAAAGGGCAGTTTTTGGCACTTTTAAGTAGATTTTCTCATTCACACGATGTTGAATACGGTCGACATGTACACCAATCGGTAGATAAGAACCAGTAGAGTCAAAATATACGCCATAGGTGATGTTTCCACATGTGCTGATGCTATTTGGCAAGTGAAATTGGCCAATTTTTGAACTTTTTTTCAAAAAAGCTCATTTATCTCGATTTTGAAGGGGGTGTAGGGGGGGGGGGGGGTAAACATCGATTTTTTCAAAGTTGACTATCTGGGGCATCACGCTACAGGCACGGTTTGAGCTCGCTTTGAGGGCCAAATTTTTTATTTAGCCTCAAAGTTGACGACTCGACGATTTTTCACTTTTTTCATTAACATTCATTTTTTCAGGTAACGGGTACTTATTTGAAAAAACCTTCAAAACACAACTTCTAGGGCTCAAAATGTGCGCAATTAAGTCTAGTTTCAGAATATCATACTCTCATTAGCATAGGCCAACGCTATCGTTCAGCACGGCCGTTTGAAATCCGTGTGCCGCGTGTCCCTTTTTGATTTTTCGCTAAAATTCACCAAAATGGTTCGATCTGTCCATGTTCCATTGATGAAACTGAGTTCTATCATTGTAGCAGTACTTAATGAAAGTCAGACAACTGTGTTGTATTCAAAAATCCAGTTTGAAAAAACCCTATCACATGTTATAGTGGAAATTTTGAAAATTCGAGAGAAAAAAAATCTTGAAAAAGGGCAGTTTTTGGCACTTTTAAGTAGATTTTCTCATTCACACGATGTTGAATACGTTCGACATGTACACCAATCGGTAGATAAGAACCAGTAGAGTCAAAATATACGCCATAGGTGATGTTTCCACATGTGCTGATACTATTTGGCAAGTGAAATTGGCCAATTTTTGCACTTTTTTTCAAAAAAGCTCATTTATCTCGATTTTGAAGGGGGGTATAGGGGGGGGGGGGGTAAACATCGATTTTTTTAAAGTTGACTATCTGGGGCATCACGCTACAGGCACGGTTTGAGCTCGCTTTGAGGGCCAAATTTTTTATTTAGCCTCAAAGTTGACGACTCGACGATTTTTAACTTTTTTCATTAACATTCATTTTTTCAGGTAACTGGTACTTATTTGAAAAAACCTTCAAAACACAACTTCTAGGGCTCAAAATGTGAACAATTAAGTCTAGTTTCAGAATATCATACTCTCATTAGCATAGGCCAACGCTATCGTTCAGCACGGCCGTTTGAAATCCGTGTGCCGCGTGTCCTTTTTTGATTTTTCGTTAAAATTCACCAAAATGGTTCGATCTGTCCATGTTCCATTGATGAAACTGAGTTCTATCATTGTAGCAGTACTTAATGAAAGTCAGACAACTGTGTTGTATTAAAAAAATCCAGTTTGAAAAAACCCTATCACATGTTATAGTGGAAATTTTGAAAATTCGAGAGAAAAAATCTTGAAAAAGGGCAGTTTTTGGCACTTTTAAGTAGATTTTCTCATTCACACGATGTTGAATACGGTCGACATGTACACCAATCGGTAGATAAGAACCAGTAGAGTCAAAATATACGCCATAGGTGATGTTTCCACATGTGCTGATGCTATTTGGCAAGTGAAATTGGCCAATTTTTGAACTTTTTTTCAAA
Organism: Daptonema setosum; assembly: GCA_964036265.1. NCBI lineage: Eukaryota > Metazoa > Nematoda > Chromadorea > Monhysterida > Xyalidae > Daptonema > Daptonema setosum. The sequence continues at coordinate 3,190,786 of OZ038442.1, forward strand.
AAAGCTCATTTATCTCGATTTTGAAGGGGGTGTAGGGGGGGGGGGGGGGGTAAACATCGATTTTTTCAAAGTTGACTATCTGGGGCATCACGCTACAGGCACGGTTTGAGCTCGCTTTGAGGGCCAAATTTTTTATTTAGCCTCAAAGTTGACGACTCGACGATTTTTCACTTTTTTCATTAACATTCATTTTTTCAGGTAACGGGTACTTATTTGAAAAAACCTTCAAAACACAACTTCTAGGGCTCAAAATGTGCGCAATTAAGTCTAGTTTCAGAATATCATACTCTCATTAGCATAGGCCAACGCTATCGTTCAGCACGGCCGTTTGAAATCCATGTGCCGCGTGTCCTTTTTTGATTTTTCGCTAAAATTCACCAAAATGGTTCGATCTGTCCATGTTCCATTGATGAAACTGAGTTCTATCATTGTAGCAGTACTTAATGAAAGTCAGACAACTGTGTTGTATTCAAAAATCCAGTTTGAAAAAACCCTATCACATGTTATAGTGGAAATTTTGAAAATTCGAGAGAAAAAATCTTGAAAAAGGGCAGTTTTTGGCACTTTTAAGTAGATTTTCGCATTCACACGATGTTGAATACGGTCGACATGTACACCAATCGGTAGATAAGAACCAGTAGAGTCAAAATATACGCCATAGGTGATGTTTCCACATGTGCTGATACTATTTGGCAAGTGAAATTGGCCAATTTTTTCACTTTTTTCAAAAAAGCTCATGTATCTCGATTTTGAAGGGGGGTGTGGGGGGTAAACATCGATTTTTTCAAAGTTGACTATCTGGGGAATCATGCTACAGGCACGGTTTGAGCTCGCTTTGAGGCCAAATTTTTTATTTAGCCTCAAAGTTGATGACTCGACGATTTTTCACTTTTTTCATTAACATTAATTTTTTTCAGGTAACTGGTACTTATTTGAAAAAACCTTCAAAACACAACTTCTAGGGCTCAAAATGTGCGCAATTAAGTCTAGTTTCAGAATATCATACTCTCATTAGCATAGGCCAACGCTATCGTTCAGCACGGCCGTTTGAAATCCATGTGCCGCGTGTCCTTTTTTGATTTTTCGCTAAAATTCACCAAAATGGTTCGATCTGTCCATGTTCCATTGATGAAACTGAGTTCTATCATTGTAGCAGTACTTAATGAAAGTCAGACAACTGTGTTGTATTCAAAAATCCAGTTTGAAAAAACCCTATCACATGTTATAGTGGAAATTTTGAAAATTCGAGAGAAAAAATCTTGAAAAAGGGCAGTTTTTGGCACTTTTAAGTAGATTTTCGCATTCACACGATGTTGAATACGGTCGACATGTACACCAATCGGTAGATAAGAACCAGTAGAGTCAAAATATACGCCATAGGTGATGTTTCCACATGTGCTGATACTATTTGGCAAGTGAAATTGGCCAATTTTTTCACTTTTTTCAAAAAAGCTCATGTATCTCGATTTTGAAGGGGGGTGTGGGGGGTAAACATCGATTTTTTCAAAGTTGACTATCTGGGGAATCATGCTACAGGCACGGTTTGAGCTCGCTTTGAGGCCAAATTTTTTATTTAGCCTCAAAGTTGATGACTCGACGATTTTTCACTTTTTTCATTAACATTAATTTTTTTTCAGGTAACTGGTACTTATTTGAAAAAACCTTCAAAACACAACTTCTAGGGCTCAAAATGTGCGCAATTAAGTCTAGTTTCAGAATATCATACTCCCATTAGCATAGGCCAACGCTATCGTTCAGTACGGCCGTTTGAAGTCCGCGCCCGCTTGTCCTTTTTTGATTGTTCTTAAAAATTCACCAATATGGTTCGATCTGTCCATGTTCCATTGATGAAACTGAGTTCTATCATTGTAGCAGTACTTAATGAAAGTCAGACAACTGTGTTGTATTCAAAAATCCAGTTTGAAAGAACCCTATCACATGTTATAGTGGAAATTTTGAAAATTCGAGAGAAAAAATCTTGAAAAAGGGCAGTTTTTGGCACTTTTAAGTAGATTTTCTCATTCACAAGATGTTGAATTCGGTCGACATGTATACCAATCGGTAGATAAGAACCAGTAGAGTCAAAATAAACGCCATAGGTGATGTTTCCACATGTGCTGATACTATTTGGCAAGTGAAATTGGCCAATTTTTGCACTTTTTTTCAAAAAAGCTCATTTATCTCGATTTTGAAGGGGGGTGTAGGGGGGGGGGGGGGGGGGTAAACATCGATTTTTTCAAAGTTGACTATCTGGGGCATCACGCTACAGGCACGGTTTGAGCTCGCTTTGAGGGCCAAATTTTTTATTTAGCCTCAAAGTTGACGACTCGACGATTTTTCACTTTTTTCATTAACATTCATTTTTTCAGGTAACGGGTACTTATTTGAAAAAACCTTCAAAACACAACTTCTAGGGCTCAAAATGTGCGCAATTAAGTCTAGTTTCAGAATATCTTATTCTTATTAGCATAGGCCAACGCTATCGTTCAGTACGGCCGTTTGAAATCCGCGCGCCGCATGCTGACATAAAATTTTTGGCCAAAATCTTAAAATCCGGATTTTTCCGGTTTTAAGCGAATTTGAACAAAACGGCTATAGGGTTTTGATACACTCCGTTTGTAGGTCCCAAAACACCATAAATCTAAATTTTTGTTATTTGGGCCACACTCTCCATACAAGCTGTAGGTTTTCGCAGGCAACGCGTTTTAAATTTTATAGCTTTCCTTTAAATCATTGTTTGATATTGTCACGTTTGGTTTGATAGTGATGAGCTTTTTTATGAGTATCTCGATATAGCCTTGTCTGATAATATGTTAATTATTTTTTTCTCGTGCGTTTTATCTTATGCCGGTAGCTTATTTACAGAAATTATGAAGTTCTGACTCACCCGTGCTATCATATACCGTGTGTGTGCACACCTACCACCAGCCAGCGTGTTAGATTCAGCGCATAGTTAATTTAATTTAATTTGTTTTTTGATATTTTTCAATTTTTTTATCTTATTATTATCTCTCTTTTCTTTTTTCTTTTTTTTCTATTGATCGTGTTAATTATCTAAATTTATTCTTCCTTATTTTTATTATTATTTTACTATTACTCTAATAATTTATCGGTATCCAATCCCAGTATCTTGCTAGTTTTTTCTTACCTTCTACTTAATAATCGCCTTTATTTACACTAATCAATTCTTCTTCGTTTTCAGGTCATACTGATCAATACTTGAAATCATCACTTTTTATCTCTATTAAAATTTTTTTTCCAATAACTTCAACTTTTCACTCTAATTCAACCGTGATTCTTTTAATTACAATATTCTTCGTCACTCTTATCTCTCTCAAATTAAATAAAATTCCGATTCAAATTCTTATTGCTCTAATTATATCATTTTTTCTTCTTTTCTTTCTCTGCACACTACGCTATGGCTAAGTTGTTAGCCATTTTGTGTGCCCTCTGATTTCGTCTATTATACGGAAAATAAAACCTTGAACTTGAACCTTGAATCACTTTTTTGAACGCAGGCGTGCGGGTTCGAAACTCACTGGTCTGATTTTTTTTACCATAGAGTTTGCAAAAGTCGCATAGTTTTTTTGGTCTCGTTAACAGTCTCTTTAGACTTGATCAACTGGTTTGAAATACTATTTTAATCGTGTAAACTTCTAAAAGTTGCGGTTCCGTGACCATGGTGATACAAAAAATTTAAAAATGAATATATTTTGTAATTTGGTTATACCAAGAGCTAAGATGCACGGATCTTATCAAAAACTTCGGAAGTTTCAAGTTGACATGTTTTTATCAAAATGCTTTTTACTGCTTGAAAATATGTTCATGCATGAAATAGTTGTTAACGGTTAATCAAGTACTAATACAAAGCTTATAAATTTCGAAATTTATCCAAATTTCCTTTTTTTGAGAGAATGGAACGAGTGAGGATGACAAAGATTTCAGGATATATTAGTTGATATTTTGGCCTTAAAATGCTGCGTAATCCGATGAAATCGTTTTTTGGTCTACCCTGTACATATGTTGCGTTTGGTATTACGTACATTTTGGATCAATGAATGATTGTAAATCATTAAGAAATAATAGAGTTCAAAAATGATTTCAAAATTCCACTTCTTTTTAAAGGTTTCGAGCTCGGTCACCCTAACCGGCAACGCCGTCTCTGCGCAAGCGTTAGCATCGATTGGTCCATCGGTGACGCATTGGAAGAATGGCATGGTCTGGTGTTGTTCGGACGTGTGCGACGGGCTGCAGGACCCGCACAGAATGATCACGTACATCTACACCCAAGTGGCAGCCATCCCCGGTACGAGTGGTAACACATCGGAAACGGTCTTTCTCACGTGCAACTGTCTGTTTGACGGCGGAATCCCCGCCCTTTACTATGGACGTCGGCGATTTGACCAGTGCATCAAAGACTATGGTCAATACTGCAGCAGTGGCAACGGTTACTCTTTTACGCATTGCAGTGATCTCGCAGAAGTTTACGCAGACCACACTGACGACGGAACGTATTTGCGTCTCGCTCATAAAGAATTGCCTTTCCTCGACTATGATGCCAGCCCAGAATGTGTTGCGCACATGAACGAGATTCTGCCGGCAACAGCAGTGATCGGCGGACTGGCCTTGACGCACTGGGAAGAAGCAAAGAAGCGAACGGATTACAACAAGGAGTTGGCACAGAACACGATTCAAACGAAATGGAAGAACGCAGCCGGCTGGTGTTGCGTGCAGATGTGCAAACAAGGTCAGATGCCGGATGCCAAGATCAGTAACGTTCAGGCAAACATCATCGGCCCATGGCCATACACCATGCTGAAAGCGCATGTACAGTGTACCTGCTATTACACTGGTTTGGCAGCCATGTATTACGCACGAAATGAGTACGTCGGATGCCTCCACGACTATAAGATGGGCTGTGTCAATGGAGGTGGAGAACGAGAGGACTGCGAAACCGAAGCGGTTAGGTCTTTCATTATGGCCTGTTCTTGATCAGTTACTTATGATGATTAATATTGAATGTCATCAAATGAAGAATCAACTTAGCGTCGGTGAGCGTCGGTGCAGAGTCCGGATGCTATAATTAACTTACTGACTTGTTATCACGACCCCAACGACCGTCTTTTCTAAGTCTGAAAGCCAAAAGTTTCCGTACTGACCAAAACTAGCCGCCCACTATGAGCGTCGTTTCGAAAGCCAAACGCCATAAAATTTTTCTCGACTTCTCGCAAAAATGTGAATTATTCATTCACTGGAAAATAACTTGAAGATTCCTGTTTTTAGTTCTACTTCATGAATATTTTCCGGACCTAATATCTCTCGTTGGGTTATATTATTCTACATAAGGTTATTAGACTGGTCAAAATAGTTTTGCATGTTTTTAACTCAAATGTTCACGTTCTTCTGTTTCACTAATTTCAGAAGAAGAAGAAAATTATTTTCATCGTCTGTATTCAACTTTTTTTCAGACAGCAACAACAGCCCCACCAGCACCGGTAACAACAATCCAAACAACAATACCAGTAACACCAATTCAAACAACAATACCAGTAACACCAATCCAAACAACGATACCAGTAACACCAATCCAAACAACGATACCAGTAACACCAATCCAAACAACAATACCAGTAACACCAATCCAAACAACAATACCAGTGACACCAATCCAAACAACAATACCAGTGACACCAATCCAAACAACAATACCCGTAAGTTGAACGTATGGGAAAAAACTGTTACTGAGGCCTTACGCAATTTTATTCAGGATAGACGAGAAAATTGGGATACTGCTTTGCTGTTTATAATGTTTGGTAATCGAACTGCCCCGCATAATTCTTTGAAAAATCTCAGTCCGTTTCAGCTACTTTTTTACCGTAAAGCAGTGTTACCTCCAGATTTGTAGTTCATACCAGCTAACAATCCTTATCTATGGATGTATGTGACACTGATTCTTATTATATAGAGATGAGTCAACATGCTAAGATAGCATCGCCCAACATTTTTGGATTAATGCACAGGTCACTCAGAAGCAACTACATGACTGAAAATTGAACTTTCCAAAAATTGAGTTAGGCGTTTATCTACTTTCTAAGAATCAATGTGCACAGTTTGGAGCTTCAAAAAAAATGCGCAAATCAGGTTGTGTCAATTAACAGACAGAATGTTACACTGCGTATAGATGGCAATATTAATAAGACAGTACACATAGACATTGTTAAAATCAGCAATATGGAGGTTCTCGAGAAGGAAACTAATTCAGTTAGCTTGCGTCATTCTTAAAATCTACGTTCCAGGTCGCCCGACGTTCACTGTAAGTCCAACCTTGAGGATCGAAGAGATTGAAGAGAGAATTTAGGTTGCCACATTTAGTTTTTATATATTTTTTTATTCAGTTTTACGGACATCAGTGCCACTCAGTTCCAGAATATAACTAATTCCTAGTGCAAAAATACACAAGAGTGTTTTTTTCTCCTCACTATAACCTCATCTTTGAAATATATAGTCGAATTTTTTGGTTACGCCTTTTTTGGGACTTTTGTTGTGTAAAACCTTTCTCTCACCCAGAAATTGGCGGTCGAAAGCAGCAATTTGGGTTGATGAAAAGGTTTCACACAAAAAAAATTTCCAAAAAGATCTAAATTGCTGCTTTCGACCGCCAATTTCTGGGTGAGGGAAAGGTCTTACACAAAAAAGTTCCCAAAAAAAGGCGTAACCAAAAAATTCTACTATATGTATCTTAGAAAAAACAAGTTATTTTGATTTGAATTCATGCTGAATTGTTTTGTTTATATCACGGAATGTGTGGCATGGTATTTTTGTTACTATTAACCCTTATTTCATTCAGTGATACATTAATTAGCCCTGTCTTTCTTTTTAAAATGGTGGTTTTTTCAATCCACATACATGATTCTCGGATCCGAAAGGAGTTTAAAAAAATTAGGTCAAAATTTACTCAACTTTACTCAATCAGGAGGATCATTAAGACTTTTTTCTACCTTCCATTCATTTTATCTCGTTATACGGTTTTTGATAGTGTATAATCCTTGCGAGTATATTTATTACACATATAAATTATCTGTGTTTTTCGTTCTTCAAAGTGATAACTTTAGGAGGGGGGGTTGTAAACTAGTGTGTATTCTAAATTAATCATGAATGTTCGTTGGATTCATGGATTTTGTCTATCAGTAATCTTTTTATGACATCATGATTTAGTTAGAACCGGGTTATACCTGATGAGAGCCGCCCGGGTAGGATAGCGGTGTCTTATAAACGGCTCGAGTATTAAGTTAACAGTTTCTGTTGTTATGCAATAGAAAACTTTGAATTTGAATTCGTTTGTTTCTCACAAATTCATATATCTTTATAATCATGTCAGTCATCATGAGACCAGCGAACATTCAGATAGCAGTTTCCCTCTTAATTCATAAACTTTTCGCCATTTCAGAAAGTTCAAGAACCAATATTTCCATGTTAATGAAACACGATTGGCGTCCGGAACCAGATTCCCACGTTCACTTCCGATTCATACTTAACATTCCATCTATTTTTACACAGAATAAAAGCTTTATTAGTCAGGGCCTCGCGGTGAACATTGGCGGATTCACTCACTCACTCACTCACTCACTCACTCACTCACTCACTCAGTCACTCACTCACTCACTCACTCACTCACTCACTCACTCACTCACTCACTCACTCACTCACTCACTCACTCACTCACTCACTCACTCACTCACTCACTCACTCACTCACTCACTCACTCACTCACTCACTCACTCACTCACTCACTCACTCACTCACTCACTCACTCACTCACTCACTCACTCATTGATTCACTCACTCAATCGTTTTGGTAAAAGCGAATCTGAAGTGCTTTCGAAAAGGCTCGAGCGGTTACTGACCAGGAGTCACGGAATCATCATTGTTGTGGTTGTTGTTGTTGTTGTTTTTGTTGTTGTTGTTGTTGTTGTTGTTGTTGTTGTTGTTGTTGTTGTTGTTGTTGTTGTTGTTGTTGTTGTTGTTGTTGTTGTTGTTGTTGTTGTTGTTGTTGTTGTTGTTGTTGTTGTTGTTGTTGTTGTTGTTGTTGTTGTTGTTGTTGTTGTTGTTGTTGTTGTTGTTGTTGTTGTTGTTGTTGTTGTTGTTGTTGTTGTTGTTGTTGTTGTTGTTGTTGTTGTTGTTGTTGTTGTTGTTGTTGTTGTTGTTGTTGTTGTTGTTGTTGTTGTTGTTGTTGTTGTTGTTGTTGTTGTTGTTGTTGTTGTTGTTGTTGTTGTTGTTGTTGTTGTTGTTGTTGTTGTTGTTGTTGTTGTTGTTGTTGTTGTTGTTGTTGTTGTTGTTGTTGTTGTTGTTGTTGTTGTTGTTGTTGTTGTTGTTGTTGATCACGTACATCTACACCCAAGTGGCAGCCATCCCCGGTACGAGTGGTAACACATCGGATACGGTCTTTCTCACGTGCAACTGTCTGTTTGACGGCGGAATGCCCGCCTTGTACTATGGACGTCGGCGATTTGACCAGTGCATCGATGACTATGGTCAATACTGCAGCAGTGGCAACGGTTACTCTTTCACGCATTGCAGTGATCTCGCAGAAGTTTATGCAGACCACACTGACGACGGAACGTATTTGCGTCTCGCTCATAAAGAATTGCCTTTCCTCGACTATGATGCCAGCCCAGAATGTGTTGCGCACATGAACGAGATTCTGCCGGCAACACCAGTGATCGGCGGACTGGCCTTGACGCACTGGGAAGAAGCAAAGAAGCGAACGGATTACAACAAGGAGTTGGCACAGAACACGATTCAAACGAAATGGAAAAACGCAGCCGGCTGGTGCTGCGTGCAGATGTGCAAACAAGGTCAGATGCCGGATGCCAAGATCAGTAACGTTCAGGCAAACATCGTCGGCCCATGGCCATACACCATGCTGAAAGCGCATGTACAGTGTACCTGCTATTACACTGGTTTGGCAGCCATGTATTACGCACGAAATGAGTACGTCGGATGCCTTCACGACTATAAGATGGGCTGTGTCAATGGAGGTGGAGAACGAGAGGACTGCGAAACCGAAGCGGTTATGTCTTTCATCATAGCCTGTTCTTGATCAGTTACTTATGTTGATTAATATTGAATGTCATCAAATGAAGAATCAACTTAGCGTCGGTGAGCGTCGGTGCAAAGTCCGAATGCTATAATTAACTTACTGACTTGTTATCACGACCCCAACGACCGTCCTTTCAAAGTCTGAAAGCCAAAAGTTTCCGTACTGACCATAACTAGCCGCCCACTATGAGCGTCGTTTCGAGAGCCAAACGCCATAAATTTTTTCTCGTTTCTCGCAAAAATGTGAATTATTCATTCACTGGAAAATAACTTGAAGATTCCTGTTTTTAGTTCTACTCCATGAATATTTCCGGACCTAATATCTCTCGTTGGGTTATATTATTGCACATAACGTTATCAGACTGGTCAAAATAGTTTTGCATGTTTTTAATTAACTCAAATGTTCACGTTCTTTTGTTTCACTACTTTCAGAAGAAGAAAAAAATTATTTTCATCGTCTGTATTCAACTTTTTTTTTCAGACAGCAACAACAGCCCCACCAGCACCGGTAACAACAATACCAGTAACATCAATCCAAACAACAATACCAGTAACATCAATTCAAACAACAATACCAGTAACACCAGTGCCAACAACAATACCAGTGACACCAATCCAAACAACAATACCAGTAACACCAATCCAAACAACAATACCAGTAACACCAATCCAAACAACAATACCAGTAACACCAATCCAAACAACAATATCAGTTACACCAATCCAAACAACAATACCAGTTACACCAATCCAAACAACAATACCAGTTACACCAATCCAAACAACAATACCAGTAACACCAATCCAAACAACAATACCAGTAACACCAATCCAAACAACAATACCAGTTACACCAATCCAAACAACAATACCAGTTACACCAATCCAAACAACAATACCAGTTACACCAATCCAAACAACAATACCAGTTACACCAATCCAAACAACAATACCAGTAACACCAATCCAAACAACAATACCAGTTACACCAATCCAAACAACAATACCAGTTACACCAATCCAAACAACAATACCAGTTACACCAATCCAAACAACAATACCAGTTACATCAATCCAAACAACAATACCCGTAAGTTGAACGTCTGGGAAAAACTGCTATAGTCGAATTTTTTGGTTACGCCTTTTTGGGAACTTTTTTTGTGTAAAACCTTTCCCTCACCAAGAAACTGGCAGTTGAAAGCAGCAATTTGGGTTGATGAAAAGGTTTCACACACAGAAAATTTCCTAAAAAAGATGATTACGATACGACTCTGTTTAGAAACTTTTTTGTGTCTAAAATCTTTTCATCAACCCAAATTGCTGCTTTCGACCGCCAATTTCTGGGTGAGGAAAAGGTTTTACACAAAAAAGTTCCCAAAAAAGGCGTAACCAAGAAATTCGACTATTCTGAGGCCTTACGCATTTTTATTCAAGATAGACGAGAAAATTGGGCTAGTTCTTTGTTGTTTATAATGTTTGGTAATCGAATTGCCTCGCATAATTCTTTGAAAAATCTCAGTCCGTTTCAGTTACTTTTTAACCGTAAATCAGTGTTACCTCCAGATTTGTTGTTCATACCAGCTAACAATCCTTATCTATGTATGTATGTGACATTGATTCTTATTATATAGAGATGAGTCAACATGCTAAGATAGCATCGCCCAACATTGTTGGATTAATGCACAGGTCACTCAGAAGCAACAACATGACTGAAAATTGTACGTTCCAAAAATTGAGTTAGGCGTTTATCTACTTTCTAAGAATCAATGTGCACAGTTTGGAGCTTCAAAAAAATGCGCAAATCAGGTTGTGTCAATTAACAGACAGAATGTTACACTGCGTATAGATGGCAATATTACTAAGACAGTACGAATGGACATTGTTAAACGTGCTAAAACTAATAGCAATATGGAGGTTCTCGAGATGGAAACTAATTCAGTTAGCTTGCCTCATTCTTA
>OZ038442.1:3211842-3221842 GCA_964036265.1 Daptonema setosum
AATTCGAAATTGTGTTTAGTTCGGGTTACAAACACGCAAACAAGCCAAAACTCACTTGGTATAAATTCTCTATGATCTCACATGCCAAATTTCTCAACCAACAAGAAAAACAAAGACACAATTAGAAAGCTGAGAGTTTCAGCTAAAAAAATGCCTCACTAGCGAATGCACTTTTGCCTTTTTTTATTCCCATTAAGCCAACAAAGTATTGGTGCTACTCGTGGTGACAGCTTCTTAATTGAGCTGATTTGTTGATTGTCTGAGCCGCTTTCAGCAAACTTGAGAGCTTTGAACAGATTATAGGAGTTTATAAACGCAAATATTAATGATAATCAGTCTTTTTATTTCAAATTTAGTTGTTCCACTGGCTAATTTATTGGTGCACCACGAGCCGTTCACCCGTTTTATTACCCGCAGATCAGATTCACCGCCTGTCAGGATGGTTTAGTTCGAGGCCGCAGCAATTTGAATGCATTTTTTTTATTAAATATATTACTTATTTGTCTTTCTAGAGTCTCATGGTGATGAGTGATGACTAATAAACCTTAGAGGTGTTAATAGGCGTTGTAGGCAGCTCTTTATTCGACAAAACATAGCTTAATCAAAAAGCTGTCACCAGGAGTTGCGCCAAGACTCACCAAAAGTTAGGTGGTCCAATGGGATCGAAATAGCCAGAAGTGCATGTGCACTCTGGCAGGGATTGTAGCTGAGACGCATAATTTCAAAACCCAGAAATTTTCCTAAAATTTCTCCCATACACCATTTCCCATACAGGTGGGTAATAACTGAAATACAACCGCTTCGCGGGCCTAACGCGCCTAAGCCAGCCTTACGATAGGTAATCGGGGTTAACGGACAGTAAAACTTCATGTGGAATATATTAATTCTGCAGCTGAGACTCTCACTTTTCCAATGCTGTCCTCGGTTGTTCATATTATTGAGAACGAAACGAGAAAACCTGCCGGGTATTTTTGCATGTTTCCTCTTTTTTTCTACCCAATCTTGTCATGAGGGATTTAGTTGTTTTACAAGGTTTTAACGGAAAAAAAGACAGATTCGGGTTCATGGAACTGAACCAAGTAGTTTTACATTCAAAATATAGATTTGAAAAATATTTTGTTCCAATTTTCCTGATGTCATCGCTTACCTGCATCGCATCTTGAAAAGTGTCAAACCGTTATTATTTGAATTTTCATTATTATCGTTTCTGATTTGTTTTTGAATTTGTGGTAAATTCGTTGAAAAATCATTTTCTGTGAAAGGTTCGCTCAGGCCAGACAACGACTCATGTGAGGATAAAATGACGGTCTTCGACGATTACTCACCACACCACAATCTTGTCTGTTTTCTGGACTGTTTACTCCTTACCATCCTCGCTCACTCACTCACCCACTCACTCACTCACTCACTCACTCACTCACTCACTCACTCACTCACTCACTCACTCACTCACTCACTCACTCACTCACTCACTCACTCACTCACTCACTCACTCACTCACTCACTTACTCACTTACTCACTCACTCACTCACTCACTCACTCACTCACTCACTCACTCACTCACTCACTCAATCACTCACTCACTCTCTCACTGTTATCACTCACTCGCTCCCTCAATCACTCACTCACTCACTCACTCACTCACTCACTCACTCACTCACTCACTCACTCACTCACTCACTCACTCACTCGATCGCTTTGGTAAAAACGCGATAGTTTTTGGGAGACATCCAAATATGAACTGCTTTCGAAAGGCTCGAGGAGTTAGTGACCAGGAGTCACGGAATCATCATTCTCCATGTTGTTGTTGTTGTTGTTGTTGTTGTTGTTGTTGTTGTTGTTGTTGTTGTTGTTGTTGTTGTTGTTGTTGTTGTTGTTGTTGTTGTTGTTGTTGTTATTGTTGTTGTTGTTGTTGTTGTATTGTTGTTGTTGTTGTTGATGAGGGTCGGTCGCACGGCTGAAAGTCGGCGGCCGTCGCGCAGCTCCATAATTGCAGGTGCTATTGCGAATTACCCTGGATTTGGTTAGTTAATGAGTTAACCTCTCACTTACCCTAGTGTAGGGTTCTTAATCTAAAATTGTGTATTTTAGTTCTTGAACATAGCAGGGAGATTTATTGAAATCTGCCCGTGCTTTTGATGTATTTTATAAGGTTAGATATGGACTGTTTCGTCTTTGTTGTATTGTTGTTGTTGTTGTTGTTGTTGTTGTTGTTGTTGTTGTTGTTGTTGTTCATTCATGATCAAGAGAAGTAAAAAAATTTTCTTATTAACCATACATGATTATTGTTAGTTTTTTCTTAGTTGTTTAACAATTTACTGTGTCGCTAATTGCTAAACAGTTAACTCAAAATTTAAGTTTAGTCACCTCATTTTTATTGCTGACGAATAATATAAATAAATCTGAAAATGTGCCCACAGGAACATAAACATGTGTATAGTCCAAAACAGTTAATAAGATACAAGAATGAATAAGCAAAACGATGAAATATGGTTGTGAATCCGAAAACATTGCAAACACCCTGAACCACGAGATCCGTTTAGTGAAAATATTAATTCAAATTTAGTTCTTTTTCTTCGAGAAAACCTTTGGATATTAAAACAAATGTGCTCATAACAAAGTCAGTTTCACAATATTAACCGATGCTTTTGTAATACATTAACTGGAATCATGTTTACAACCAAAAGATAAAATCCGAAAAAAAACCCTACATAAACTTCTTGTGCCCAACTGTCACGATTCATTTTTTTTCTTTTTTAGCTTATTTTTTGGTGTTTTTTTTAAGATGTCAGTTTGTTGGAGTTCACAGTTTTAAAAGTCAATCAGACTAAATGAATTATTTATCAAGTAAAAGTTGAAAACGCACGGTGTGATTATTGCGATTCACACTTTTTTTCAAAAAAATAGTTTTTGCACCTAAAAATTTTTTTAAAAGATTTTTTTCTGCTGAACCGTTTTTCATGATTTTGAAAATTAGCAGACAATAATACATAGAATATTGGTCTGTTTTGAACGCGGTTGAAAATCGAACGTAAATGCCGATCAAGAACAATGTTTTGTCTGTCTGAAGGAAAATGGAACCGGCATGCCTATGAAAAGAATACGGCAGATAAGATTGATCGTGCATTCTAACTGGAGAAAAAATTTCGGTTTAGGTAATTTATAGATATCAGTGAAAACTTTCTTGAAATTCAATCTTCGTAAAACACGTTGATGCGAAAATAAGAATACGGTTCGAAAATTGGGTTTCACTTGCTTTATAATGAGTAAGGGAAAAACGTCCAGCTGTCATATTTTCAAGAAAACATGCTAGACCATTATGATTCAATCAGCATATTACGATCAAAATAAAATCCCAATCATATCTCGTATCGGCAATCAGTCATCAGCAACTATGGCTCAACACATGGTGGTGGTTCATTTACTTGCGCTTCGTATTTAATGCCGGATTCAAGATCCTTCCAATCCGGATTAGGGTCCGGATATTCAACATCACATGTCAAAGTGAACGGCGGCACCGTTTTGTTACAGGTAACTTGTGTACTCCTCACATAATGAACACCTTTTCTCACTGGTTCTCTATCGAGGACAACGAAGTAGTTTTGTGCCGGCTTAAGAATGGTTGTACCGCAAAAATATACCGGGGCTTCTTCATCTGTTTTGCAACCCGAGTCTTCTCCTTTATCAAGAACAAGACAGAAATTTTCATATGCGAGTAAGCATCTGGCATACTCTTTTTGCGCAGTGTACATGGCTGCCAAACCGGTGTAATTGCAGGTACACTGCAGGTGCGAGTCCAGCATTTCATATGGTAACGGGCCAACGATGTCAGCATCCACGTTACTGATCTGGGCATCCGGCATTTGGCCACGCTTGCACATGTTCACACAACACCAGCCGGCTGCATTCTTCCATTTTGTGGCTGGAACATTCGGTGCCTGAATCATTCGCATCGCTGCTGCATCTGGATGCGTCAATGCCAAACCACTCATCACGGCCGTTTCCGGTAAAGCCTGAACCATTGCAGCTTTACACCCTTCGCTTGCAGATATGTCAAGGAAATGACGGTAATCCTTCGGAACACGGGTGTAAGTGTTGGTCTGAAATTCTGAACGATAATATTGTTCCGGAGCGTTGCACTGCATATACGAGAAGCCAATGCCATTTACGCAGTGTTCTTCATAGTCCGCAATGCATTGATCAAGTCTCCGACGTGCATTATACAACGGGGGCACCCCGCCGTCGAACAAACAGTTGCAAGTGAGAGAGACGGTGTCCGTGGTATCGCAACTCATTTCATTCATAGCGGCAATCTGGGCTTCGATGTTCGTGATGAACCGTCGGGTATCTTGCAGACTGGCGCACACATCAGCGCAACACCAAACCAGACCGTGCTTCCAGTTGGTCTGACTTTCCGATGAATGCAAGGTAGTGGCGTTTCCCTCTAGCATGACTGAGGTTGATACCTTCAATAAAAATATTGGTAATGAATGTTCAAACAGAGTTAGTGGGTGGCGTTAAGCTTTCACCATGTATATACCAGCTTTCACAAAACCAAATTGGTTTCTTACGTCTAATGATGTACTTTCGATGATTTAAAACTCTAGGAAGACAATCTCGTAGCAAAATCATATTAAAAAGCACGTTGGATAGATACATCATGTTCATGATCTGGTCATATTTATATAAACAGTTTTTCGCATGTTCGCTTAAAAATACTATTAAGTGTAGAGAGATAAATGTAACAGAACTTTCGTTTTTCATAGTCGTGCTTGTTTGGTTGAAACAATAATCGACTACAGTGTAAACTCATGAAAACTAGATATGATATAGCCGGAATACTCATTTAACCTAAGCTGTTAATATTTGGTATCTAACTTTGTGTTCCATATAAGCCAGACAATCTTGAGAGGCCCTGGAGTCAGACAAATCGGGTAGTATGCCGGCCAAGAAATCTTTGGTAGGACATGATGCGAGCGAGGCGACTGAGCAGTTTTCTCGTTTTCCAGCTCCATGGACACAGCCCATCTTATAGTCGTGTAGGCATCCGACGTACTCATTTTGTGCGTAATACATGGTTGCCAGACCAGTGTAATAGCAGGTACACCTTACATGCGCATTGAGCATGGTGTAGGGCCACGGGCCGACGATGTTTGCCTGAACGTTACTGATCTTGGCATCCGGCATCTGACCTTGATTGCACATCTGCACGCAGCACCACCCGGCCGCGTTCTTCCATTTTGTTTGATTCGTGTTCTGTGCCAATTCCTGGTCGTATTCGGTTCGCTTCTTTGCTTCTTCCCCGTGCGTCAAGGCCAGTCCGCCAATCACTGCTGTTGTCGGCAGAATCTCGTTCATGTGCGTAACACACTCTGGGCTGGCATCATAATCGAGGAAAGGCAATTCTTCATGTGCAAGACGCAAATACGATCCGTCGTCAGTGTGATTTGCGTAAACTTCTGCAAGATCACTGCAATGCGTGAAAGAGGAGCCGTTGCCATTGCTGCAGTGATTAGTGTAGTCATCGATGCACTGGTCAAATCGCCGACGGCCATTAATAAAGGCGGGCACTCCGCCGTCGAACCGACAGTTGCACGTGAGGAAGACCGTATCCGATGTGTTACCACTCGTTCCGGGGATGGCTGCCACTTGGGTGTAGATGTACGTGATGATTCTGTGAGGGTCCTGCAGCCCGTCGCACACGTCGGAACAACACCAGACAATACCGTTCTTCCAATGTGTCACCGACGGACCAATCGCTGTCAACGCCTGCGCAGAGACGGCGTTGCCTGCTAGGCTGACCGAGCTCGAAACCTTGAAAACGAAATGCATTTTTAAAACCATTTTTGAACCACAAGAAATTTATTACACACACGCTATGTGATAGCACGGGCGAGCTTGATCTTTATAGTTTCTGTAACTAAGCTTCCGGTTAAAGACAGCTCGCGGGCAAGATAAAACCGCACGAGATACTCGTAAAAAAACTCATCACAATCAAACCGTGTCAAAGGTGATCATCATCAAACGATGAGTTAAAAGAAAGCTATACAATTAAAAAGTTTTTAACTTTTCCTTCCATATGGGCCACGCACTCTGGGGAGGCCTCTGAATCGGGCAGTAGAGGCGCCATGTTGTCTTTGAAATCACCGGTATCGAAATAGGGACAGGCGTGAGCGACGGCGGAGAACAGCAGCTGAGCAGCAATTAATTGAAGCCACATGATGAGATCGTTAATAACGATTTCTACTGAATCTGTAAATAATCAGTAAATAATTAATTTTTTCAAGCATAAACAACAACAATAACAACAACAACAACAACAACAACAACAACAACAACAACAACAACAACAACAACAACAACAACAACAACAACAACAACAACAACAACAACAACAACAACAACAACAACAACAACAACAACAACAACAACAACAACAACAACAACAACAACAACAACAACAACAACAACAACAACAACAACAACAACAACAACAACAACAACAACAACAACAACAACAACAACAACAACAACAACAACAACAACAACAACAACAACAACAACAACAACAACAACAACAACAACAACAACAACAACAACAACAACAACAACAACAACAACAACAACAACAACAACAACAACAACAACAACAACAACAACAACAACAACAACAACAACAACAACAACAACAACAACAACAACAACAACAACAACAACAACAACAACAACAACAACAACAACAACAACAACAACAACAACAACAACAACAACAACAACAACAACAACAACAACAACAACAACAACAACAACAACAACAACAACAACAACAACAACAACAACAACAACAACAACAACAACAACAACAACAACAACAACAACAACAACAACAACAACAACAACAACAACAACAACAACAACAACAACAACAACAACAACAACAACAACAACAACAACAACAACAACAACAACAACAACAACAACAACAACAACAACAACAACAACAACAACAACAACAACAACAACAACAACAACAACAACAACAACAACAACAACAACAACAACAACAACAACAACAACAACAACAACAACAACAACAACAACAACAACAACAACAACAACAACAACAACAACAACAACAACAACAACAACAACAACAACAACAACAACAACAACAACAACAACAACAACAACAACAACAACAACAACAACAACAACAACAACAACAACAACAACAACAACAACAACAACAACAACAACAACAACAACAACAACAACAACAACAACAACAACAACAACAACAACAACAACAACAACAACAACAACAACAACAACAACAACAACAACAACAACAACAACAACAACAACAACAACAACAACAACAACAACAACAACAACAACAACAACAACAACAACAACAACAACAACAACAACAACAACAACAACAACAACAACAACAACAACAACAACAACAACAACAACAACAACAACAACAACAACAACAACAACAACAACAACAACAACAACAACAACAACAACAACAACAACAACAACAACAACAACAACAACAACAACAACAACAACAACAACAACAACAACAACAACAACAACAACAACAACAACAACAACAACAACAACAACAACAACAACAACAACAACAACAACAACAACAACAACAACAACAACAACAACAACAACAACAACAACAACAACAACAACAACAACAACAACAACAACAACAACAACAACAACAACAACAACAACAACAACAACAACAACAACAACAACAACAACAACAACAACAACAACAACAACAATTTCGCTTTTAATTTCAGCTCTTTTTCAAATTACCACCTACTACTTTTGCACAAATATGACCTTTTGTTTCATTTTATGTGGAATCAGCAGCTTTGTGAGCGCCGAAAGTGGTCAGATTTGGATTTCTGCGTAATCCAGAGCGCAATCCACGCCAAAAGAGTTAAGTCGACCAACCCACTGACTGACTGACTGACTGACTGACTGATAATTGTTACTTCAATAATGCTTTAAATACTTCATGAGTGCGATTATGCGTGGATGCATGTCATTTGGGCATAAACATGTATGTTCTTTGTTTATGTGGGTTGTATTACTCGTTTTAGGGGTGAAATCATACGAGTTTTTAGTGGTTCCCCCTCATCAGTTATTCCCACTACTTTTTATAATATGAGCGCATAAGTCAAGTATACTTGCTTTATTTGTGCTGAAGCTAAATTTGCTCAGGGTATTGTACGACCACAGTGTGTGTAGCATGATATGTGATATGAATTGGCTGGTTTGGCCATTTTCTCTTAACGCTTTACAGATATTTATACTGCCGTCAATGAAACTGCTAAGCTGGTTTGTGATGCGAGCAGTGCGGATTATCTGTCCGCAAATGATATTAGCAGTTACTTTCCTAGACACATTGCTATCTATATGCACGTAACGTATTGCTTTGAATGGAAACGCGCCCTTTTTGTCGTAAACGGCCAGATCGATTTTTCTGGTTTGATTTTCAAAATTCAAACTGATATTTATGTCGAGATAATCTGCCTGATTGTCAGGGGTGTTTGTTCTACTCAGGGGTAAACTGGTATCGTAAATACCTTTGCTGATTTCCATGAAAATTTCGACTGATATACAACAAATGTCATCAATGTAGCGCATAGTACCACACAGTTTTGTTTGTAAATCAGGATGCGCAATTAGGTAACGATACTCCATGCCAGACAAAGTCAGGTCTGCTAATTCAGGGCTGGCATTTCTGCCCATTGGGATGCCAGTTTTTTGTCTCAAAATAAACGTGCCAAACTTGTTGTAAGTCTCTTTCAAGACTGTAAGTATTAGAGTAATAACTCCAGTTCCACAAATTGTCTTTCTATTGTTGACAAACGTGTTCGTGTAGAAACTGTGATTGAAATTCTGTTTTAATTATTTACCGCGTTTACCGTTCTCGAATATCAAATTAATGAGAAAGCCCATATGTTCCACAATCACATTATGTGGTAGTTTTGTGTAAAACGTTGAGAAACCAGCGCTGACTATTTTGTCTGATGATTTCAGACGACGGTTATGTAACTTGGCCACAGCTTTTTCGCTTTAGTCTATTGACCAATAAAGTTTTTGTGGCTTATTGAATGTTTTTATGTTGCAATAGTTAATGAAATGAAGTTTCAGGGCTCTCAGTGTTTTGTGAAGTAAAACACTCAAAGGTTTCGCACTTGCATTTCTAGCTGCCGCTATAAAACGATAAGAGTGCGGATTTGTATGCATTTTTTGAATGCCATAAAAATACGGTAATCAAGCGTCAGTTTCTGGGA
Organism: Daptonema setosum; assembly: GCA_964036265.1. Lineage (NCBI taxonomy): Eukaryota > Metazoa > Nematoda > Chromadorea > Monhysterida > Xyalidae > Daptonema > Daptonema setosum. Next base: position 3,221,182 of record OZ038442.1, read on the forward strand.
ATTTAAGATCCCAGTCTCTAGTCAAAGCTTTGTGAGATTTGATGATAGTCTCAGCATCAGCTTCTTCAGGCTCATATGTATCGTTACCTTCACAACTCAGTATATTATCAGTTAACTTGATGCCCAGTTCAGAGCATAAGGTTTGAATGTAAAGCTTTTTACACATGATGACAATGTTGTTCTCTGCTTTATCCGCTGTTGCGATGACGAAATGCTTTTGTATTCTTTGCAAAGCAAGTTTATGGTCACTTAGATGTTCTGAATGGTTAGAACGATGTTTCCATTTATTTCTGCAATACCGTAATCGGTTATCTAGTAAAGTGTGAATGACAGTTTTGGCTTCATTGAAAGCATTATCCTCCAAATGGTATTTTCGTTGCAGACTAGATATACGTGGATGCATGTCATTTGGGCATAAACATGTATGTTCTTTGTTTATGTGGGTTGTATTACTCGTTTCAGGGATGAAATCATACGAGTTTTTAGTGGTTCCCCCTCATCAGTGATTCCCACTACTTTTTATAATATGAGCGCATAAGTATACAAAATAAACGTGCCAAACTGGATGTAAGTCTCTTTCAAGACTGTAAGTATTAGAGTAATAACTCCAGTTGCACAAATTGTCTTTCTTTTGTTGACAAACGTGTTCGTGTAGAAACTG
>OZ038442.1:3229342-3250358 GCA_964036265.1 Daptonema setosum
ATTGCCGTTGCAATGAATATCCCGTGGAAATAATATATTGAGCCATTAAGAACCTTCCGTGGAAAGTAATCTATTGCCGTTGCAATGAATATCCTGTGGAAATAATCTATTGTGCCATTTTGAAGCTTCCCGTGGAAAGTAATCTATTACCGAACTAAACAGGTTTTTGTCCCCATTTATTAAAATGGGGACAGATGTTAAAACAGGCTTTTGTCCCATTTCATAAAATGGGGACATACGTGAAAACAGGCTTTTGTCCCCATTTATTTAAATGGGGACAGTTGTGAAAACAGGCCACTGGTCGCTACTGAAACATTAGCTCGTTTAGACTCTTGAAACATTAACTCATTTATAACTTTGATGTATGAAACATTAGCTCGTTTTGACGTTAATATAATAAACTGCGTTTTGTCCCCATTTCTTAAAATGGGACATCAGTTTTCTACTGAAACATTAGCTCGTGAAACATTAATCCACTATCGGACGGAAACATTAGCTCGTGAAACATTAACCCATTTATAACTTTGATGTATGAAACATTAGCTCGTTTTGACGTTAATATAATAAACTGCGTTTTGTCCCCATTTCTTAAAATGGGACATCAGTTTTCTACTGAAACATTAGCTCATGAAACATTAACCCACTATCGGACTGAAATATTAGCTCGTGAAACATTAACCCTCTATCGGCCTACTCCAGACTGCTATTGCTGCACCATACGTGAAAACAGTGCTCGTCGCTGATTGGCTGTGGTTGCCCGTAGCAACTGTGGTTAACCGGGCTGGCGTTAACTGTGGTAAACCGGGCTAGCGTAACGGACAGACGCACACTGTTTCTTTATAGTATTAGATAAACATCAGATGTACCGGTTTTTTCAGGTTTTAACCAAGAAAATTTACCCAGAAAACGTGTTTGTTCGAAAAAAAATTCTTACAGCCAAAATTTTTTTTAAAATGAGCCTTAAAATCGAGGTTTTGAGGCTGATTTTCTTATAAATTTCGATAAGGGGTTTAGGGGGTAGGCGACCTAAATTTTTTGTCTAGGGGGAGGCATAGGCTACCCGCCGACCCTGAAAAGTGGGGCAACCCCCCTACCCCACCCCCCCCCCCCCCCCCCAGCGGCCCACCTCTGAGTCTTACTAAATATTACTAGTCTGACATACAAAAAGAGGGTATATGTTTAATTTATAGATCAACTATGAAGAAAAAGTAATGGAAAAAACCAATTTTTTCGCTGAAATGGGGTGGTTTCGTATAACAAGCACAAACAGTGGAAGAGTTGTCCGAATTCAGTTTCGTTTGCAGCAAACAAAATTTCTAGAATTGTGTTTCGAATGACGCAAAACTTCTTGAAATTTGTTGAACGCTGCAAAAGTTAGACCAAAAACAAAACCGGACTTTTAACTGGGACACCCTGTACATACATAGTGAGTGAGCGATTAAGTGAGTGAGTGAGTGAGTGAGTGAGTGAGTTAGTGAGTGAGTGAGTAAGTTATTGAGCGAGTGAGTAGAAGACTCTTTCATATATGAGTTTTATTCAGTAAGACAACGCTGTCCACAGTCTCACAGTCCGACTCACCTGGAACGGCATCGATGTCATACTCATTGTAATGTTTCAGAATAAGTGAGTGAACGATTGAGTGAGTGAGTGAGTGAGTGAGTGTGTGAGTGAGTGAGTGAGTGAGTGAGTGAGTGAGTGAGTGAGTGAGTGAGTGAGTGAGTGAGTGAGTGAGTGAGTGAGTGAGTGAGTGAGTGAGTGTGAGTGAGTGAGTGAGTGAGTGAGTGAACGATTGAGTGAGTGAGTGAGTGAGTGAGTGAGTGAGTGAGTGAGTGAGTGAGTGAGTGAGTGAGTGAGTGAGTGAGTGAGTGAGTGAGTGAGTGAGTGAGTGAGTGAGTGAGTGAGTGAGTGAGTGAGTGAGTGAGTGAGTGAGTGAGTGAGTGAGTGAGTGAGTGAGTGAGTGAGTGAGTGAGTGAGTGAGTGAGTGAGTGAGTGAGTAGGTGAGTGAGTGAGTGAGTGAGTGAGTGAATGAGTGAGTAAGTGATCGAGCGAGTGAGTAAAAGACTCTTTCCGATATGACTTTTTCGCAGTTTTTTTTCAGTAAGACAACGCTGTCCACAGTCCCAGAGTTCGATTCACCTGGAACAGCATCGATGCTATATTGTGATGTTTCAGAATAAGTGAGTGAACGATTGAGTGAGTGAGTAATTGAGTGAGTGAGTGAGCGAGCGAGTGAGTGAGTGAGTGAGTGAGTGAGTGAGTGAGTGAGTGAGTGAGTGAGTGAGTGAGTGAGTGATTGAAAGAGTGCGTGAAAGAGTGAACTATTAAATTGAAAAAACTTGAGCTGAATATTGCGAAAACTCGAGTCAACCACCTTTTAAATGGTGATGATAATTCAATGGCCGAGAACGAACTGCTCTGATTTTCATCCAAACGTGTAACTCACTCACTCACTCCCTCACTCACTCACTCACTCACTCACTCACTCACTCACTCACTCACTCACTCACTCACTCACTCACTCACTCACTCACTCACTCACTCACTCACTCACTCACTTCTTCGCTCTCACTCACTCACTCAGTCACTTAATAACTCACTCGCTAACTCTCTCACTAACTCACTCACTTACTCACTTTTGAACACTCTTCATACAAAAAAATTTCGACCACGTTCGAAAAAAACCACAATGCTAATCATTGAAAATGACGCCTTATTAAGATGCTAACATTGACTAGCACAAAATCTTGACACATTTTCGGCTATCAAAAATTCCACAATCAAGCATTTTTATAAGAACCACACTCTACATCTTTCGGATCAATTAAAAAATAAAGTCCTTTCATTTACGAAATGTAAATTGACCCACTGGCGGACGAGTCAAACCTCCAAAGGGAGGGGAAATTTACCAAAGAGAGGGGAATTGACAAAAACTAAGCCATTTTACCTAATACTTAGGGAACAAACAAATTTTTTTGAAAACACCAAAGAGGGGGGAATTCCACTTTTCCCACCCCTTCTCGTCCGCTAATGGTTTGACCCACTGGGGAATTTCGTCAAAGAGGGGGAATTGGCGGTTTTCAGGACACTTTACATACCTACACGTTAGGGAACAAACTCAACTTTTTAAAACCGCCAAACAGGGGGGGAATTCCACATTTCCCTCCCCTTCTCGTCAGCTAGTGGTTTGACCGTTACCGATAGTAATCCACTTCACGTGATTGTTATTCTAATTCCCATATTACATTCAAAGGGATGCCGCCAAGCACTGGCGGACGAGCTAATCCTCCAAACGGAGGGGAATTTCGGCAAAGAGGGGGAATTGGCGATTTTCAGCCCATTTTACCTAGAGGTTGGGGAACAAACTCAACTTGCAAAAATTGCCAAAGAGGGGGAAAGTCCACTTTTCCCCTCCCCGTCTCGTCCGCTGGTGCCGCCCACATTCATTCACATCGAACACATTTGTCGACTACTACATGAATTTCAAAAGCCATTTCCTATTATAAATCAATTAAACCACGAACTTTCCTTTCAATTACTAGCGGACGAGGGAAGAACGAAAAAGTGGAATTCCCCCCTCTTTGGGGATTTCAGAAAGGAGAGTTTGTTCCTTCAAGTGTAGGTAAAATGGCTTGATTTTTGCCAATTCCTTCTTTTTGACAAAATTCCCCTCCCTTTGGGAATTTAGTTCGTCCGCCGGTGCTTTCAATAAAGGGCTGCCTGGAATTCAAGTGCAAAAGTTGTATATACCACAAGCGAACGAGTTAAACCTCCAAAGGGAGGGGAATTTTCCCAAAGGGGGGGGGGGAATAACAGAAATTAAGTGATTTTACCTACACCTTAAGGAACAAACTCTACTTTTTGAAAACGCCAAAGAGAGGGGAATTCCACTTTTCCCACCCCTTCTCGTCCGCTAGTGATATATACTTTCACAACTTCTGAATCGTTGGCTGCACCAATGTAAGAGAAGGTGATGCATAATAATCGGCTGTAGGACTCAACTAAATCCAACAGCTGAATGCTATAACATGCAATCATCATGTTCAGTGGGGTGTTACCCGTAGGTTGGACAAGTTAACGTGTCATTTGCTCACTTGAATCTCGAGAAGCTCTTTACCCGGGAATCACTGGTTGATGAGCGATGAGCGAAACCTCCAAAGGGAGGGGAATTTTCCCAAAGAGGGGGGAATCGGCGAAAATTGGGCCATTTCACCTACACCTTAGGGAACAAATTTTACTTTTTGAAAACGCCAAAGAGGGGGAATTCCATTTTTCCCTCCCCTTCTCGTCCGCCAGCGCCGGGAATTCAGTTTTGCAGATTTAACAATAGGAGCCCAGTCAGAGTCACTGGCGGACGACCCAAACCTCCAAAGGGAGGGGAATTTTGCCAAAGAGGAGGGAACTGGCAGTGTGGGAGTCATTTTACCTACTACTTAGGGAACAAACTGATTTTTTGCCAAAGAGGGGAAATTCCACTTTTCCTCCCTTTTTCGTCCGCCAGTGAGCCAGAGTTAAATTCGTTAAGTTTGGCCACCACATAGCCCGTCTCAACGGACGAGAAGGGAAGGGAAAAATGAAAATTTCCCCCTTTTTGGCCGGTTCTAGAAGTATAATTTTATTCCTAACGTGTAGGTAAAATGCCCGAATGAACGCAGAATTTCCCCCTCTTTGTGGTCCGTTCTGTGTGATTTGAATGTTAACTCGGTGAGTTTTGAATCACTCCGAAAAAAACGTAAAAATGGTTCAAATTTAGAGTGTGAACAAGGGCATACCGACCAATTAATGTGATGAGTTGAACCAACTTGAGTGAAGTTGAAGCATGATAATAAAGATGAAATTTTTCTATTATTTTCCATGCCGATTTCGTCATAGACCAGGTAAGAAAAGTGAAACATAAACGTTGTTTGTTAAAAGTCGATTTCTCAAACTTGTTTAACTGAAGTGAGTTCCCTATATCCCATGGAAATGTCGTTTCCGTATTTGTTGAAAGTTGTATACCACTTTCATCGGAGCATTCCCCAAGTTTTCTTGTTTTCAAAATTTGCGAAAAATCGCTATCAAAATAACTTTTTAGTATGTTGACTTTTTTGGTGTGATTTTTGTTCTTAGTACTATTACGGAACTAATTGACTTTTTTATTACTTGATATCATCCCAAACTGTTTTTTTTACCCACATACAAAACAGAAATCCAAACATACAAATGTGCAGCCAAACTCAAATTTCATTGTGCAATTTCATTATGTTCTTTTTCATTATGCAGCATATCATGATATTTTTTTACAATAAACGTGTGTCTTATATAACGGTGCTTTTTCAAAGCCACTCTCCATACATTTTTCCAAGTTCAGACCACGAAATCTTTTTCCACCGAAGCAAATTAACACCGGCATAATGAAGAACAATCTAAAAAACTTCTCTGAAACGCCCTCATTTCTCTTTAGAAAAGCTGATCTTTATTGCTTCGCAAACTTAACGACAGCTCTGACTGTTATATCTCTTCATATCGAAACAGATTTGATTAATATATCTCTTCAAATCGAAACAGATTTGATTATTATATCTCTTCATATCGAAATAGATTTGATTATTATATCTCTTCATATCGAAACAGATATGATTTTTATATCTCTTCATATCGAAACAGATTTGATTATTATATCTCTTCATATCGGAACAGATTTGATTATTATATCTCTTCATATCGAAACAGATTTGATTATTATATCTCTTCATATCGAAACAGATTTGATTATTAAATCTCCTCATATCGGAACAGATTTGATTATTATATCTCTTCATATCGAAACAGATTTGATTATTATATCTCCTCATATCGAAACAGATTTGATTATTATATCTCCTCATATCGAAACAGATTTGATTATTATATCTCCTCATATCGGAACAGATTTGATTATTATATCTCTTCATATCGAAACACATTTGATTATTATATCTCTTCATATCGAAACCGATTTGATTATTATATCTCCTCATATCGAAACAGATTTGATTATTATATCTCTTCATATCGAAACAGATTTGATTATTATATCTCTTCATATCGATACAGATTTGATTATTATATCTCTTCATATCGAAACAGATTTGATTATTATATCTCTTCATATCGAAACAGATTTGATTGTTATATCTCTTCATTTCGAAACAGTTTTGATTATTATCTCTTCATATCGAAACAGATTTGATTATTATATCTCTTCATATCGAAACAGATTTGATTATTATATCTCTTCATATCGAAACAGATTTGATTATTATATCTCTTCATATCGAAACAGATTTGATTATTATATCTCTTCATATCGAAACAGATTTGATTATTATATCTCTTCATATCGAAACAGATTTGATTGTTATATCGCTTCATATCGAAACAGATTTGATTATTATATCTCTTCACATCGGAACAGATTTGATTGTTATATCTCTTCATATCGAAACAGATTTGATTATTATATCTCTTCATATCGAAACAGATTTGATCATTATATCTCTTCATATCGAAACCGATCATTCGTACAACTGAATACAGCCGGGAGTGCAAATTATCTCAATGTATATTCTTCATTTACAAAATAATCTGGCATTTTTACATATTGGCGGACGAGCTAATTCCCAAAGGGATGGGAATTTTTCCTAAGAGGGGAGAATTTGCAGAAATTATGCTATTTTACCTACAGCTTAAAGAACAAATTCTACTTTTTGAAACCGCCAAAGAGGGGGGAAATTCCGCTTTTCCCCTCCCCTTCTCGTCCGCCAGTGTTATTACAACACGCCAAGCGCGGTATAGCAGCAGCATAGGGGACAGAAACACTAGCGGACAAGAAGGGGTGGGAAAAGTGGAATTCCCCCCCTCTTTGACATCTTCAAAAAGTAGAGTTTGATCCCTAAGGTGTAGGTAAAATGGCCTGAAAATTGTCGATTCCCACCGCTTTGACGTAATTCCCTCCCTTTGGGAATTTAGCTCGTCCGCCAGTGGGGGACAGAAAGATACCCGATAACCGGATGGCCACAATTTCGACGGGACTTGAGAAAACCGGATTTTCAAGTGTCGCGCCGAAATACGTTGCATCATAGACGGGAGAGTCTTGGGAAGGTTGTTTGCGAATATTTTCGTAAAATTCTCGACTTTATACTCAATTACGTAAAATTCCAGATTTTTTTACAAACAACCCTCAAGACGCACGCCCGGTAAGTATATAACAGCACAAAATATTTGTGAAAGAGAATGCGCATTTTACAAAATATCAGGTCTATCTATAAAGTTTACAATGCAGGAGAAACATTAACATTCTTTTCTTACAATACATGAACTACACTCAAACAACCGGATATTAGAAGTATTATTGTTCAGAAAAATATATTTACCGTCGATCAACACAAAATCAAATTATAATCTTCATTTTCACAGTCAAAAACAGCACAATACCGCCCACAGAGAATATGCACAATTCTGAATTTTGAAGAACGAACAAACATTGGTTCAATTGGTAATTGGAGGGCGTTGCATTGAACATACGAAACTGACTAGTTCCGAGCCGCAAATTTTTGTTTGGAATGGAGACACTTTCGCAACACGACCCAAGATTTTGATTGCATAACAATGAGTCAGACCTCAACAAAAGGATGGCGCCAAAACAGCTCAATTTGAATATTCAAACAAACAAAAAATGGCGCCAAAACTAGGCCGAGGTCAAAATGCACACTAAGCTGGAATACACAATATCCAGAGAAAATCACCGATTGAAATCGAGAAGTTTCCGAATATTTCACGCGAGCAAAATGACGAAATCAGAAGACAAATAATTACACTCGGGTTGTTATACAGGCCAATTGGTTTAATATGAGCGATTTTGGGTAACCAAAAATACAACATCAATTCGAACTTCCAGGAAAATCCGCCATCCAAATTGGGATCAGTTCCAATCATAGATACTCTGAATTGGAAAGAATCTAACTCAGGACTTACCATTCCTAATCCAGACGGCAACACATTCCCTTCAATTCAAAACACTCTTCCCATCAATCCCAAAGCGAAGCGAACGCTTCAAGAGTTGACGAGAAAATCAGTTCAATTCACATTCTGCAGGAGAAAATCAAGAAAAAAATCGTGTGTTGTTTCTGTTGCTGTGGATTGCAAGATGAGATTGTCAGCCTTCCAGATAGAGTTCCGAGTCCCAAACGAGAAGCGGATTAGCCGCTCTTGAACAGCAGAATGGCGACCTGGCCCAGGTAGAAGTAGATGAAGTGCTTCGTTTCGTGAGTCACATACGAGCCGAAATTCCGGCCCACAATGCAATGCCAGGTGGGGTTGTACTTTTTGTCGAACTCCTTCTTGATGTAGGCGGCGATGTCCTTCTCGATGTTGTACCTGAAGAGTCGGGGAGTAAGTCAGTGAGTCCGAGTTCATGAGTCGGTGAGTTGAGTTGGTGAGTCGGGTCAGTGAGTCGGTCAGGCAGTGGAGTTGTTTAATGATTATCAAAGCCTATTGATCAAGTGATGAACTGATTGATTGAATGAGTTTTTGATTGAAAGATCAGCTGATTGGTTGAGTGATCAACTAATTAATTGAGTGAGTTTTTGATTAAATGATCAAGTGATTGATTGAGTGATCAACTAATTGATTGAGTGAATGATCAACTGATTGATTGAATTACTGATTGATTGAGCGAAAAACCGATTGATTGAATGATCAATTGATTGATTAAATGATCAACTGATTGATTAAATGATCAACTGAAAGACCACCTGATTGATTGAATAACTGATTGATTGATTGAATAACTGATTGATTGATTGATTGATTAACTGATTGATTGAGGGATCCACTGATTGATTGAATAACTGATTGATTGAGTGTCAACTGATTGATTGAGTGATCAACTGATTGATTGAGTGATCAACTGATTGATTGAGTGATCAACTGATTGATTGAGTTACTAACCGATTGAATCAATTGATTGAATAACTGATTGATTGATCGTGTAAATATGTAGCTGATTGATTTTACTCTCACCCAAAGCATTGAGTGTTTGATTGGTTGACCATTTGATAGATTCACAGATTCAGGCAATTTCAACCAACTTTTCCAGGGCCTGAGTGGCACAGTCAATGGCATCCTGCTGCATATCATCGGTCATGTCGGCATTCTTGATAACGGCTTTACGCTCAGACATCTTGGCGGGTATTTATGTGGATTTGACGATAACACGAAATTAAAGTTTGGAAAGCTGAAATAATAATGGTTGAATTGAGGAAATTATTATGGTTGAAAAGTTATCGCAACATTGAGGAACAGTGGATTGTTTGCGCAATCAAGTTCTACTGAGAGTGAGAGGTGAGACAAAAATAGCGAGATTTCACTAGTATGGGTTGAGTGAAAGTTGGATGAGTTAGGAGTGAGTGAGAGAAAGTTAAAAGTGAGTGAGTGAGAGAAAGTTAAGTGATTCAGTTAGTGAGTGAGTGAGTGAGTATGTGAGTGAGTGAGTGAGTCAGTGAGTAAGCGATTGAGTGAGTGAGTGAGTGATTGAGTGTGAGTGAGTGCATAAGTAAGTGGTGAATGACTGAGTGAGGATTGTTAAGGAATCTGCTATGAATGAGTTATTGAGTGGGCCAATGAGTGAGTGAGTGACTGAACGAGTAAGCGACATAGTGAGTGGATCAATGAGTGATTGAGTGAGATAGTGAGTGAGTTAGTGCGTGAGTAAGCGATTGAGTGAGTGAGTGGATTAATGAGTGATTGAGATGCGTGAGTGAGTGAGTAAGCGATTGAGTGAGTGAGTGAGTATTTGAGTGAGTGAGTGAGTGAGTGCGTAAGTGAGCGAGCGAGTGCATAAGTGGTGAATGGCTGAGTGAGGATTGTTAAGGAATCAGCAAAGAAAGCAGACAAGAGTGAATGAATGCAGTATAAATGAATAATTCAGAAACAAGAGTTGATTCACGAAGTCAATTGACGAAGAAAATATTTAAAAGTGGGCAGACTATACAAAACCAATAAAAACATCTGAAGTTGATTCACAAAATACACCGGATTTGTATGAGCGCAAATCGTAAACAAGACACAAAATATGAAGCTCAAAACGTGAGAATCCAAGAAAGTTATAAACAATACTGATAAGTATTTACAACAATGAACTGAATTCAATATTGAAACATACGTAACAAAAAATCTATAGGATAGCAAACACCCATAAAATCACTCGCTAACAATCACACCCAGTGATCTTAACATCAATTAAACACATTAAATCACCAAGAAAATGACAAAATGGATAACTCTATACAATAATAACCAACTAACAATTATGGTCAAGTTGAAGCAAATACCTCCAATCAATTTATATCCGGATATATATGAATATATCCGGTTACTTTGAAATATATCCGGATATATAGCGAAATTGCAGTATATCCGGATATATATCAAAGTATCCGGATATATAAAAAATTTATTATTTTTTTCGGCAAATATATAACCTGATAAATTTTTATATTTATTAATTTCGAAAGTAAGTTTTTGCAGCGTTCGGTGGAGTAAAATTTGTCAGCTTTTAACATTTGGAGGGCCCATTTCATTGTTTGTATGGCTTCGGCTTAGTCATTAGCACAGACTGTTCGTTCTCAGCGAGATCGCCGAGTATGAGGCTAAGAGTTAGTTTTCAGTTTAGGCTTAGGATTAGGCTTAGGGTTTGGGAAGGGCTTGGGCGCGTAGCGCCTGAGCCCTTCTCCAAAGGCTAAGCCTAAGCCTAAGCCTACACTGAAACCTAAGTTTTATGCCCCCGCCTTGGAACGTTAGCACCGCGAAGCGGAGGTGTTCAGCGTGGTTTTTCTTGTGATCACGAGCCGAACCATTAGCCAGAACTTAAAATATGAGGCAAAATACTCATGGGCCTTGTGCACGTATAAGCTTTGGGCTTATAATTATAAGCCCATGGCTTATAATTTACGTGTTAAAGTATATACCTCGGGCTTATAATTTTATATACTTTAACACGTAAATTATAAGCCCTGGGCTTATAATTATGAGCCCAAAGCTTATACGTGCACAGGGCCATGAACGTTGCTTTTATAACAGTTCCGCTTTCGACGTTTCCGGGTTATAAAGTTCCGCCAAAAACACACAAATTAAATCCAATGGTTCGCATAAAAAAATTTGGCTATATATCCTTGGCAAAATATTCTTGCCGAATTTTTTTATATATCCGGATACTTTGATATATATCCGGATATATTGCAATTTCGCTATATATCCGGATATATTTCAAACTTTCAAAGTATCCGGATATATTCATATATGTCCGGATATATATTGATTGGAGGTATTTGCTTCAATCTGACCCAATTATAACAAGACAAAATGGATAACTTTATACAATATTAACCAACTTAACGCATTATAACTAGACAAAATGGACATCTTTATAAAATAATAACCAACTTAACGCAATTATAACAGGAATTTCAAGGGCAAACCATCGCAAACAGCACGAAATAATATGCAGTGACCTAAACAGTGGGCTTAACTTGGACCATAACGGTCGTCAAACAAACACTAAAAATACTCGATGCTGATTGGCTGTTGCTATAGCAATCTCTTTGCTGATTGGTTGAAGAAAAGTTTTTACTTGGCAGCGATTGGTTGGGTTCTTGGAAACGTAAGAAGAATTCTTGGAAATTAGCATTGGTATGATGAACAAGTGTGCATTTTAAAAAGTTATAAAATTGTGGTTGTGGAACTGATGTAGGGGAATTGGACAGAACAGGAAATTAAGTTGATTGTGGTTGTTGAAATTTACTTAATTTGTGTTGCTTCGAATTCATTGAGTTTATACAAGATTGTCTGAAATTCTTGTTGAACAAAAAAGTTTATCTTTGCTAAAATACAGGGTGGGCCAAAAAAACGATGACACTTTGAACTCATTTAGAGGTGGCTATGAAGAGTTTAACCGAATGTCTTTTATACTAAATGTTACCAACATATATTATCATTTCTGCTTAAAATTGTGTTACGATAGACTTGGTTTTGTTTTCGGAAAAGACTTCTGACCGAAAAAGTTGTTCGCTCGTTTTTACAACAGCCATATAATACCAGCCATATACGTTAAGTTGTCATTATGATGAGGTGTGTTCCTGAAAATTTCAGGAACACACCTCATCATAATGACAACTTAACGTATATGGCTGTGTATGGCTGTTGTAAAAATAGATTTCAGTTATTTCGAAATAATTTTCTATTGGGTTGAACCTTTTCCGCCTAATGGGATGAGATTCCTTGATGTTTTCCGGTTTGGAAAAGTGGGTGAATAGTTATTGATAAAAAGGTGCCACTGTGTGACCCATTTTAAGCGTGTTTGAATGAACCGATAAAAGGGAACAATAGCTCGATTGGTCATATTTGTTTTGAATTGCGTGAGTGCAGTATGTTGAAGAAAATTCTTTGTTCAAAATTTCTAGATATAAAGCTGTTTTTCAACAATATGTTTTTGGGACAGAAGCTTAATTATTATTTTTATCACATCAGCAAAAATTCAAATTTATATCTTGTTACCCACAATTCATATCTTGTTAACAAGTTATCATAATCTTGAACCACTTAAATCACCATCATTGTTTATATGCAGATTTAATGAAGTTTAATTTTGACAACTAAAAATCATTGTTCGTGATTATGTGAGTTTTGTTTTTGTTATTAATTGCATTATGTCGAAGAAATTATCGACACTTTCTCAAATTGTTGATCTTGAACAGCGTCATAAAAACTATTAAAAACTGATTTTTTTTTATCCATTTCTTAAGTTCAAGTTATTTTGTTGAAAAATTTTACTTCAACTACCCGTTATTATACGCACGTATCCAATGAAAAAAACTTAATTCCAAATGTCATCCAAAAGAAGTGTTTTTCTCAGAAACCATGCGCCAAAATCAGATTTTTGTTCAAACTGCACGCCTAAAACTTTTTGACTAAATACTCTTGATTCGGCTACACAAGGGAAAAAATTTATTAAGCAAAAATTGAACTAAATAATTTTAAATTGGCACTGCTAAAAACAACTATACTAAAGTCACAATCAGATTCACAAAAATTTTGCGGTCGATAATAAGTAATGCGTAAAACCGGTCAATTGTTTAGTTTTCTGACTGTTGAAGAAACGCTTCAACAAACCACTAAACATCAACGAAAAAAAAGAATAAAGTATTAAAATTGATTTATCTTGCTTTTTATATTCAAAATGCTTCTTATTCTCAGTTTTTTCATTAAATTTAAGTGCGTTTTTTTACATTTGAACCAACGTCTGATAAACCTACTGGTTTACACAACCCCGGTTTTTTCAAAATTTCATTTCTTCAAAAATTAATTCGCGGCATTTGGTGAATTGATTAATCCATTTGTGCAACCGTAATCCTACCGTACTCATGATTACGGTAGTGATTACGGTAGTTTATGGAAATAATTTTTGTAGTCAAAAAATATCCCTGTTTCTTCCTAAGACGGCTGGAGCTATCAATTGAAAACGGTTTGATAAAAAATAGTTTAGGAAAAGAATTGATTTAGTTTGATTTAAAAAATGTGATCAAAAACTGAGAAGAAGAAGCTTTTTAGAAAACATCTAGAGAAAGGAAATGGTTTTATGGGAGTAGACTGGATTAATGGAAAACCATTCAAAAGATCTCTTTGATAAGTATTTTTTATAGAAAACTTTTTCAGCGTTTCTGTAAAATTATATTAATGTGAAACCTACCTAGTGTTAAAGCATGTGGTAAATGAAAGTAAGAGTGGTCTTCCAGCAAGAGTACGACTTTGGTGCGGTGGGTGGCATAGTGGTATGATATGGGTACTGATGAGCGGGTAATGAGGCAGTTTTGATAAGGTGTTATTGTTCATATAAGGATGCCAACTCTTGTCTGTTCGGGTGTGATCAGTGTTGTAGGATGTACGTTAGGTTGATAAAAAGAAAAAATCTGTGAGTTTTGATGTTATGATTGGCCTTAGATGATTCAATATAGAAAATCTGTAACGTGTGTTGTCGTTTGTAAGCACTGAGGGTATCAGTCTCACATTCACATGTATCTGATCCGTGAATGACTCATTCATTTATTCATTAAAATTATTATAAAGACGGAATAAGAATCGTCAATACATGAGTGTTTGGGATGATGACAGTGAATACCTTACCAGTTTTAAGATATAACAAAAAAATTGACTCCAACATGACTTGCAGACGCGTCTGCACGCTTATGATAGATGCATTTAGAAATATCTAGGCTAGTGGCTGTAGAGAAATATAAAATGATCGAAACTAATCACGATAAACGAATCACCTCGGTTAAGATAAATCGTTTTATCTTGAAACTGCTAAGGTATTCACTGTCATCATCCCAGACACTCATGTATTGACTATTCTTATTCCATCTATAGATTACTTCTAGTGGATAAATGACTGAGTCATTCACGTATTAAATCTAAATTAAAATAGTTTATTATATTTCAGTCCATCCCTACTTTCCTCTACTAACAAGTGTCAGCTCTAAACAGAGTTAAATAATGAGCCACTTAAAGTCATTTTACTTATAAAGTGCAATTATATTTACCGTTAGCATGTGAGAGTACCTTGGATCCACTATTAATTACTTTTTTCATCAAGGATTCAGTTAAGGCATGAAATAATTGTTTGATTCAAAAACTAATGTGAAATTCGAAATCAGCGCCCTCGAAAACCCCCGAGTGATTCTTGATATCTTAAATAGTTGATTATTCAATACCAAAATCATCTTTGAATCAATTCTGTAAGTTACCGTAATCCTTGCATCCAAATTGCACACTTTGGTTACTGTATTGCACACATGGTACATTCATTCCCTGTGTTATAACATAGCTACCGTAATCTAAAAGATTACGGTTGCACAAATGGATTAATCTATTATCCAAGCACCTAATTCGCGAATAAAAATCTAGAAATAAAACCCACAAATATTATTATTTAATGAATTCTAAAGTTTGCTGTCCTATATTATTGTTTTCCTATTTCAGGGAAGGAAATAGTTGGCCGGCGCCCGCCCGTTAGAACCGAAATTTAGGCAAAAATGACGAATCCCAAGGGTACACGCCGCGGAACGCGTTATATGTTCTCGAAGAAGTTCAAGAAGCACGGTGTTGAGCCCTTGTCTACCTTCCTGCGCGTGTACAGGCGTGGAGATATCGTCGATGTCAAGGTTGGTACAGAGATCTGTTATACTGCTTGATTGGTGAGTTATACTCCTTGATTGGTGAGTTATACTCCTTGATTGGTGAGTTATACTCCTTGATTGGTGAGTTATACTCCTTTGTGGTGCACAATTTTCCGTGATTACCTTTAAAACAATTTGTTGGATATTAGGAGGAACGTGTACTCCGAATATCGCTCAGTCAGGTTTATAGATGGTCAATCGATCAAATTATTCATTCGAGAAGTGAGTCAGTCAATCAATCTGCTAGTCAGTCAGTGATTCTGTCTCAGTCAACAATTTATCGAATCAGATGTCCGTAAATGAGTCAGTCAACTCTTTAACCAGAGCAATCAGTCCGTCTTTCATTAGGCAGTCTGTCACTTGTTAATGAATCAATCAGAACGATCAAGTCAGCGAATAGCTCAGGCAGTCAATTGTACAACCAATCAATCAATCAGTCAGTAGTTCAACCAATCGATCTGTCAGTTGGTCAACAAATCAGTCATATAGTTGGTCTGGTCAACCAGTCAGTCCGTCAACGAATCAGTCAGCCAATTGATCACCCAATCAGTCAGACAGTTGGTCAACCAATCAATCAGTCAGTTGGTCATTCAGTCAGTCAAATGGTCAGTCAATCGGTTGGTCATTTAGTCAGTCGGTAACCCAGTCAGTCAGTTGGTCAATCAGTCGGTCAACCAGTCAGTTGGTCAGTCAATCAGTCAGTGGGTCAACCAATCAGTAAGTCAGTTGGTCAATCAATCAGTCAGTCAGTTGGTCAATCAATCAGTCAGTCGGTTAATCAACCACTCAGTCAGTCAATTGATCAACCTAACAGTCAGTCAGTTGGTCAATCAATCAGTCAGTCAGTGGGTCAACCAATCAGTCAGTCAGTTGGTCAATCAATCAGTCAGCCAGTCGGTCAACCAATCAGTCAGTCAGTTAATCAACCAATCAGTCAATTGGTAAAACCTAGCAGTCGGTTGGTCAGTCAGTTGGTCAGCCAATCTGTTAGTTGGTCAATCAGTCAGTGGGTCAACCAATCAGTCAGTCAGTTGGTCAATTAATCAGTCAGCCAGTCGGTCAACCAATCAGTCGGTCAGTTAATCAACCAACCAATCAGTCAGTTGGTCAACTATTCAGTCAATCAAGAGATCAACCAATCAGTCAGTCAGTTGGTCAATGAACCAGTCAGTCAGTTGTTCATCCAATCAATCAGTCAGTTGGTCTCCTAGTCAGTCAGTTAGTTGATCTATCAGTCAGTCGGTCAACCAATCGACTTTATTATTGTTAATGTTTGATTGAATATACTAAGTTGTAATTAATGTTCAAGTACACTATGTTACAGTTTATGTTATGTTATTTGTATTATTATTTGTCAATCTGGTATCTTCCAGGGCAACGGTGCCTTCCAACGCGGTATGCCCTTCAAGCAGTACCATGGTCGTACCGGACGTGTTTTCAACATCACCAAACACTCCGTCGGTGTTGTCGTTAATAAGCGCGTCAGGTTTGTCGTAATTTTTGAGCTTCTCCAATTAAAGTTTAGTAATAACATTTTTCCATTTATCAATCTCTCTTGTCATCAATTTATGTATTTTTGCTGGTTAAGATAGATATCATTCATATCCTAAGCTTTTTATTGGTGCTTTTTGTGTTTTTTTTGTTTAGCACTTTTTTATATTGGATTGTCTCATTCGGATGTGACCTTTAATCGTATCTTCAGAATGATGCCATGCCACTATAAGCATTATAATCGAATCATGGCCCATGGGATAAATTTCTTTCAGTCGAAGAAGTCACTCTTATCAATCAGATGTTCAAGACAATAGACATTGTTTAGCAAAGCCACCATCTGCCAAGCCTTGTTTAGCGATCATAGTCCTCTAACTCTAACAACCATCCCATCAGTTTGGTTCAGTGGTGGGCCGGGTTTTTTCGCGCTTTTGGGGGTGGGGGTAGCCGACGGAAAATCCCCGCCCAGTCCGAAAAGCGGGGGGGGGGGGGGTAGAAAAAAATTTCGCAAAAAAGCCCCGTTTTTTGTTTTTGCTAAAAAAATCATCTCCTCCTCCTCACAGGACCTCCTACGCATCATTCCCAAGCGCATCAACGTGCGCGTGGAACACGTGCGTCCTTCCTTAGTGTTTCTAAAAGCTATTCTTTATGTCCTATTTGGTGGCACTAAGGCAGATTCACATTAGATACAAACATTATTATTTGATCTAATAATTTACAAAATAATTATATTAATATTATAATAATTATAATCTCCTCCTCCTCACAGGACACGCATCATTCCCAAGCGCATCAACGTGCGCAGACATGAGAAGCTAGCGGTGTAGCGGTGATTTTGTCACCGCTAGGCATCCGGAATCACCGCTAGAAATGCTCTAGCGGTGACAGAAAAAATAATACGTTGAAATGTAAAAAAGGGGGTCTCCGAGTGTCTAAGATTTATTCACGATAAAACGTTAAAAACTACCTTTTTCAATGGTGTGAGTAATATACAATGGTCATAAAACGATACCTTTTTTGCAAGTTGGGTCGGGAAATGATACCTTTTTTGCAAGTTGGTTCGAGAAATGATACATTTTTTGCAAGTTCGCTCCAGGTATGATACCTTTTTTGCCAGTTGGCTGCAAAAATTATACATTTTTGCAAGTTGGGTCAAGAAATGATATCTTTTTTGCAAGTAGGATCAAGAGATGATACCTTTTTTCAAGTTGGGTTGAGAAATGATACCTTTTTGCAAGTAGGGTCAAGAAATGATATCTTTTTTGCAAGTTGGCTCTAATAGTTATACATTTTTTTGCAAATTGGGTTGAGAAATGATACCTTTTTTGCAAGTTGGCTCTAATAGTTATACATTTTTTGCAAGTTGGGTTGAGAAATGATACCTTTTTTGCAAGTAGGGTCAAGAAATGATACCTTTTTTGCAAGTTGTCTCTAAAATTTATACCTTTTTGCAAGTTGGGTCAAGAAATGATACCTTTTTTGCAAGTTGGCTCTAAAAATATACCTTTTTTTGCAAGTTGGGTCAAGAAGTGATACCGTTTTTTGCAAATAGGATCAAGAGATGATACCTTTTTTGCAAGTAGGGTCAAGAAATGATACCTTTTTTGCAAGTTGGCTCTAAAAGTTATACCTTCTTTGCAAGTTGGGTTAAAAAATGATACCTTTTTTGCAAGATGGGTTGAGAAATGATACCTTTTTTGCAAGTAGGGTCGAAAAATGATACCTTTTTTGTAAGTTGGATTGACAAATGATAATTTTTGGCAAGTAGGATTGAGAAATGATACCTTTTTTGCAAGTAGGGTCAAGAAATGATACCTTTTTTGCAAGTTGGGTCAAGAAGTGATACCTTTTTTGCAAGTTGGGTAGAGAAATGATACATTTTTTGCAAGTAGGGTAAAAAAATGATACCTTTTTTGCAAGAAATTATGCATTTTTTGCAAGTTGAGTCATGAAGTGATGGCTTTTTTGCAAGTTTGCCTAATTTTCGAAATTTGGCTCGAAATAAGTTTTCACGCTCTGGTGATGATACTGTACGCCTCATTTTCGGCACCACTTGCAATCAGCAAAACCCGGGATTTAATAAAACGTATCCAATAAAAATTAGTTTGGAAAACGTCAAAATTTCTGCGCTACGTCACGAGCTTCCAATACGTTTCCAATACAAAGAACTAAGAGTGGAACGATTAAATTTTTGGCGCTACGCGCCATCCATTTTCGCATTTTTTTTTCAATTAAAGTTGCTATCTAATCTCGGTCTTCCAAAATACAAACACAAAGCTGTAGTACTGAAAACAAAAAATTTGACGCTACGCACCATTCGTTCATGGGCTTCCAAGATACGTTTCCCAATACACAGAATCAGGGCTGGAAACGTCAAAATTTTAGCGCTACGCGCCATCGATCCTCGCGCTTTCAAATCATGATTATAAGACCGAGCTGTGATGCTGAAAAACGTTTCGGCGCCACTTAAATCAGTTCTTGAGTGTTCAAGATACGTAACATATACAGAGCAATTGTACTGAAAGCATAAACATTCCAGCGCTTCGCGCCATCAGTTCATGCGCTACACAGATATGTACGTCCTCAATACAAAGAAGTAAGGCTGGAAATTACAAATTTTTGGCACCAAGTGCCATCGACATTTAGGCTTTTAAATCATGAGACAAAAACAAAGCAGTAATGCTGAGAACTAAAAAATTTCGGCGCCACTATTAATCAGTTTTCGGGCCTTCAAGACACGTCTGCAATACAAAGAAGCAAAGCTGGAAACGTCAAAATTTTGGCGATGCGCGCAATCCATTCTCGGCCCTTTGTTTAAACATGATTCAAGGACAAAGCTGTGACGCTATCACTAAAAACGTCAGACTTTCAGCTTCATTTGAAATGAGTTACTGGGGTGCATCCAATACGAGAAAATAGAACTGAAAACGTTGGAGTTTCGGCGCTATGCGCCTCTTGTTTATGCGCTTCCAAGCTACGTCTCTAATACAACTTAATAGGTCTGGAAATGTCTAATTTTCGGCGCTGAGCCATCCATTTTTGGACTTAACGTAACTCACACAAAAAGTGGGAACAAAACTTCTAATTTCACGCTATTATGACGATTAGAACACATAATAAGTGTTCTACGCGCTTTTAACACTAAGAAAACATCAGACATGATTATTAGAAACCTTTTCAGTGACCCAGAAAAACATGTAAAAAAGGGGTCTCTAGGCTCAGTCAACTTGCAAAAAAGGGGGTTGAAATTGGTTGCAAAATCACCACTAGAAAATTCTCCCTTCTCATGTCTGAACGTGCGCGTGGAGCACGTGCGTCCCTCCTTAGTGTTTCTAAAAGCAAATTTTTATGTATTCTTTGGTGGCACTAAGGCAGATACAATACAAACAGATATATGTAATCTAATAATTTATAAAAATAATTATATTCTAATAATTATATCTACTCCTCACAGGACACGCATCATTCCCAAGCGCATCAACGTGCGCGTGGAGCACGTGCGTCCCTCCTTAGTGTTTCTAATAGCAAATTTTTATGTATTTTTGGTGGCACTAAGGCAGATACAAACAGAGATATGTAATTTAATAATTTGCAATCTTAGTTATTAAATCTAATAATTATTTATTCTAATAATTATCTCCTCCTCCTCACAGGACCCGCATCATTCCCAAGCGCATCAACGTGCGCGTGGAGCACGTGCGCCTCTCCATAGTGTTTCTAAAAGCTATTCTTTATGTCCTCTTTGGTGGCACTAAGGCAGATACAATACAAACCGAGCTATGTAATAAAATAATTTACAAAAATAATTATATTCTAATACTCTCTCCTCCTCCTCACAGGACGCGCATCATTCCCAAGCGCATCAACGTGCGCGTGGAGCACGTGCGTCCCTCCAAGTGCCGTCAGGACTTTTTGGATCGCGTCAAACTCAACGATCTGAAGAAGAAGGAGGCCCGTGCCGCCGGCAAGAAGGTCAACCTGAAACGTCAGGTTGGGATTCTGTGGTATTTGCCTCGTTTTAGGTTACATAGTCGAGTGGTTTGGGGGTCGCATTCATGATCCGGTGGTGCCGAGTTCGAAACCCGACAGTAGTTGCAGATGATCCCACTGAGTTGCTTAAAAAACATAGAAATTACTTGGGTTTTTGTGCCAGAGAAGTGAAGACGGATGGACACATGTCAAAATTGTAGTGAAATAATTAACGGTAATCCTATTTACTAATATTCATTTTGGAGTTTCTCCATCGTATTATGTTAATCGAATCGACTTTCTTTTTT
>OZ038442.1:3258058-3287304 GCA_964036265.1 Daptonema setosum
CTCACTCACTCACTCACTCACTCACTCACTCACTCACTCACTCACTCACTCACTCACTCACTCACTCACTCACTCACTCACTCACTCATACACACACCCACCCACTCACTCACTCACTCACTCACTTACTCACTCACTCACCCACCCACCCACTCACTCACTCACTCACTCACTCACTCACTCACTCACTCACTCACTCACTCACTCCCTCACTCACTCACTCACTCACTCACTCACTCACTCACTTACTCCCTCGCTCACTCTTTGCAGTCAAGTATCTTCGGATTCAGGCGGGTCTTATTCTACTGACTATTTTCTTCAATGCGATTGTCCTGAACGTTTTCTATCGGAATCCCAACGCCCACAATAATCCGTTGAAGGTTGTTGTTGTTGTTGTTGTTGTTGTTGTTGTTGTTGTTAATGTTGTTGTTGTTGTTGTTGTTGTTGTTGTTGTTGTTGTTGTTGTTGTTGTTGTTGTTTTGGTTCTTGCTGTTGTTGTTGTTGCTGTGGTTGCTGTTGTTGTTGTTGTTGTTGTTGTTGTTGTTGTTGTTGTTGTTGTTGTTGTTGTTGTTGTTGTTGTTGTTGTTGTGGTTGTTGTTAATGTTCTTGTTTTTGATGTTGTTGTTGTTTTTGGTTGTTGTTGTTGTGTTGTTGTTGTTGTTGTTATGGAGAATCAGTTTACAGGTGTTTTTCGACTATCTACCGGGAGTTTTTTGCCTGAATCGTATCTGGCGAGACCATCAGCTTGAGACTAATGAGAATGTTAGTCAGTTACCATTGCAGTTAGTCAGTTACCATTGCAGTTAGTCAGTTACCATTGCAGTTAGTCAGTTACTATTGCAGTTAGTCAGTTACTGTTGCAGTTAGTCAGTTACTGTTGTACATAGTTATTCAGTTACTGTTGTAGTTAGTCAGTTACTATTGCAGTTAGTCAGTTGCTATTGCAGTTAGTCAGTTGCTATTGCAGTTAGTCAGTCACCATTGCAGTTAGTCAGTTACCATTGCAGTTAGTCAGTTACTATTGCAGTTAGTCAGTTACTTTACTATTGCAGTTTGTCAGTCACTATTGCAGTTAGTCAGTTACTTTACTATTGCAGTTAGTCAGTTACTTTACAATTGCAGTTATTCAACTGTAAATATTCATGTAAGTCAGCCAATAACAGTTAGCTAGTCAATTTTATACATTTAGTCAACGAGTAATACAGTTAAAGTAGCATCTTGCCATTCAAGTGAACAGCTTACATTTGATAGTTCATTGCCTTAGTTTAGTATTTGATGTTCCGAAGTTGGAGTGTAGAGCGTTCCATGCTTTGCTTGAATCCTAAGTAGTGCTTCAATCATTCGGGAATAGAGTTAGTCAACTGTAATTAGTCAGTCAGTCAGTCAGTGATATATTAATTCAAGAGAAAATAGTCAGTCAGTCCATTTTTTGTGCCGAAAAGTTGAGCAGCTGTCTTTCCAGCTCGTACTGGCGCAAAACGAAAACCTGGACGATGAGGATTTCAGTCATCACCTTCTCAAAGCCGATCGACGTCTGCCCGTGTTGGCCTGGTTACAGTTGGATCTGCGCTTCGAACAGGTCAGTCCACCAGCGGAGGGGGGGAAGTGGAATTCCTCCCTCTTTGGTGGTTCAAAAAGTAGAGATTGTTCACTGAGGTGTGGGTAAAACGACCTAGTTTCCAACGATTCCCACCTCTTTGGAAAGATTCCCCTCCCTTTGGAGGTCTGGGTCGTCCGCCAGTTGGTTAGTCAGTCGCTGAATCAGTCAAGGAATCAGTAACTGAGTGATCGTCTGTAAAAACACATATGTGTATGTACCAACTGATTCACTCTCCGACTCACTTACTCACATGTTTAAATAATCAGTCCCGAAAGTTGTCACTCACTCTTTGACTCTTCAACTGACTCATTCACTTACAGACGGACTCACCCATATGTATACTCAGGCAGTTGCTCTCACTAAATCCATGAACCACTAACTCACTTTATCTGTAACTCAACCAGTCACGTAATCAGTCACTCCCTTACCCTGATCAGTTACTCACTGACTCACTCACTCAACCAGTAACTGATTCAGTAACTCACTTACTCACCTATTCCACTTCTCAACCTACTACTCACCTGATCAGTCACTTACTGAGTCACTCAGAAGTCAAGAGTCACTTAAGCGGTCACTGAATCAGTCACTCAAATTACAGTACTGCGCCGATCGGCAGCGTATGGCCATCGCTATCACTAACTCAATCAGTCACTGATTCACTCACTCACCTATTCAGTTACTCAATCAACCACCCACCTGATCAGTCACTTACTGAGTCACTCAACCAGTCACTGAATCAGTCACTCACATTGCAGTCTGAGCCACTCACTCAACCACTCACTTGATCAGTCACTTACTGAGTCACTCAACCAGTCACTGAATCAGTCACTCACATTGCAGTACTGCGCCGACTGGCAGCGTACGGCCATCGCAACCAGTCACTCACATTGCAGTCTGAGTCACTCACTCAACCAGTCACTGAATCGGTCACTCACATTGCAAGTCTGAGTCACTCACTCAACCTGTCACTGAATCAGTCGCTTACATTACAGTACTGCGCCGACTGGCAGCGTACGATCATCGCTATCACTCACTCAAACAGTCACTTATTCAGTCACCCACTCACTCACCCAATCAACCACTCACTTGATCAGTCACTTACTGAGTCACTCACATAGAGTCTGAGTCACTCACTCAACCAGTCACTAAATCAGTCACTCACATTGCAGTACTGCGCCGACTGGCAGCGAACGGCCATCGCACTCAACCGACTCTTCGCCATTATCACTTTCGTTTTATTCATCACGCTCGAAGTACTGATTTTTCTGCAGTGGTCGTGACTTTTTTCAGAAAATTGATTTTGATAAATTTTCAAGTTAATTTTGAGTTTTTGAAGTTTAGTAATTTCATTCGCGTTGAAACCTGTTCGTTTTCATGTCGCGCCAAAAATATTGATTTTTCTGCAGTGGCGGAGATTTTTTTTCCAGAAAATTGATTTTGATACATTTTCAAAATCAGTTGTAACTAATTCGACGAATTTTCCAAGCTCAGAAATTTCATTCACCTTGAAACCATATATTTTTCATTTCGCGCTTATTTTTCTGTACTGATGGTGATTCATTTCACAAAATTAATTCAGATAAAACTACAGATTTTGCAGAAAAGTGACTTTTCGTTTTTCATTTCATTCACGTCACGCCTAAACTTGATAGTTTGAACTAAATTCACCATTATCGCTTTCGCCACATTTTTCGCTTTCGAAAAATTGATAAACTTGGCCTGGATTGTGAAATTTATAGGAAACGCAGCTCCTTATTGTGCAGGTTCCGTGCTTCAGCCCATGATGAAACCCGATTTTATATCACTAAGTGCTCTAGTCCACCGACAATTAGGTGTACTCTGGAGATGTTTTTTTTATTCGATGAGAATATAATTTAAAATGCACTTTGTCTTATTTCATACTCTATCGCTCACTTTTCTATAAGCCATTTTTAACTTGCCATGATTACATTCATCCAGCATTATAAAACCCCAAACCACTCAAAATGCACTGTTTTTAGATTTTATTTTTCTTCTCATCCTCATTTTCATTCTCTCCGCCGTAAAATTGTATTCGATCACCGAATAAACGAGACAACATTCATCGGATGTCTCAGAAATTTGTGAAAAAAATCTTGCAATTGAATAAAATCTTACGAGACAAGAGCGCAAAAACAACAAAAACAGATATTCAGCAAATTTAACGACAGTTTGCCTGTGGTGAGCGTGTTGATAACTTTTTTAAATAAAAAATTTGATTTTTTATTGAAATAAATTTTCAAAATTTTCTAACACATCAGCTCGCACACAAACACACATAAAAAAACAGGAATAAAAATTTCTCAGATATTGGATATTCTACAGCACAGTGTCCGGTGATCACGTTATCGCCGAGTTTTGAGAAAAAGGGCGCCAAATTTGAATATTCAAAAGGTGAATTCTTAAGCCAGAATCTCGAACTTGACGGGCTCCAACAGCTGAACGGGTGTGGTGCGCGTCTTGACCCAGTGGGCTTTGCGGGGTTCGACCGGCTGAAAGAGAAAGAAAATTTTAGTTCAACTAATTAACTGATATGTACATCAGAAAAATACTATTTAGTTTGAATGCATGTCTAGATTAGTTTAGTAGATGATAACGAAAAAAACGTAGATTCCATAGTGGATTATGAATTATGGGACCAAAGTCAGACTACACAAAACAATGCAGTACAGCTTCATGAAAAGAGAATCGCATGTCTAGTCTAGAGGCTCAAAACATTGGATATTAGATAATTTGGCATCCATAATGGATAACGATAAGTCGATAACATAACGAAGAATGCAGTCTATTGATTAAGGTACCGGAATCGCAATTCTTTGAATAAAAGGAGAAACAAAGTCGATTTACATAATATGATGAAGATGGAGAAACTCCAGAAAGAACATTAGTAAATAGGATTACCTTTAATTATTTCACCATATTTATGACTACTAGGTGTGCTAGTGCTACCTCGCTGATTCTGGCAAAAAGAAACAAACTAAAAAAGCAATTTGAATGGGACTTTTTTTGCACGACTAGACAACCTAAAACGAGGCAAATACCACAGAATCCCAACCTGACGTTTCAGGTTGACCTTCTTGCCGGCGGCGCGGGCCTCCTTCTTCTTCAGATCGTTGAGCTTGACGCGATCCAAAAAGTCCTGACGGCACTTGGAGGGACGCACGTGCTCCACGCGCACGTTGATGCGCTTGGGAATGATGCGTGTCCTGTGAGGAGGAGGAGATAATTATTTTTATAAATTATTAGATTACATATATCTGTTTGTATTGTATTTACTGTGAATCTGCCCAAAGAAAACATAAAAATTGCGTTTAGAAACACTTAAGGAGGGACACGCACGTGCTCCACGCGCACGTTGATGCGCTTGGGAATGATGCGTGTCCTGCGAGGAGGAGGAGATAATTATTAGATTAAATAACTAAGATTGCAAATTATTAGATCGAATGATTCTGTTTGTATCTAATGTGAATCTGCCTTGGTGCCACCAAAGAGGACATAAAGAATAGCTTTTAGAAACACTAAGGAGGGACACGCACGTGCTCCACGCGCACGTTGATGCGTGTCCTGTGAGGAGGAGGAGATAAGTATTATATTAAATAAATATTATTTATTTTTGTAAATTATTTTTTTAGATCACACAAAACTCACTAGAACGTGAATATGATGGAAGTGATATTTAACCTATCCTAAACACCAGAAAACATTTAATATGACACTTTTAAAAGAGCGCACGTGCGTGCTCCACGCGCACAATGATGCGCTTGGGAATGATGCGGGTCCTGTGAGGAAAGATTATGATTATTTTTGTAAATTATTAGATCAAATAATTTTATTTGTATCTAAAGTGAATCTGCCTTAGTGCCACCAAAGAATACATAAAAATTTGCTTTTAGAAACACTAAAAATTTGCTTTTAGAAACACTAAGGAGGGACGCACGTGTTCCACGCGCACGTTGATGCGCTTGGGAATGATGCGGGTCCTGTGAGGAGGAGATAAAACATCACATCATTTGTTACTTTCTCAGCATTACTGTTTTGTTTCAGAATTAAATCAAGATTTGAAAGCCTTAATATCGATGACACGCGGCGCCAAAAATGAAAATTTTTCAGGCTCTCTTTCTTTTATTAGAGACTTATTATATTATGGAAGCACATGAACGAATGGAATGGCGCTTAGCGCCGAAATTTTATACTTACTTATATTACCATTGCTTCGTATGGGTTGCATATGTATATTAAAAACCCGAGATTATATCGCAAGCGGCGCCAAAAAAATACGTTCTCAGAATTACTGCCCTAATTATGAACATGATTTGACAGTGTCAAAATGGATGGTGCGTTTAATTAATTTGAATTTGAAAAGACCGCCAAAATGTGACAAACCTGACGCGCTTATTAACGACAACTCCGACGGAGTGTTTGGTGATGTTGAAAACACGTCCGGTACGACCATGGTACTGCTTGAAAGGCATACCACGTTGGAAGGCACCGTTGCCCTGGAAGATAGCAGATTGACAAATAATAATACAAATTACAAAACATAAACTGTCACATAGTGTACTTGAACATCAATTTTAATTCAGTATATTCACTCAAACATTTTAAAATGATCAAGTCTTTTGCGTGACTGACTGATTGTTTGACAAGCTGACTGATTGAGAGATTAACCAACTGACTGATTGATCAACTAATTGACTGAGGTGAAGACCAACTGACTGGCTGAACTATTGACTGACTGATTGGTTGACCAATTGACTGATTGATTGGTTGACAGCCTGACTGATTGAATAGTTTAACAACTGACTGACTGATTGGTTGATCTATTGCCTGACTGATTGGTTGGTTGAGCAACTGAATGACTAGTAAGTTACCAAGGACCAACTGACTGACTGATTGGTTGACCAACTGAATGACTGATTGAATGACCAAATGACTGACTGGTTGGTTGATCAACTGAATGACTGATTGGTTTACCAACTGACTGAATGATTGCTTGACCAACTGACTGACTGATTGACCAACTGACTGACAGATTAATAACTGACTGACTGACTGTTTGACAACATGACTGACTGATTGACCACCTGGCTGACTGATTGATCAACTGACTGACTGATTGGTTGACCAACTGGCTGACTGATTGACCAACTGACTGACTGATTGACCAACTGACTGACTGGTTGACAACCTGACTGACTGATTGACCAACTGGCTGACTGATTGACCAACTGGCTGACTGATTGACCAACTGGCTGACTGATTGACAACTGACTGATTGGTTGACCAACTGACTGACTGATTGACCAACAGAGCGATTGATCTAGTGTATGATTGATTACTTTACTGACTTGATGACTGACTTACGTTCTGATTAACTCACTAACAACTGAAAGGCTGCCTTATGAAATACGGACTGATTGCTTTGATTAACGAGTTGAATGACTGACGGACTGCGGTCAATCTGATCGATTGACATAAGAGTCTGGTTGGTTCATTGAGACTGACTAACAGATTGACTGACTGAATTACTTCTTGAATCGAAGGGATAACTGACCGATTTACCATCTATAAACCTGACTGGCTGAAATTCGGAGTACACATTTGTCCGACGTCAAACGCAATTCACGGAAAGTTGTCCACCAAACAAGGAGTATAACAATATAAATATATAGTATACTATACTATTATTCGTATACTATACCATTGTATGGTATACCAAAAAATTCGTATACGATACTTGTTGCAATCCACAAAAATATAGGTAATTGTATACGTAAAATTAGTAAAAGGTATACTAATCCATCGGATACTATACCAATAAATTAGTATATGGTATACGGATACGATGAAATCCTGGAACGGTATACGATTGTTGGTATACCAATTACTAATTTTTTTGGTATCCCTGAAAGATTGGTATACGAAATCCACTTTAGTATAGTATACCATTTGAAAATTTTTATATATGAATAAGTAAAAAATATACGGATACAGTTTTCAATGGTATAATAAATAAGTATTACCTATACTAATCCCGTTTTTCGCTGCGAGACCGACAACTTTGTCTGTATGAGGTATTTGAATTTGAATTTTAAAGTTACGGTATGAATTTTTACAACGAAATATGGACATTTTTGCTAATAATGAGGAATGAAGTAAATTCTCATCCTTCTTTTCATTTTATTAATTTTAATTTATCCCATCCGTTGATTATCAATTAGTAATTAAATTTCAGGTGAACGAATCACAGGACAGGCCCGATCATCGACCACATTCCACGATTCAGCCTTTGGCACGTGTCTGGCACAACGTTCAAGTGGTTTTGCCAATATCAAAGTGATACACCTCCATTCAACAGCCCCTGGCATTTAAAGTTAGTTTCGTAAGGGTGCATTCATAGTCGGAGTTGCAACTTTGTTCGAAACATTTCCGTAAACCCTTTCCACTTCACAATCAATTTCGAAACGTTTTCGAAATCGAAACAGGAAGAAAAAAATGGAAAATGTCGAAACGAAACTGTAAAAGGTTTACAGAAAAGTTGCGAACAAAGTTGCAACTCCGACTATGAATGCACCCTAAGGAGGGATATTATTTGGGTGAGTGTTAACCCCTCGATCCCCCCCAAAAAAGTGGGGGGAACCCCTCTCCTCCCCAGCGGCCCACCTCTGCCCCCTGGATTTCCCCCCGTACCGCGGGGCTTTGGACAGAAGATTTTTGTTCCCCCTTTGGGGGGGGGGGGCCCGAGTGAAAATTTCCAGGCAAAACCATATTTTTCGGGTGAAAACCGCTTTTTCAGCCCCAAAACTAGAATTTTCGAGCACTATTAGAGATTCTGAACAAAACCGTGCAGGTAAATTGGTACTTTCAGCTGCTACCCCCCCCCCAAACGCCAAAAAGCCCGGGGGTTTTCAATCTTTAAGTACCGGAGTTAACAAATGTTTCGTCAAATCGGGTAAAACCCCCTCGATTTCCCCCAGGTCCCAGGGGTTTTCAACTGTTTGCTTCTTTAACTCCCAAAATGGACCGGGGGGTTCCCCCTCCCACTTTTTTGGGTGTCCAGGTAGCCCCCCCCCAATTTTTTGGCCTCCCCCCATGGTTTGTCAATTAAATTTTTTTTTAATTAAATAAAAAAATGTCTTTTTTTAATACCAACATGTACTAAAAAGACCGAATATTGTCAAATTTTCGCTCAATATTGGTTGATGTCCTCTCCTACATGTTCTATAGGGTGGACAATTCATTATTAGAATGGTCATGGTTTGGAGCGCATGTGTTCCCCTACAGAAGGTGAATGATGGGTTTTGTAGGCCTATTTTGGATTCTGAAGAAATGAACGGTTTTCGAAGAAGAGAAACGAAAAAAACGGTATTTCAAAAAAAAATCTGAAAATCCAAAATTCATATTTGGTTTAATGTCTGAATTTTGGATTTTAAAAAAATTAGTAAAAAAAATTTTTTTTCTGTTTTTGTTGAAAATTTTTCATGTAATCGTAATCCAAAATGTACCTTTAAAATCCAAGATTCAATTTTTGTAGGGTAAAACATGCCCACCCTTTTTGACCATTCTAATAACCAATTGTCCACCCAAGCGTATACCAAATTAGTATACGGATACCAAAAAAATTATTAAATGGTATACTATACGATTCGTTTCGGCTTAGTTTCGGCTGACTATGTTAACCTTCGAATACTATGTCGCTTTAAATTCTTATTGTTATTGTGGAAAAGAAATCCCGTTTTAATATTTGTATATTTTATAATCAAGCCACTGGCAATTTTGACGACTGATGATCATGAGCTGTTCAAAAATGAAGGTGCGTGCAACCTACGAGGAAACGTACCGCAGCGCGCTCCCTAAGGTTTGATTTTCATTCAGCCACATGCGACTAGTTGCAGGTAACCTGAAACTTGTTTGATTTACGCTAGCAAAACCTAAAATACCTCTGATGAAAGTTATTTTTAGTGGATAAGAGGCAACTACAGGTTGCTGGTCAATTGCGATATAAATATAAGGTATACGGATACGGAATGCACGCCCTCCGCTGCGCGGTGCTAGTGCCCCCGTTCTCGCTATCGCTCGAACGGGGAAGCCTTATAATAATGAAACGGGGGTTAGCAGACAGTAATACCGAGGAAAAAGTCGAGAAATGTCCCTTGGGTTAGACGGAAGTTAGACCCCTTTGTGCACAATGAAAACTAGTTCATGAATACAATGATTGTCTGTCAACTCATTGCAGGCCGGACAACTGCGTAGTAAACGTGAACTGAAAACAGTCGACTCTGCCAAGCGGTTCGTGGTTGTGAGGGATTCACCGGATGATGAGGTAAGTGATGTTTCAAAACTGCTATTTGATACTTCATCTAAATTTGATACTTCATTTAAAAAATGGGCCTAACAAAGTCATAAAGGGACGGTCTGCAGGATACAGCTTAAGTATAAACGCACCCTAAACATTTATCAGTTTCGTTTTTAAGAAATGTATTATTTCCAGCGTCTTCAACGCAAAACGGATCGTGATTCGCTGGCCAACGGACGTCTGGCCGGTGACTTCTGGCCACTCGGTGACTCGCCCTCACCAAGTGGATCGTCGGTCGTGGTGAGTCTTGGGGGGGGGGGCTTAAAATTTTTGCCGGATGGGTGGACCACATGCTAACTGCGCCAAAGATACCAGACCTACTTGCTTCCTGCAACAATCGTCCCTTAATATTCAACAAAATTTTTTACTGTATTGTTAATTGATTCTTAGTTAATATTGGGTTAGCGAGTTATTTATTCTGTGACATCCGAGTGTACAACAACAAGTGCGAAAGGTTATTAGCGATCATTGATTGCACAATACAGTGGCAACTTGTTATTGATGTGTCTGTACATATTCCGTTAAAACCAGTAATTTTGTATTCATTTCAGCAACAACCGGTTTGTGAAACGAACACCGAACGACCCCAAACCATCTATGACCGACCTTGTCGTAAATCTGGCGCTTCAGATAAACGACGCCATCATGGATATATATACTGCTCTGCAGAGTCATTCAGGCGAATTCATACCTACAGCGAAACTCCATGACTCTGTTAAGGTCCGAATTTTGTGTAATGGCTGTTAACGTGTCAGGGAGAGTTCTTTGTTAGGTCCTTGAGTAATTTCATGCTTTCTTACGACTCAATAGTACGTTTATGTGTACATACGCCTGTTTATTGCATGGTAGTACTGATTGGATTGCAATAGTTTCAGAAAAAGCTGAACATTGACTTGGATGATACGCTGAACGACGCAGAGTTGGAACAGGTCTGTCGGTTGCTCCGATTGCCACGTTAGTTTATACGAATCGACTTGGATAAACTTCAGTTGACTTACTTAATCATACGAAACAATGCTAAAAGTTTTATTTTTCTTGTTAATTCGTATCTATCTTTTTAGCAAAAACCGGCGAGTGTCCTCCGATGATTGATAAACGGGTTTGGTCACTGGCTAAAGATCTGCTGAAGGACTACGTCGTGATGTTGCGTAATCAGCAGCCTGAAAGTTATCATTACAACGGCATGTTTGTAATGACAGATGTCACAGAAAAGGTAACCATTTTGTATTAATTGACACTGTTTTATCTCATCAAAAATGAACGTATATTGGAATTCAGTACAAAAACGTCACGGCTCACTATTTTGACACTCCTGTGCACAGGAGTGTCAAGAATGAACGTATTATAGATTTTACAGAAAAATTATATTTATCAGAATTCGAACTCAGTTGCTTATATTTTTGACACTCCTGTGCACAGGAGTGTCAAAAATGAACGTATATTGGAATTCAGTACAAAAACGTCACGGCTCACTATTTTGACACTCCTGTGCACAGGAGTGTCAAAAATGAACGTATTATAGATTTTACAGAAAAATTATATTTATCAGAATTCGAACTCAGTTGCTTATATTTTTGACACTCCTGTGCACAGGAGTGTCAAAAATGAACGTATATTGGAATTCAGTACAAAAACGTCACAAATATCTATTATCATTATCTATTCACATGAACGCTAAATATCTATTATATCATACTACCCGTCCTATGTAGATTTCATGTTACATAAACCTTACTGTTGTAGGACAGGGAAGAAAACACCCGCCCGACCCATATCTACATAACAGAACGACAGAACGAAGGTATTGCATATGCTGTGTGTCGCTCCGGTTCTGCCTTCTCCAGTCGCGTCGCAACTCCATGCAACGATTTTAAGGTAATCAGGTGATAGAAACATTGGCATTACTTGAAGCAAGTTGTTATGATAGCATCATGGTTTCGCGTGCATACACTTTTATTTTATTCTCATTTATCCTTCAGCTTAATCGACAAATAAACTGCCTGTAGCATTAATCACTTTATCATATATACTAATACCTTCATTAATGGGACAAGTTATATGAATACCATGTCAACAACAACTGCGTCCATCTTTGGTGATCATAAAAGACGGATTCGTTTCCTGTACTCTACCAAAGATGGGCAGTACCTCGATCTCATCATGTTCCCAATTAGCCTTTGGCATAAATCACTTTATCATACCATTATTTTCATTAATGTGTTGATTGGCTTTTTGCTGATCGGGTTATGTGATCGAATGTCACATGACAGAAAATTATTTTCTGTGTAAGCATTTCATCACATTTAGCCTGTGGCATTAATCACTTTATCATATATACTAATACCTTCATTAATGTGTTTATCGCTTTTTTGCTGACCGGCATATGCAATGTAACCAATGAAGTAACATCATCGTCAATCGTGTCATTGGTTTATTGAAAACAAAATTCAAAAGACGCGTGAAACGTGAACCGTTTATCAACACCTACATCTGAGCATCATTGATGATTTTTTGGTATTCGTATACCATTTACTAATTTTTTTGGTATCCGTATACCATACTTGTTATTTTTTCGTATCCGTATACCTTTTACTAATTTTCCTTCGTATCCGTATACTATATACTAATTTTTTGGTATCCGTATACCATTTACTAATACTAAAAATAATCGTATAGTATACCATTTACTAATTTTTTCACTGATTGTATACTGCATTGGTATACGATCGAATCGTATCCGTATACCTTTTACTTATACCGGAGTATAACGAGATCTCTGTACCAACCTTAACATCGACGATATCTCCACGCCTGTACACGCGCAGAAAAGTGGACAAGGGCTCAACACCGTGCTTCTTGAACTTCTTC
Organism: Daptonema setosum; assembly: GCA_964036265.1. NCBI lineage: Eukaryota > Metazoa > Nematoda > Chromadorea > Monhysterida > Xyalidae > Daptonema > Daptonema setosum. The sequence goes on from OZ038442.1 coordinate 3,270,901, forward strand.
GAGAACATATAACGCGTTCCGCGTCGTGTACCCTTGGGATTCGTCATTTTTGCCTAAATTTCAGTTCTAACGGGCGGGCGCCGACCAATTAATTCCTCCCCTGAAATAGTAAGACAATAATTAAGGATGTAAAACTGTTGAATTCATTAAATATTAAAAATAGTGGGTTTTATTTCTCGATTTTTATTCGCAAATTAACTTTTGAAGAAATCAGATTTTGAAAAAACCGGGGTTGTGTAAACCAGTAGGTTTATCAGACGTTGGTTCAAATGTAAAAAAACGCACTTGAATTCAATGAAAGAACTGAGAATAAGAAGCACTATAAATATAAAAAGCTAGATAATTAAATTTTGATACTTTATTATTTTTTCTCGTTGATTTTTAGTTGTTTGTTGAAGCGTTTCTTCAACAGTTATAAAACTAAACGATTGACCGGTTTTACGCATACCTTATTCTCGACCGCAACATTTGTGTGAATCTGATTGTGACTTTAGTATAGTTATTTTTAGCAGTGCCATTATAAAATTGATTAGTTATTTTTTGTTTAATTTATTTTTCTTTCTTGTATAGTCGATTCAAGAGTTTATTTAGTCAAAAAGTTTTTAAGGCGTGCAGTTTGAATAAAAATCTGTTTTTGGCGCATGCTAAAGTTTCTGACAAATTTTTTTTTATTTATTTTATTTTATTTATTTATTTATATAAACACTTCTTTTGAATGACATTTGGACAACATACGAAAATTACGTTAATTCATTGGATACGTGCGTAACGGGTTGTTAAAGCGAACTTTTTCTAACAAAATAACTTAAAAAAAACTATAAAATTGATGAAAAATTTCCAGTTTTTTATTGTTTTTATGACGCTGCTCAAGACAACAATTTGGGAAAGTGTCGATAGTTTCTTCGACATAATGCAATTGTTTTCAATAGCAGGACTCACATAATCACGAACAGTAATGATAATAATAATTGTCAAGTTTAAACTACATGAAATCTGCATATGAACAATGATGATGTTTAAGTGGTTTGTGAATATGATAACAGTTTTGATAACAAGAATGAGTTTTGAATATTTACTGATGCGATTAAAAATTCTATTCATTCTTCTCCAACAATGAACTGTTACAAAAACATATTTAAACATATATAAACAAAGAATTTATTATACATAAAGCACTCAAACAATTTAAAACAAACATATCCAATCGAGCTAATGTTCCCTTCTATCGGTTCATTCATTCTTCACAATCAACCAGAAGAAGCAATGTATGGCAAACCGAAACTTGATGATTCAAACATAAAATTAGAAAACACGCTTAAAGTGGGTCTTACAGTTACAGTAGTATTATTGAGCTTTTCACTCTTTTATCAATATTTATTCACCCACTTTCCCAAACCAAAAAAAATCAACGAAACTCATTTCATTAGACTGAAAAGGTTTAACCCAAAAGAAAATTGTTCTAAAATAACTGAAATCTATGTTTCAGTAACACATCTCATCATAATGACAACTTAACGTTTATGGCTCTTTATGGCTGTTGTAAAAAAGAGCGAGCAACTTTCTCAGTCAGAAGTCTTTTTCCAAAAACTAAACCAAGTCTATCGTAACACAATTATAAGCATAAATAATTTTATATAAAAGTGAGTAAGTAAAAATGTTGGTAACATTTAGTATAAACGACATTTGGTTAAATTCCTCACAGCCACCTCTAAATGAGTTCAAAGTGTCGTCGTTTTTTGGCCCACCCTGTATGTTAGTAAAGATGAAGTTTTATTGTTCAATCAGAATTGTATAAAATCTTATACAATCTTAGTGGATTTGAAGCAACACAAATTAAGTAAATTTCAACAACCACAATCAACTTAATTTCCTGTTCTGTCCAATTCCCCTACAATTTTTCCACAACCATTTTTTTGTGACTTTCCAAATTGCACACTTGTTCATCATACCCATAACAAATTCCAAGAACTCTTCTTACATTTCCAAGAACCCAACCAATCACTGACAAGTAAAAACTTTTCTTCAACCAATCAGCAGAGAGATTGTCGTAGCAACAACCAATCAGCATCGAGTATTTCTAATGTTTGTTTGACGACCGTTATGGTCCAAGTTAAGCCCACTGTTTAGGTCACTGCGTATTATTTCGTGCTGTTTGCGATGGTTTGCCCTTGAAATTCCTGTTATAATTGCGTTAAGTTGGTTATTATTGTATAAAGTTATCCATTTTGTCAGGTTATATTTGCGTTAAGTTGGTTATTATTTTATAAAGATGTCCATTTTGTCTTTTTATAATTGCGTCAAGTTGGTTATTATTGTATAAAGTTATCCATTTTGTCTTATATTGTTGCTTTACTGTGTTTAATTGATGTTAAGATCACTTAGGATTTTGAGCGAGTGATTTTATTAGCGTTTGCTATCCTATAGGTTTGTGTTACGTATGTTTCAATATTGAATTCAGTTTATTATCACGCTCTCTCACACTCACTCACTCACTCACTCACTCACTCACTCACTCACTCACTCACTCACTCACTCACCCACTGTCACTCACTGTCCCTCACTGTCACTCACTCACTCACTGTCACTCACCCACTCACTCACTACTCACTCACTGTCACTCACTCACTCACTCACTCACTCACACTCACTAAATCACTCACTGACTCACTCGACTCATTATCTTTCTCTCACTCACTCACTGTCACTCACTCACTCACTCATTGTCACTCACTCACCCACTACTCACTCACTAACTCACTCTCTCACTCACTCACTCACTCACAGTCACTAAATCACTCACTGACTAACTCGACTCATTATCTTTCTCTCACTCACTCACTCACTCACTCACTCACTCACTCACTCACTCACTCACTCACCCACTGTCACTCACTGTCCCTCACTGTCACTCACTCACTCACTGTCACTCACCCACTCACTCACTACTCACTCACTGTCACTCACTCACTCACTCACTCACTCACACTCACTAAATCACTCACTGACTCACTCGACTCATTATCTTTCTCTCACTCACTCACTGTCACTCACTCACTCACTCATTGTCACTCACTCACCCACTACTCACTCACTAACTCACTCTCTCACTCACTCACTCACTCACTCACTCACAGTCACTAAATCACTCACTGACTAACTCGACTCATTATCTTTCTCTCACTCACTCACTCACTCACTCACTGGCACTCACATTATTGAATCACTCACTCATTCACTCACCCCATACAAATGAAATCTCGCTGTTTTGTCTCACCTCTCAGTAGATAGAACTTGATTGCGCGAACTATCCTCTCTCCATTGTTACTCAATGTATTTATAACTTTTCTTAAATTTTTAATAATTTCCTCAATTCAACCATTATTATTTCAGCTTTCCACACTTTTAATTTCGTGTTATCGTCAACAATCCACATAAATACCCGCCAAGATGTCCGAGCGCAAAGCCGTTATCAAGAATGCCGACATGACCGATGATATGCAGCAGGATGCCATTGACTGTGCCACTCAGGCCCTGGAAAAGTTGGTTTAGATTGGGGAAAAGTTGATTGAATTAAGGAAAAGTTGATTGATTTTGTGAAAAGTTGGTTCAACGTTCAAACTAAGTAAAATTTGGTTCAGAATAGGTAAAAGTTGGTTGAAATTGCATGAATAAATCAAAAATTCAACCAATCGAACCAACCAATCCAATATTTAGTTGATCGTTCAATCAAACACTCAATCCTTTGGAGTAAAATCAATCAGTTAATTACACGATCAATGAATCAGTTGATCACTCAATCAATCAGTTATTCACTCATTCAATCAGTTTTTCATTCAATCAGTTGGTTGATAATTCGATCAATCAGTTAATCACTCAATCAGTTATTCAATCAATCAGTTGACCATTCAATCAATCAGTTAATCAATCAATCAGTTGATTTGTCAGTCGCTCAATCAATCACTTTAACACTCAATCAATCACTTTAACACTCAATCAATCACTTGATCACTCAATCAATCACTTGATCACTCATTCAATCAGTTGCCACTCAATCAATCAGTTGCTAATTCAATCTATCAGTTGATCACTCAATCAATGAGTTGATCATTCAATCACTCAGTTTTTCATTGAATCAATCAGTTGATCGCTCAATCCATCGATTGATCACTCAATCAATCAGTTGCCACTCGTTCAATCAGTTGCCACTCTTTCATTAAGTTAGTCCACTCAATCAATCAGTTGATCAACCAATCAATCAGTTATTCAATCATTCAGTCCATCACTTTATCAGTCGGCTTTAATAATTATTGAACAACTCCACTGACCAACTCACTGACCTGACCAACTCACTGACCTGACCAACTCACTGACCCGACTCACCAACTCCACTCACCGACTTACTGACTGACCCCCCGACTCTTCAGGTACAACATCGAGAAGGACATCGCCGCCTACATCAAGAAGGAGTTCGACAAAAAGTACAACCCCACCTGGCATTGCATTGTGGGCCGGAATTTCGGCTCGTACGTGACGCACGAAACGAAGCACTTCATCTACTTTTACCTGGGCCAGGTCGCCATTCTGCTCTTTAAGAGCGGCTAATCCGCTTCTCGTTTGGAGCTCGGAACTCTCTGGAAGGCTGACAATCTCATCTTGCAATCCACAGCAACAGAAACACACGATTTTGTTCTTGATTTTTTTCCCCGCAGAATGTGAATTGGAAAACTGATTTTCTCGTCAACTCTTGAAGCGTTCGCTTCGCTTTGGGATTGATGGGAAGAGTGTTTTGAATTGAAGGGAATGTGTTGCCGTCTGGATTGGGAATGTGAAGTCCTGAGTTAGATTTTTTTTCCAATTCAGAGTATCTATGATTGGTACTAATCCCAATTTGGATGGCGGATTTTCCGGGAACTTTGAATTGATGTTGTATTTTGGTTACCCCAATCGCTCATATTAAACCAATTGGCCTGTATGACAACCCGAGTGTAATTATTTGTCTTCTGAATTCTGATTTCGTCATTTTGCTCGCATCAAATGTCCGGAAATTTCTCGATTTCAATTGGTGATTTTCTCTGGATATTGTGTATTCCAGCTTAGTGTGCATTTTGACCTCGGCCTAGTTTTGGCGCCATTCTCTCGTTTGAATATTGAAATTCAGCACTTTTGGCGCCATCATTTTGTTGAGGTCTGACTCATTGTTATGCAATCAAAATCTGGGGTCGTGTTGCGAAAGTTTCTCCATTCCAAACAAAAATTTGCGGCTCGGAACTAGTCAGTTTCGTATGTTCAATGCAACGCCCTCCAATTGAACCAATGTTTGTTCTTTCTTCAAAATTCAGAATTGTGCATTTTCTCTGTGGGCGGTATTGTAATGTTTTTGACTGTGAAAATAAAAATTATAATTTGATTTTGTGTTGATCGACGGTAAATATATTTTTCTGAACAATAATATTTTCTAATATCCGGTTGGCTGAGTCCATTTCATGTATTGTAGAATGTTAATGTTTCTCCTGCATTGTAAACTTTATAGAGCTGATATTTTGTAAAATGCGCATTCTCTTTCACAAATATTTTGTGCTGTTATATACTTACGGGCGTGCGTCTTGGGGGTTGTCTGTGAAAAAATCTGGAATTTCACATAATTGACTGAAAAGTCGAGAATTTTTCGAAAATCTTTACCAACAACCTTCCCGACTTCACCCCTCCTATGATGCAACGTATTTCGGCACGACTCTTGAAAATCCGGTTTTCTCAAGTCCCGTCGAAATTGTGGCAATCCAGTTATCGGGTATCTTTATGTCCCCTACACTGGCGGACGAGCTAAATTCCCAAAGGGAGGGGAATTTCGTCAAAGAGGGGGCAAATCGGCAGTTTTCAGGCCATTTTACCTACACCTTAGGGAACATAGTCTACTTTTTGGAAAACACCAAAGAAGGGGAATTCCACTTTTCCCACCCCTTCTCGTCCGCTAGTGTTTCTGTCCCCTATGCTGCTGCTATACCGCGCTTGGCGTGGTGTAATAACACTGGCGGACGAGAAGGGGAGGGGAAAAGCGGAATTCCCCCCTCTTTGGCGGTTTCAAAAAAGTTGAATTTGTTCCCTAAGGTGTAGGTGAAATAGCTTGAAAACTGCCAAGTCCCCCTCTTTGGGAAAATTTCCCTCCCTTGGGAATTAGCTCGTCCGCTAGTGTGTAAAAATGCCAGATTATTTTGTAAATGAAGAATATACATTGAGATAAGTTGCACTCCCGGCTGTATTCTGTTGTACGAATGATCGGTTTCGATATGAAGAGATATAACAGTCAAATCTGTTTCGATATGAAGAGATATAATAATCAAATCTGTTTCGATATGAAGAGATATAATAATCAAATCTGTTTCGAAATGAGGAGATATAATAATCAAATCTGTTTCGATATGAAGAGATATAATAATCAAATCTGTTTCGATATGAAGAGATATAATAATCAAATCTGTTTCGATATGAGGAGATATAATAGTCAAATCTGTTTCGATATGAAGAGATTATAATAATCAAATCTGTTTCGATATGAAGAGATATAATAATCAAATCTGTTCCGATATGAAGAGATATAATAATCAGATCTGTTTCGATATGAAGAGATACATATACTAATCAATTGTGTTTCGATATGAAGAGATATAACAATCAAATCTGTTTCGATATTAAGAGTTATAATAATCAAATCTGTTTCGATATGAAGAGATATAATAATCAAATCTGTTCCGATATGAAGAGATTATAATAATCAAATCTGTTTCGATATGAAGAGATATAATAATCAAATCTGTTTCGAAAAGAAGAGATATAATAATCAAATCTGTTTCGATATGAAGAGATATAACAATCAAATCTGTTTCGATATGAAGAGATATATTAATCAGATCTGTTTCGATATGAAGAGATCGTAGTAGTAGCGGTAGCTACTACTATATATGATTGGGCCCGAAAGTTTAATTTCACCCCTAAATAATCATCCTATAAACTTTTCATTGGCACCATTGAATTCTCCATAGTTTAAAACCTGGGGGTAGCCAAAATTTCTAATTGTTTTAATTAACGGCACACGCGCAAGGACCGGCGCAAGCGCACGCCTACCCTTAACGCAAGCAACTTTGTTTTTTTCGCCAAGTGGGACAAACCCATAACTGTTTTTAAAACGTCCCGGTTAGGAAGTGTGTTACCACTGTTGTATACACACACGCGTGGTCCAAGGAATGTGATGAAAATTGATAGGCTCTCATAAAGTAGCGAGCTGATTTTTTGGCGAAAATAACGGATCAAAACGCAAGCAAGATACTGAATCTTGATGTGCCATGGCACATATGTGATGGCACATTTTGTGGCTCAAATTTTGGTTCCATTCCATTTAAATCTGGTTAGACTGAATGGAAGAAAGTTTTTTTTGTAAAGCTGACGTTCTGGTCGCTGAAAGTTTTATCATGGAGCTAACGTTCGAAGGCGCAAACAATATAATGGATACTTAAGTGGCACATTGAGGCTTTAATTAATGTTCTTTCATTGCAGGGTGACCGAAAATTCTTTATACAGGAGGATTCGAAATTAAAATACAGGGTGATATGAAATTTCATTTTACGGTTACTAAAACAGTTGTAGTTGATGTCCAAAAAACCATTACAGGGTTACCGTAAAAATTTCTATTCAAAAGTTCATTACAGGGTGATCGAAAATTCATCATACAGGGTGAATCGAAACTCAATAACTGAGTGATAAGGATTTTTTCCACTTACAATTGCTGACCCAAAAGTCATTACAGGGTGCTTGAAATTGTCTTTGGCGAAAATTTCATTACAGGGTGACATGAAAATCTCCAATACAACGTGATATGAAATTTTATTTTACGGTTACTACAGCATTTGTAGTTGATGTCCCAAAAATCATTACAGGGTTACCGTTAAATCTCTAATCAAAATTTCGTTACAGGGTGACCGAAAATTCATTATGCGGGTGAATCGAAATTTCAAAACGAGTAATATTGATTTTTTTTACTTACAATTGTTAACCCAAAAGTCATTACAGGGTGGTATAAATTGTCTTTGGCAAAAATTTCATTACAGGGTGACTGAAAATTCTTTATACAACGTGATATGAAATTTCATTTCACGGTTACTACAGCATTTGTAGTTGATGTCCCAAAAACCATCACAGGGTTACCGTAAAATCTCTATCCAAAATTTCGTTACAGGGTGATTGAAAATGCATTACAGGGTGGTTGAAATTGTCTTTGAAAAAAATTTCATTACAGGGTGACTCGAAATTCCAATACAGGGTGATATGAAAATTTCATTTTACGGTACAGCATTTAAAGTTGATGTCCCAAAAATCATTACAGGGTAACCGAAAAATTACTATTCAAAATTTCATTACAGGGTGACCGAAAATTAATTATGCAGGGGGAATCGAAATTTCAAAACGAGTGATGTAGATTTTCACGTTAGCACTTACCATTGGTAACCCAAAACCGAAAAATCTTCACTCGAAAATTTCATTACAGGGTGATCGAAAATTCATCATACAGGGTGAATCGAAATTTCAAAACTCAGTTATAAGGTTTTTTTACTTACAATTGTTGACTCAAAAGTCATTACAGGGTGGTTGAAACTGTCTTTGGCGATTTCATTACAGGGTGACTCGAAATTCCAATACAAGGTGATATGAAATTTCATTTTACGGTTACTACAACATTTGTAGTTGATGTCCCAAAAATCATAACAGGGTTACGGTTAAATCTCTATTCAAAATTTCATTACAGGGTAACCGAAAATTCATTACAGGGTGGTTGAAATTGTCTTTGGCAAAAATTTCAATACAGGGTGACTCAAAATTCCAATACAGGGTGATATGAAAACTTCATTTTACGGTACAGCATTTAAAGTTGATGTCCCAAAAATCATTACAGGGTAACCGAAAAATTACTATTCAAAATTTCATTACAGGGTGACCGAAAATTAATTATGCAGGGGGAATCGAAATTTCAAAACGAGTGATGTAGATTTTCACGTTAGCACTTACCATTGGTAACCCAAAACCGAAAAATCTTCACTCGAAAATTTCATTACAGGGTGATCGAAAATTCATCATACAGGGTGAATCGAAATTTCAAAACTCAGTTATAAGGTTTTTTTACTTACAATTGTTGACTCAAAAGTCATTACAGGGTGGTTGAAACTGTCTTTGGCGATTTCATTACAGGGTGACTCGAAATTCCAATACAAGGTGATATGAAATTTCATTTTACGGTTACTACAACATTTGTAGTTGATGTCCCAAAAATCATAACAGGGTTACGGTTAAATCTCTATTCAAAATTTCATTACAGGGTAACCGAAAATTCATTACAGGGTGGTTGAAATTGTCTTTGGCAAAAATTTCAATACAGGGTGACTCAAAATTCCAATACAGGGTGATATGAAAACTTCATTTTACGGTACAGCATTTAAAGTTGATGTCCCAAAAATCATTACAGGGTAACCGAAAAATTACTATTCAAAATTTCATTACAGGGTGACCGAAAATTAATTATGCAGGGGGAATCGAAATTTCAAAACGAGTGATGTAGATTTTCACGTTAGCACTTACCATTGGTAACCCAAAACCGAAAAATCTTCACTCGAAAATTTCATTACAGGGTGATCGAAAATTCATCATACAGGGTGAATCGAAATTTCAAAACTCAGTTATAAGGTTTTTTTACTTACAATTGTTGACTCAAAAGTCATTACAGGGTGGTTGAAACTGTCTTTGGCGATTTCATTACAGGGTGACTCGAAATTCCAATACAAGGTGATATGAAATTTCATTTTACGGTTACTACAACATTTGTAGTTGATGTCCCAAAAATCATAACAGGGTTACGGTTAAATCTCTATTCAAAATTTCATTACAGGGTAACCGAAAATTCATTACAGGGTGGTTGAAATTGTCTTTGGCAAAAATTTCAATACAGGGTGACTCAAAATTCCAATACAGGGTGATATGAAAACTTCATTTTACGGTACAGCATTTAAAGTTGATGTCCCAAAAATCTTTACAGGGTAACCGAAAAATCTGCGATCAGATTTTTATTACAGGGTGACCTAAATTAAATATGCAGGGTGAACCGAAACTTCAAAACGAGTGATATAGATTTTTACGTTAGCACTTACCATTGGTAACGCAAAACCGAAAAATCTTCACTCGAAAATTTCATTACAGGGTGATCGAAAATTCATCATACAGGATGAATCGAAATTTCAAAACTCAGTTATAAGGATTTTTTACTTACAATTGTTGACCCAAAAGTCATTACAGGGTGGTTGAAATTCTCCTTGGCGAAAATTTCAATACAGGGTGACTCGAAATTCCAATACAGGGTGATATGAAATTTCATTTTACGGTTACTACAGCATTTGTAGTTGATGTCCCAAAAACCATTACAGGGTTACTGAAAAATATTTGTCCAAAATTTCATTACAGGGTGACCGAAAATTCATTATGCAGGGTGAATCGAAATTTCAAAACGAGTGATATAGATTTTTACTTACATTTGTTGACCCAAACGTCATTACAGTTTGGTTGAAATTGTCTTTGGCGAAAATTTCATTACAGGTTGACTCGAAATTTCAATACAGGGTGATATGAAATTTTATTTTACGGTTACTACAGCATTTGTAGTTGATGTCCCAAAAACCATTACAGCGTTACCGTAAAATCTCTATTTAAAATTTCATTACAGGGTGACCGAAAATTCATTATGCAGGGTGAATCGAAATTTTAAAACTGAGTGATAAGGAAACCAAAAAATATTCACTCAAAATTTCAAAACAGGGTGATCGAAAATTCATCATACGGGGTGAATCGAAATTAAGGAAAATATCTATAGAAAAGATGATTTATTGACTTATGTATAGAAAAGTTGTATACAAGAAACGAAAATGCCAAACGGCAATAAGTGAGTACATATGATTGGTCAAAAATGGCATCTATAGATAGAAAAGGTGAAAACAAGGAATTTAAGACATATAGTTTAACTGTAAGTAACCTTAAAAACATTGAGCTTGCAGAGTAATTTGTACTCAACTCAATTGGTCAATCATATCAGGCTGCGATTTTTTTTCTATCAAACTTTTAGAGAATATTGTCTCAGTTACTACCAAACAAATTTTAGGATTGGACTCGAACAAACACTCTAGCAAACAAAGTCAATAGCATATCATTATATAGTCAAATAACACTACCAATTACTGCAGATAAAATAACACTAAACAAAATTTTGTGTGCCGTTGACCACGAACAAACATTCAAATTGGCGGGGTGGAAAAAATACCGAAAAAAATTTTTTCCGCGAATTTTCATTTTTATTTTATGGATATTATTTTGCAGATTTTTTTTCATGTTTTTTTTCGTGGAAATATATTGATTTTTGAAAATAAAACAATTTTCAAAGTTTAATAAAATTGTTAAAAATTATTTTAACATAACAAAAAACAAACGTATTTTCATGAAAATTACATGAAAAAATCAGCGAAACAAGATCTATACAATAAAAATAAAAATTCCCGGAATTTTTTTAAAAATTTCCCAACAACTTTTTCCGGTAGTTTTTTTACCACTCCGCCAATTTGAACGTTTGTTCGTGGTCAACGGCGCACAGAATTTTGTTTAGTGTATATATAAGCTTTACAAATTACTTTGATCAGTTGATTTCCACGAACAAACTGAATTCATGGTCGCCTTATACGCAACAGTTATTATGTACTAAAAATAATAATTCCTGGAACCCCATAACTGTCCGTGCTAATATTTTGTTTATAGTAACTGTGACAATATTCTCTAAAAGTTTGATAGAAAAAAAATCGCAGCCTGATATGATTGACCAATTGAGTTGAGTACAAATTACTCTGCAAGCTCAATGTTTTTAAGGTTACTTACAGTTAAACTATATGTCTTAAATTCCTTGTTTTCACCTTTTCTATCTATAGATGCCATTTTTGACCAATCATATGTACTCACTTATTGCCGTTTGGCATTTTCGTTTCTTGTAAATTGTATTTTTTTCTCTGATTATGACGGGAATATAATGAAAAAAATTTGGGGATATATGTATGGAATAGGGTCTGGTGCACCTTTTCCAGTAGGCAAGAATATAAACAGTCGTTCCTACTCATGAAACATCACCTTTACTACGAATTTAGGTTCCGTGTACGTTCTCGTAATTTTTTCTGCCTGTGGAATCTTTTTTTAACTATATGTTTAACTGAAAAGGTAAGCCAGATCCTACTCCATATTCCCCACCAATTTTCATCAGCATATTCCCGTTATAATCAGAGAAAAACTCAATTTCAGGATTTATATGGCAACAGTTTCACAAGACATAACCTCCTGCACCGACTGTACATACAGTAATCGTGAACTTTAGATATGTATGCCCCGTTTAATATACTTTGGTATGAATACTGATTGCGTGGGTTTCTTCCTCACTTATGTAAATACATACAACATACATACATACAGCACTTATTACAGTTTGCAAAATGTGAAGGAATAAACTTTAGTATGCGGGCACGAAACAATATAAAGTTCACATGGAGTAGAAGTGCTCGAGTTCTCTAGACCCGTCTTGGGTTGAATGAAGACTATGAAACAGAATTTGAAATTAAACTTCGCGCCAAAACTTTTTAAAATTAACACAAAATTTGGACAGGCGTTTCAAAGAGGTTTTAATGTTCAAATGACGACGAGTTATGTAGAAGAAAACGGTTGATTAGAAACGTCATTTTCTGTGGAGAAAAAACGCGTGGTTTCTGTCCGGCCCACTCAACGCATGAGTGTGTGTGTCATTATGTAGCTTGCTCAGTGTTTCTTGTTATCAAAACTCGAAGTTGTCTGTGGGTTACCCACGTATGCAATGAATTAAGCGCAAATTTTTTGTGTTTTCCGAACATTATATGAAGAAGTATTTGAAGAGATTTAATTTTAATTGACTTAATTGAAGAAAATTTCATTTGTGAACTTTTCGGAACCCATAAAAGTACGTTTTGATCCCAACCAAATAATTAATTTTTTTATCGGGAAAAATTTTTTTCAACGTGTACCGGAAGGTTCACAAATAAAATTCTTGAGATTTTCTCAAGACAACTCTGAACGCGCCCCAACAAGAAACCCTGAATAGGCTGTACAACATTCATAAAGTATGTTCTTATGTACTGTAGATACAGTAATCGAATGCATGAGGTACTGTATGCATCGTCTAATAAGCTTTGAGGAAGCTTACTGATCAAGATACACACTTGAACTTTATTGATCAGAAAGACTCCCTTATAATTTTTTATTGAAATCCGCGTGGTTCCATCTTGACAAACAATATTTAAATGTCAGGTTAAACGATGAACGTAAGGAAGCCTGATTACTGATCGGTTATTCTTTTGAAAGGATTCTTTTGATATCTGAACCTGATTATGTAAATACATTTTTTTATTAACAAAAATTGTTTTTATCAGAAATTTTCTTATTAACAAGAATCTCTGAATAGGCGATACAAAAAAGCATAATATGCCACGTCATTAACCGAAGCGAAAGAGAGATTGAAGAGTAATTTTTTGTAACCGCTACAAAGGCGACCATTGTCCATTGTACAAATCATAACGGTCGACGGAGCAGCCTTCTAAGGAATTCGTTGGCAGAAAAATTTCGTCGATTGATAGATGAGGATAACTTCATCAGAAGATGGTATCGGGGGAAAGAGTTCATGCAAAGTTTTTTTTAAATCTAAGGAAACGTAACGTTAACTTGTAACAACTACATATCATAGGGCGTAAAACGCGTTAACACCGCCAAGCGGAGGTTTTCAATATGCTCGACCCAATATCTGCTCGTTTACCGAAACTTTATATAATACGTGAGTCATTAATGAGGGTCGTATCTATGTTTAGGTACTCGAAATACATATGGAATTCATTTGGGGTTGATTGGCTTCCCGAAGGCAAAGTTCTTGATGAGTCAGACTAGGTTTACATATTACGGTAGCGATATTCATTATTCCATCCTCAACCAGAACAAGAAGCCGCCTTATAAGCCACATGCTCGGAAGTTTTCTGGCTTCCGAGTTGTATGATCAGTATTTAAAGAACGAATCTTAATCATGGACATCCCAATTGAGAAACGCCTACATACGATTTGGATTCAACCAGTGGACGAATCATAAAAATGTATTATATTGCTAGAACATGAATCTTATTTGAAGCCTTCTCAGTTGATTGAGAAACTGAATTCGGAAACTCATTTCTTTTCTCAGTGACTGCTCCTTGTGGAATTGTTTCCGATACAAAATAAGAGTGTCGACAGGTCTCCTCGCAATTCGCGATCTCTTCCAGGGTTCCTTATTAGCCCAAAAATTTTTGGCACACAGTTTGTATCCGAATCTGTATTTGGCGCGATTTAAAAATTTCGAGAAATAAATTCTTTTCTACATAACATTTGGAAAACATACGAAAATTGCGCTCAATTCATTGCATACGTCCGTAACCGACCAGCAAAATAAACGTTTGATAACAAGAAACCCTGGCCAAGCTTTCTACGCTGCGTGGCAACCAGGAATGTGGAGACTATCAAATGTCTATGTAATTGAGTTTCATGATTGCATCGATAATAATAATATAATTGACCACACCGTCTTCCTGAAGAAAAAAGCAGACATATCGTTTCAGTTTACTGTTCCCCGTTCTTGAGATTGAACTTTGCAGAATTTGAGCTTTCGTACATATTTACAATATCTATCAGTACTGTATGCATGTATATTCTTATCATTCATACGTTCGTATCATACATTCCATATACTCTAATCCAGAAATATCTCATGTTAACAGTACATACCTATACAGTATACGAGATTACGTGAAATCTGCCAAACGTACGCGTGTGTTCAACCAGCTGATGATGGTCGCTAATTATCTCTATTTCCGTCTTGTTGACTGCGCTAATAACGGTTTGCGCCTAACATGTCTATACTAAAATTCCAATGAATCAGGTACTCAACTAACACCCTCTTTTTAATGAACCGTTACGCCTGGCGATGTTGTTTACGAAACCTTTGAGATAATTCAAAGAGTAGTATTTTGATCGAAACGCACCCTTAAGCTGAGTTTTATCCATTACCTAAGTCACACATGAGTGGATCGGATTGGCAACCCCACCTACAGTCACGTGTGTAGGTGAACTTCAAGGATACATTCAGGGGAGCCACTCAAACACTGTACTCTAACAAATCAATCAATCTAAATAAAAGAAGTCTATACAATCATACAATTTGAAACAGTAGGATAGGATGTAAAGAACATATGGGTTCCGACGGAATAAAAGGGCTTGACCCAATGTTCCGATGGCAAGGCTCCGTCATCGTCGTAAATTTCGAATCAAAGAATTCCAATGATGACAAATACTACATACTTACTATCTCTGACTGATCGCATTTTTGAACACTTTTAAAAGAAATTTAAAGCTTTTACACTAGCCTATAAAAGGTTTAAGCATCATGAATGCCTCTTTTAAGCTATATCCTCACCCACCAGATTGGTTTTAGTATATTACAGCCAAAATAGCGAACCTCGAATCTAAAGTCATATCCGCCATTATTGTTCAAATTTATTTACCCTATCAACGTTTCTGGTTCATTCTGATTGTCACACGTTCATTTATGTGTATGAATGTATTCATCAGTGTATACTCGAGAGAAAATACGTCTCCTGTCTAGTCTAGTGCGTAGGTCGCCAGCCTCGAAATCTGACTTGAGATACAGATCCTGACGCGTTTCTACTTCTTTCTTCCATTGCCCGTCAGTTTATTCAACTCTGGCCACTACGAAAACACCAATCTGAATGGTATTAGTGTGCCGTGGTAACTTCAGTTAATGAAGAAGTTCAACAAAAATTGACTAACCAGCTACAAAGGCGACACCTGGTTCAGAGGTGGCACACGCAAAGCCCTGACGATCACAGCACAGCGTGGCCGATCCGTCCTCAAACTGAAAATGTTCACTATATAGATTATTCACTATACTGAAACTGTTCACTATTGTAGATTGTTCATTATCCTGAATATTTTCACTATTGTAAATTGTTCAATATACTGAAATTGTTCACTATATAGATTCTTCACTATACGGGAAAAGGTTCACTATATAGATTATTCACTATACAGAAAAAGTTTAGTATGTAGATTATTCACATTATTTTGGAATTGTTTACTATATACAGTATGTAGATTATTCACACAATACTGAAATTGTTCACCATATAGATTATTCACTACACTGAATATGTTTAAAAGTTTTACATTGCCGTAGATTTATGCATATAATGTTCTAGCACGCGCACTATGGTACACATT
>OZ038442.1:3287504-3302504 GCA_964036265.1 Daptonema setosum
GATATCGGACTGTGCGCGTGAGGGTCCGCTAAGTGTTTATATGATATCGGACTGTGCGCGTGAGGGTGCGGTAAGTGTTTATATGATATCGGACTGTGCGCGTGAGGGTGCGGTAAGTATTTAAATGATATCGGACTGTGCGCGTGAGGGTGCGGTAAGTGTTTATATGATATCGGACTGTGCGCGTGAGGGTGCGGTAAGTGTTTATATGATATCGGACTGTGCGCGTGAGGGTGCGGTAAGTGTTTATACGGCAAACGCACAGTCAAATATAAAAAAAAACACTTACCGCAACCTCACGCGCACAGTCCGATATCATATAAACACTTACCGCACCCTCACGCGCACAGTCCGATATCATATAAACACTTACCGCACCCTCACGCGCACAGTCCGATATCATATAAACACTTACCGCACCCTCACGCGCACACTCCGTTTAGTCACAGTATCATTTAGGCACAGTACCATTTAGCCACAGTACCATTTAGGCACAGTCCGATATCAAATAAACACTTACCGCACCCTCACGCGCACACTCCGTTTAGTCACAGTATCATTTAGGCACAGTACCATTTAGCCACAGTACCATTTAGGCACAGTCCGATATCATATAAACACTTACCGCACCCTCACGCGCACAGTCCGATATCATATAAACACTTACCGCACCCTCACGCGCACACTCCGTTTAGTCACAGTATCATTTAGGCACAGTACCATTTAGCCACAGTACCATTTAGGCACAGTCCGATATCATATAAACACTTACCGCACCCTCACGCGCACAGTCCGATATCATATAAACACTTACCGCACCCTCACGCGCACACTCCGTTTAGTCACAGTATCATTTAGGCACAGTACCATTTAGCCACAGTACCATTTAGGCACAGTCCGATATCATATAAACACTTACCGCACCCTCACGCGCACACTCCGTTTAGCCACAATACCATTTAGGCACAGTCCGATTCCTCTTTAGCCACAGTACCATTTAGCCACAGTACCATTTAGGCACAGTCCGATTCCTCTTTAGCCACAGTACCATTTAGCCACAATACCATTTAGCCACAATACTTTTTAGCCACAGTCCACCCCCCCGGACTGTGGCTAAAAACCCACAAGCGGGACAGGTGTGGTTAGTCAGATCCTTGTTTTCCAACAACTTCTGGTAAATATTCATAACAGCTCATTTTTTATTCACAAAATCGGCAAAGGGTCCGATGATGATAGCTTTAAAAATAATTTTGTTTGTTCATGTTCATGATAAACTTGATTAAAAAATGATTTGTTTGTTAACCACGCCAAGGGTTTACTATGACAATATTGTTTTTATTGTTTTTTACTTGTTTTTTTTAATGTTAGTTTAATGAGCAAATTGAGTTTGAACTCATACAGGTCAAATCGTTTATATGTTGTTTAGTTCACATCAGAACTGATGCCATAACAAAGTTTGAACATTTAGGCGTCAGAAAAAAGTCATATTAAATTACCAAGTTGACACCCGTACATAAATGAATCAACCTAATCATTCTTCCGGACTAAATCAGACGGGACATAAATTTGATACTGTTTTCGCCAAAAAGGTCATTTTCCTTTCAAGTCTAAAATTCAGTTTTGAATGACATACTTTTTTGTCGATTCTTACATATATGCAATAATATATTTTGTTACTTTGCTAGCCGTAATTTTTTCTGACCTAATTATTATCTTGCTCCGGTCAGTCTCCCAGATGCGCAAAAAATTACCGACATGATTACTTTTATTCTCCAAGCACTTCATGGTTTTCTGGTGAACTGACCTTCATTTTGTCAGCGACCCCATGATACACGTAGGAATACTTTTCGATTATTGATCGCGTCCAACGGGATTGGGCATACACCATGTGGTAATAACGGAGTAGCCATTCGTTAATGACAGCCACATCTTTTTCAACAGCATGAGGATCCCACGGTACGTTTCGGGGAATCAAAAGTCTACGGGCCAGTTTTCCCGCAGCAATCATTGTGGGCATATCCATCTGTAATGTATTTAGATAACTAAGATAAGTGAACTCCTTTAGATAAGTGAATCACGATTAAGACATCTGTACATTTATCCTTCATACAACTAAATTCAACTATATGTAGTTACTAAGTATTCAAAATGTTTTCTTACTAAATGAAAAATGGTTGGCTTGTTTAGTGAAAATTGTTTAACTGTTAAAGTTTTAACTATACTAGTTGATTACCCGTTGCCAGCAACGTATGATCGAGTTTTATAGGAACCGAAGCTTCACGGGAAATCATGAGATGCATATACTAAACCCGTTGATTTATCTTGTTTTTCCTGTTTAGACAAAAGTTGCATTCTGTGACATTTACCCGACCCGTAAATTTTTTTTGTATCATCCAATATTCGAAACTATTTCAGTTGAAAATTAAGATAGATTCTTCCGTACTGTTCAGGGGTAACGTGTACACGTGTAACGGGGATTAATACAGTAATCTTAGCAACTACAGTAATCGCATATAATGGCATATAAAGAGGTGGAGTGAACACGCTCCACCAATCAGCATCAGAGATTAAGCAATACAAAAGTCAACTGACTGACCATCAGTCAGTTCAGTTCGGGAGAGTCAGGCCAGCAGCACCAGCAGTCCAGCAGCGCGTCAGTCAGGCAACTACGTTGCAGCGGATATCGCTAGCATAGATTTGGCAGTTACACCATTTGCATTAGATATCCAGGCGCAAGAATTGTCAGATGTCGGCATGACCATTTTAGTGCATTTTACCAGCATGAATGTAAAGCATTCCATTTTGGGTTATAGTAATTCCTTTGTAACTTACCATTCTAAATTAATTATTATCTTACTTCTATTAAGGCAGTTAAAGTATTTTATTCACATTATTATTTTATAATATGCATGGGACTTATGAATGCCCAAAGAAGGCAAATAAGTCATTCGGTATTCCGGCTATTTGTAATTATACCACACATAAGGTTAAGCTAATAAGTTAAGTTAATATCAGGGTTAAGTTGAAATGTTACGATGGGTTATCAACGAAATAGGAAAGATACCCCGTAACAACTCCATTCGTCCCGTTAAAACTTTCGAAGATAAATTTTATCCGTGACCGGATCCGATGATTAAAAGTGAAGATAAACTGAACCAACCCAACCCTATCCAAAGATTAATTGGTTGAAATATGTATTTTTTGCTACCTCAGTATTTTTAAACTCGTTTCGGCGATTGAGAAGAAAATAATGAAAAAAAACATCTTTTCCTTAGAGCCCGTTGCACTCGTGTCAAAGGCAAAAATATTTCATCTGTTATTAAAGGCTTGACATGACTTTTGATTCATGTTTTCCGTTAGCAATTATGTAACAGCTCAGACGGTTTATTATGTACGTTCAGCAGTAAAGTAGCACAATGTGCATTCAGTATAAGTAGTTGCCGGCAACTGTGATTAGTCCCGTTGCCGGCTACTGTGATTCAAGTTCTACAGTAACCATCGAATTAAATGAAACCATGTACTTCAGTTAAACAGTAAGAGAATTTCTCCTTCTATGCACAGCCATACAACCAGTTGTTTGAGTGAACACAGTATGTACGTACGTACATAGATACGTGTCAGTTATGAAGTTATGTAAGTAGAATATGCAAAGTATAAAACGGTCCATTCAAAAACATACCATAGCTGAATCTTTTTATTTTTTTATCTCATCTTGTTAAACCTCTCACTTAGCACACCAGACAGAAAAATGTCAAAAAACCTTACCATTAAGGATTCCACGTCACCTTAGGACCACTCATTAACAGGAAATCATTATTTATCGTGGTTTCCCAATTTTGAACAAAAATTCCATTCTGTTGGATTTACCCGGCCCGTTAGAACTAAGTTTATCATTAAATATTTGAACCTACTTCATTTGGACAGTGAGGTAGATTATCCTTTTCTATTCAGCAGAACCCGTTGTTTGAGTAGATATGTATATATGTCAGTTATGTCATTGAATGAAAAGTGCAAAATAAAAAAAGTTTTTTACATAAATTAACTATAGTTCAAATACGTTAAAGTTACATAACGAATTTATTTTCATAATTTCAGGTTTGTTTAAACTGAATAGTTTTGTTTTCTTCTTCATGCCGTGAAACGTATCAATTGAAACAAATGGAAGGTAAACATTCTAACAAAAAAATTAGGTTCAATAATCAACCATCAAAAATTAAAGCAGCATCGTTTGCCGTCAACAGAAAACAACTCAATTAGGTATCAAGCTATAGGCTAGCGTAGTGATGCCATCCGGGTAAGCCAGTTCCCAACTCCACAAAGGTTTACGGGATCGTGATTTAGTCAGTCAGTCAGTCAGTCAGTCAGTCAATCTGTCAAACCGAAAAATTATTATGACTGTCTGGCGATTATGTCAAACTATAGTCGGTCAACAAAAACTTATGCAAAAAATATTACACGACAACCATCAAAATGAAGAAAATAGATGATTGAACTTGAAAACTTTTGTAAGCTAACTCGGGTTTTGAATACCGTTTTATTAAATATAATTAACAACTCAATTAGATACCAAGCTATAGGCTAGCGTAGTGATGCCTTCCGGGCCAAACTCAATTAGGTATCAAGCTCTAGGCTAGCGTAGTGAGTGATGCCATCCGGGTAATGCAGTTCCGGACTCCGCGAATATTTACGGCACCTCAATTTAGTCAGTCAGTCAAACTAAAAAAATATTACGACTGTCTGGCCATTATGTCAAACTATAGTCGGTCAGCCGTTATGTTAGGTACCAAGCTATAGGCTAGCGTAGTGATGCCTTCCGGGCCCAACTCACTTACGTATCAAGCTCTAGGCTAGCATAGTGAGTGATGCCATCCGGGTAATGCAGTTCCCGACTCCGCGAATATTTACGGCACCTCAATTTAGTCAGTCAGTCAAACTAAAAAAATATTACGACTGTCTGGCAATTATGTCAAACTATAGTCGGTCAGCCGCTACATATGTTAGGTATCAAGCTATAGGCTAGCGTAGTGAGTGATGCCATCCGGGTAAGCCAGTTCCCTACTCCGCAAATGTTTACGGGATCGTAATTTAGTCAGTCAGTCAATCTGTCAAATAGTCGGTCAGCCGTTATGCAGAAAATATTAAACGACAACCATCAAAATGAAGAAAATTCTCTCTGATACTGCTACCGAGAAGAATGTCCCTTTATTGCGAAGAAAACAAACGTCATGTCAACAAACGTCTCAGAAACCATCCAGTTAAAGGAAATCAAGGGATAAAAATCTTAAACGTTGGTTACATCGTAGGCCAGGAAGGTTCAAATAAAAATGAAGAGAATAAAGAGTCGAACTTTTCAACTAACTCGGCGCGTTGAACGACTACGCTACTTAACCGTTGCTAAAAAGAAGAATTTCTTACCATATAAAGCTCATACCGCTGCTGTCAAAATCAGTTCCACAGTTGACAGTAGTGTTAGGGCGCGTTCAGAGCCGTCTTGAGAGTTTCTCAAGAAATTTTTGGTAGCAGATGACCATTGGGAAATTTCCAAAATTAAATTATTCAGCCGTTCTATAAACTTTTTGAAAAATTCAAGGTAAATAATCGAATCTAGGGAACAACTTTCATGCAGGATGAACCTTCAATTATGAGTTTTCCGGTTATTCATCCGCGACTCAAATTTTACCAAGCTCTCAAGAAAATTTTGGTAGCAGATAACCATTGGGAAACTTCCAAAATTAAATTATTCAGCCGTTCTATAAACTTTTTAAAAAATTCAAGGCAAATAATCGAATCTAGGGAACAACTTTCATGCAGGATGGAACTTCAATTATGAGTTTTCCGGTTGATCATCCGCGACTCAAATTTTACCAAGCATTTTGCCTGTTCATGCAGAACTGAAACTTTTGGACATAGTTGACGGTTGACGGAAGATTGACCCATAAATTTTCGTTGTCAAATTTATATATAGATTGAGAAAATTGTGTCAATAACGAGAAAACTTTTCTTAGGAATTTGCACTTTAATTCGCTACGCCAGACAATTTGTAACGTAAGTTGATTTGCAACGTAAGTTGATTTGCAGCGTAAGTCAATTTGCAATGTAATTTAATTCGCAACTAAGTGAATTTGCAACGTAAGACAAAAAGAAGAACCGAAGAAAAATACGTGTAACCTCTGAGGAAACATCTAAAACTTGTCGGATCGCAATGATACTCTTCGATTCACTTTCCGTGACACCCACTGGAACAGTTAATACAAATAAGCACAATTTATATCGTTGCGATTTTACATATGTATGTATATTTTAATAATTTATGTAATATTGTGACGAAAACGCAATAATATTTCTCCATCTGTTGGTGAACCGGATGTTTCACGACGATAGCCAGCACACCTGTCCCAGCTGTGGGTTTTTAGCCGCAGTCCGGGGGGTAGACTGTGGCAAAAAACGGACTGTGCTTAAATGGATGGTAGTGTGGCTAAACGGTACTGTGGCTAAAAAAGAATCGGACTGTGCTTAAATGGTACTGTTGCTAAACGATACTGTGGCTAAAGAGGAATCGGACTGTGCCTAAAAGCACTCACGTCCACAGTCTACCCCCCCCCCGGATTGTGGCTAAAAACCCACAGCTGGGACAGGTCTAATAGCCAGTCAACGTTTTACGGTTACCTACATTGTACAGTCGATACATACAGTACATACATGTCTTTACCAAAGGTCGGTTCGGGAACCGGTTCTTTTTTCATTTCCTGGGTTACATACATGTCATACACATGAAATAGATCTTTAGATGAATCTGAGAAGAAATGATCCTGGAGTTCTAGTGAACCCATTTAACAAAAAATTAAGTTGGTAGCATTAGGCTTGTCATGAACCAGCTACCATTTACGGTAAACAACATCCATTCTAATTTATTATATTAAACTTTGATTGATTAAGTCTACATGATCAAAAAACTTTTAAACGCAAAGGTAATTTGTTCTGATCTCATGGTCACAAGAAAACTGTAAATATATTATTAAAATTATTTTTCTTGTTTTCGTAAAAGAAAACGAATTTTTTTCAACTGCATTCAAAAACCTTAATTCATTTGCTTTATAATTTAAATTGTTTTGCTTTATCATTTTAATTGTTTGCTTTACCAACCAGATTCTGCCTTGGCCCAGAACATGAAGCTCAGAAGAGCTAATTGATGTATCATCATGGTGTTGCACACTTTTTAGCAATAATTATGTGGATAGTGAAGAACTGATTTCAAATTTAGTGAACCCTGAAAGAAATTTCCTTTCATTATGTTATGGGTAATATTTAAGTACAGGTTTTCCAAACGAAGTATTCCCAGCGAAACTTATGAATAACATTTGTGAAAATATAGTTATGGAACCTACATCATTATCCTCGAGATTACTTCAGGTAGACAACATTTAAAGAAACATCGCATCGATTTTTACATAGTTCGTTATACATGGTGTCCCAGCTTTGTTGGGTTCACGATGTGTTTTTAAAATAACATTTGTGAGCGTTGAGCAATTCTCCTAAAAATTGAAACTTCTATTATATACTTCCAGGTGTAAATATAAATTATGAATGAGCACAAAACTGACTTGTTTACTTAAATTGATAACAAATAATTTTTTACTGGAAATCACCTTTTGCCCACCACGTAGAAACAAGTTGTTTACGCTATTTTTTATCCAATATAAAAAAATCAATTAACTTCTCGATCCCTCAGCTACGTCTACGTCTACGCCTCAGGATCATCAGGCGCTCTAGATCGGTTCAACAAACAGCATCTCAGCTAATAACGTTTTCACGACTTTTTATTTTCAAAAAGTCAATGAAAACCCATCGTTAGGGCTCAAAAGATAGCTGATTGAATGGGAGCTATCAGTCTGTGTTATATGTATGTAGCTATGTGCATGTAATATCAAGGTCGGCATAGGGGTAAATTTATTCGGGGATCTCAATTAGGGCATCAGATTTGGTATATTTGACACGAACACTTCCCTACGACCGAAAAGTGATGTCAGTTGAAGGAAAACTTATTGAACGTTGCGCCTAGGGTGAATTAACAATGAGAAATCGACTCATGAGAATGAGATGAGAACTCAATGAACCCCCTTTATTGAATTTGAACCCGAACTGCTGTCTTAAGGACGGCCCAGCATGTAACTTGACTTATTGAATCATTCAATTCAGTGCACTGTTGTGTGATTCTTCACAATTACTGTTTCCTTCTAATTCACGGTCTGACTAACAAAAAAACGTTGTTGGCAACGACTGGATTTGTCAGGACTGCATATTTCCAAAACCCGAAAAAATTTCTACAGGGTGGTCCAAAAAAAATGCCAACAGTTTTGTGCGGAATATCTTGTGACACAGACGTCCGATTAAGATGAAATTTTGAGGGATTAATATCAACATATTAGCTTAGATAAATGTATAATATCAGAGAGATCGGCCAATCACAGCGGCCGTCAAGCCTCATGGCGTGGAAAACTGCGCATGGAGGAAAAACCGAGGTCTACGTCACTTGTTGCATGTACTATTATTTTTACTTGTCAGGGTAAACATTAACCTCAGTTGGTTGAGCAAGTAAAGTTTCGATGGATGTCAGCGTTTGGTTCTAAAGCATTATTGATTCTGAACCTTGCTTTTTTTCGTATAAAAAGTTATTTGTTCATTAAATTTTTTGATAAGGCAATAAAATAACTTTTTTGCCTAACAGAAGAAGTTTACATTCTTGGTCAAAAAAAATCAAAATACCACTTTAAATTTAATAAAACTAAAGGTAAGACATAGAAATATGTTTATTTCAATTAATAGCTTCCTGTTAATTCATGTTTCATTCAAAACGTCTATAACATGCGTTGTGTCAGCACGCGTATATACCTCGGTTTTCCCTCCACACACAGTTTTCCACGCAATCAGGCGTGATGGCCGCTGTGATTGACCGATTTTTCTGATATTTTGGAGTTCGCTAAGTTAATATGTTTTTGTTAATCCCTGAAAAGCGCAAGGAAATTGGTGGTCTGTGTCAGAAGATAATCACCGCCAAAGTGTTGGCATTTTTTTTGGACCACCCTGTAGAATTTTTTTTCCAAACGCGAAATTTTATGTCCGCATAATAAGGTGGATAACCACTGAAATACCACCGCTGCGCGGGCCTAACGCGAAAATTTTGGTGTTTAAACAAAATTCTAGGAAAATTTTTGGGGTTTGGCATTTCGCGTCAGGACTGAACATAACTCGTTACTTCCCATGCCTTTGGGGCGTTGTTGATGGCTTGTATGGAGACGTGTGGAACCGTCAGGGTAAAGACAGAAGGCAAATTACCAAAACCTAACAAATTTTCTAGAATACCAAAAGATCTGTCATCAAAAAGATACTCCATATGAAGTTTTACTGTCCGTTAACCTCCGACCACGCATCGCCTCCGTTAAGCTCCGAGGCTGGTGGCAAGCGCGCTAGGCCCGCGCATTGGTGGTATTTCGGTGGTTCACCCACTTCAGTATGCGCGCATAAAATGCTTGTGTGTTGAAAAAATCCTAGGAAAATGTTATGGGGTTTGGAAATTTGCGGTCAGATTATATACCCATAGCCTTAACTGGGTTTCGCTTGGGTGTGTTGGCGTGGCTTCGTTCCGAGTTTTGCTCTTCTATTTTCTGAAGCTTCCTCGATCTATTGTAAAAACAACCTTTCATTCTTGACGCTTCACCATTACAGTAGTTTCCGTTCAAACAATCACTGATCACGCATTATTTCTTTTTAGTAAAGTTTCTTTAAAGATAACAGAAGTATAAAAATAAAAAGATCTTATTTTTATTTTATTACTTACGGGCGTGGCTTGGCATTATATAATTACATTTTCTACGGAATGGGAAGCCGCCCAGCAAGCCCGATTTCTGTAAATTTTTATCATAAATGATAGCCTCTTTTTTCATCAACTATTTTTATGAATTAATCTTTGTTTATAAACTTATAAAAAAATAGTTTTTTAATTCAATGTACTATTAAAGTACACTATACATTCTCCCACGCTAAATGCACTAAATGGGAGGTGGGAAAGTTGAATCCGGAATATGTCGAAGAGAAGGGAATCCTAGTCTGGTTTATGTCGAACGGTATCCGTTAACCACAAGTCTTTACAAATTTTTATTGGCTTGAACGGCAGTGAACTGACGGGAAAATACAGAAAAAGAACTGTAACTGTTATATATCTATGACACAA
This sequence comes from Daptonema setosum, assembly GCA_964036265.1. Taxonomy (NCBI): domain Eukaryota; kingdom Metazoa; phylum Nematoda; class Chromadorea; order Monhysterida; family Xyalidae; genus Daptonema; species Daptonema setosum. The sequence goes on from OZ038442.1 coordinate 3,297,733, forward strand.
TGAAGTTTATGAAAAATATACAGTTTTGATTTCTAAACAAGATGCGTACAAAGTTATTTTTTGTCAGTTATTTTCAAATTTGTCTATACAAGGACTCAAGGTGTCCCATTTGGATCGGTATTAACCTGAAAACCACTGCTATTGGTGAAACTTCAGGAATGAGAATTTCTGCTTGAGAACAGTAGGAAATCAATCATGCTTTAGCCGACCACTTAATTACCATCTTGGGGGAATATTCCCCATTTGATCCAACCAAAGAGGGCACAACTAATGCATGGCATCTACTTGTAGGAGATCGTTCGTTGGTTGCCGTCATCGGCAAACCTCCAAAGGAAGGGAATCTTATCCAAGAAGAAGGGGGGATTGACTGAACTTAGACATAATCTTGATTTTTACCGCCAAAGAGAGAGATTTTCATTTTGCCCACTTTGCTTGTCCGCTAGCGGCCGTCATCTTCATCGTGTACCACTTGTATTAGATGGTTTTGGGAACGATGTTTCATTGACTCACGAATGAACAAAAGATTTTCTGCGCGTCTCTTTTATTCACAAATCTTAATGAAAAAAGTTTTTCTCGGTAAAACACTTAACGCCACTTAACGGTCAGTTACAGCCGGACTAATCATGTTTCAGGAAAATTCGCAGTTTCTTCGAGAACAGACAACGAATAAATTGTCGAGATTGAACGATAATTGACTGCTAACCTACGCGTATAGCTTGGTGAGGGTTTCTTGTAATCAAACAATCATTTTGCGGGTCGGTTACGCACGTACAGTAAGGGGCGAATAATTTATCGCAATTTTCATGTGTTGTCCAAATGCGAAGAACTTGTTTTACTTCTCGTGTTTTTGAAAGGTTGCAAAAAACAGATTTGAATTCAGACTGCGCGCCAAAAAGTTTTGGGTTAACAATAAACCCTGGATTGGCTACACATGTGAAAAATCCATTACGTTTCACGATCGTGACTTGGGAACAAAACAACGCCCTCACTCTTTAACACAGTTCACCCTACCCCATATTCCCTTCTTTTCGTTAAGTACCTTTCGTGACACCCAATTGAGAAACCTCTGCACTCTGAAAACTATGCAATGCCAAATGCAATATGAGTTTGCAAGAAATTGCAAATTTTTTTAGAAAAGGTAAACATACAGAAACACTCCAACGGTGTGAATATCCACATTACGTTTATTTTTATCAAACCGCAAGCTATTTTCGATAGCCACTGAGAAAGAGAAAACACCGCCGCTTCGCGGGCTCGGAAATCGGCCGACGGCTGAAGCCTAACAATATGTTATGGGGGGTTAACGAACAGTATAAATTTGCATGAGTATTTTTTCAACCTGTCATTGTGAGCTGTACCAAAGACCCTATTTGGACATCAGCAGGATTCTGAGTCAAGGCTTAGATTAATTCGATATCTCCTCAGAAAAAAATGCAACAAAAAAGGTTCGAACAAAGTTTCGTCTTTCGATAAAATATGAAATAGTTACAAACGGATGAAATTTAAACGAATTATAAGTGTAAGCACCTTAAATTCTCAATTACTGATTTGAATCCATTCATGAAACCAATTTTAACACTGACCCATAATTTTGGGTCCGTACACATTTTTTTATTATCTTTAGATTACGTTATAAGTTAAAAAAATTTGTTGTCGAATTACTCCCAATTCATCAAAATAACTTTTATTCTCTCTCACACTGCAACAATTTCAAAGATACCGGTTGACAGAGTTTTCGTTTCATATGTAGTTTCCTCACTCAGGTAGTTTCCTCAGGGTATCAGGAAAGGTGTTTAAGGAATATCGGAATCGTCTGGGTTCTGCTTCATTAACTCAATGAGCTACACATTCAGTCAATAGCTCACTTACTCTCTCACTTTTTCACTCACTAACGCAACCAAAATCTCACTCACTCACTCGCTCACTCACTCACTCGCTCACTCACTCACTCACTCCTCAATAATTCGCCTACTCACTCAATCCTCACTCACTCTTTCACTCACTGACTCTCTCACTCACTCACTCAGGCACTCATTCATTTACTCTCTCACTCAATCACTTACTCACTCACTCACTGACTCACGCGTTTTTGACCTTCACTTTTTCGGTGTTTTTGCTGATTTTCCAATGAAATATGCGAGAGACCGATGGATTAATGTAGACTGTAGATTAATCTAAATGTGAACTGTTTTGTGGACTTGCTGTCTAATAGATCAATTGCAAACTGTAATGCAAAATGTCCCGATGAATTAACGATTAATGAAACATTGAATTGAGACAACTCCGACTAATGTATTTAGAACAATAGTTGACTTTATAGTGATACAAGTATGGACTGTATCACATACTGTAGTAGCTAATTTCGTGTATACCAATTTTTTGGTCATTATGGCATCATTATACGGTTTATACAAATTTAATTATTGACATCTGATTCCGTATCTACATTATATCATAACGCTGTACTCATTAGTAAAAAGGTTATATTACGGATTGAACAACTAATATTATACCTCGGCGTAGAGTAACCATGCCAAGGCAACCAAATAAACGTAGCATGTTTTTACCGGACTCATTAACTGACATACAACTGATAAATATAAACCTTCATTTTCACCGCAAACAATAAACAAAAACCACAAATAACGCATTGACCAGCATAGTGAGAATAAAAGTCCCATATAAAATACAAATATATAAGTTTTCCAATCTGTAAATGAAAACCGTTCACGCATGTGGAAAACTGGCTATCAAAACAAATAATTTGGTTTAATCAAGTTTAATTATGAATAAAAACATCCAAAACAAAATATATATAGTGTTTTAACGTTTCAGTCACACACATAATACCATATTTGTGTTCACTTAACATTTGTAGAGGTTTCTGGGATTCGAGTGAACAGTTGAAATCGCAGTTCTCACAACTCGAAATGGGTTGTTTCATGTTGAAACAGTTCATGTTGAAACTGCTCATGTTGAAACTGAAACAGTTCATGTTGAAACTGTTCATGTTGAAACAGTTCATGTTGAAACAGTTCATGAAACAGTTCATGTTGAAACAGTTCATGTAACAGCCTGAAACAGTTCATGTAACAGCTTGAAACAGTTCATGTTGAAACTGTTCATGTGAACAGTTGAAATCGCAGTTCTCACAACTCGAAATGGTTTGTTTCATCAATAAAATATTTAAGTTATGAATATATATGAAGTCTGTACTGATTGCAAACTTCTGCAAATGGTTTTCCTGTTTTTTTTACTGTGATTTTAATGGAAATATAATAACTTGTCATAAACTCAGAACTGTTCACAAATATGGCGGGGGAATTGTTTTCCTGTAAAATTTCGTCAGTCTACTATGATGCAGTCTCCGTGCACAGTTTTCTGTACAAATACAGTCCGAAATGAATTACTGTTCCCACAAGATTGCTTCGCTAGAACCACTTTTTTGTCGATGCGCTATTCGTTTCTTTGATTTTTCGAGTTATTTTTGACGAATTTGAGAAAAGTTGAGAGTGAATTAAAGATAGATTGTTACTCTTTCACGTGACACTAAAATTTCCTGAATTGGTTAAGTGTAGCTTGAAATAATTGAAACACGAATAGTGCATCAACAAAAAAGTGTCACGAACAAAACATTTTTGTGGGAAAAGTAATTCATTTTGAACTTAATTTTATTCTCCGGAATCTGATCTTCGACGATTAACTTGCTGAGTATAGCTTGGTCAGGGTATCTTGTTACTAATTATTTTCCCGAAAACCTTATACTGAACAGTTAATAAGTTGGGCATGTTTAATAATATGTTATACAAATGTATCGGGAAAAGCTAAAAAAATTTATAAATTTTAACGCGCGCCGAAATTTGAATGCGCGCCAAAAGGATTACGGAAAAAAAATCGGAGTAAAGAGAATTTGTGACCAGACTTTACACTCATTTTCATGGTCAGAACGTACGGTTACGTTCAACCGCAGGGGCTATCTTAGGAACTGGGACAGATACATATTTCGGAACATCTTATAGGGTGGACAATTGGTTATGAGAATGGCCACAAAAAGGTAATCAGTGTTTCCCCTATAAATCTGAATGTTGGATTTTGGGCTCTATTTCGGATTTTAACGAAATTGAATGTTTCTGAAGAAAACAAAAAAAATTTTCTGTGAATCCAAAATCCAAAATTCAAAATTTGATTTTCGGGTTTACAGAAAATTTAATTTTACTCTGTTTTCTTGTTGTTTTTTACAAAAACGTTAAAATCTGAAATAGACCTCAAGATCCAAGATTCAGTTTTATAGGGGAAACACTGGTTACCTTCTGTGGCCATTCTAATAACCAATTGTCCACCCTATAAGTTGACACCAAGGCATTAAGGCACACTAATGCCTCATCAGAATGGTGTTTCATTATGGGTTGAGAAGTTGATCGAACTGACGGGCAATGACAGAAACTCCAGAGCAACGCGTCAGGATCTGTGTCTCACCTCACGTCAGATTTCGAACTCTTAAGAACCCAGCTTCTTATGCTGGGGCGATATGCAATAGACTAGACAGACGCAAAGTGCATGAATAAAATTCTCTGATTATTGTTTGTGGTATTTTTTCTCAAACTGTTTAATTTTGATACATCAGTTTAGACAACTGATTTATACTATTTAAACGAAACAATTTTATACTACTACTCCTCAGTTTTATGGTGATGAGTAAATTACGTTTCAAAAACTATTATACTTGAAATGTTGTTTTCCAAGTTTTTATGCAATTATCTGAAGAAATCAAG
>OZ038442.1:3307504-3339324 GCA_964036265.1 Daptonema setosum
GGGTGGTGATCATGTTGATGATTTAAAAAGGCTTATTCTGATATGTTTCACTCCTATTTCAAGTATTGGTTACCTTATTGTGATAACATTAATCAGTAGATTCCAATAAACTGTTATTTATGTGCGAAAAACTGGAATAAATCGACGATTTTTTGGTGAAAATAAAGGACTTTTGTAGATTTAACATATAAATTGGCATGTTTTTGCGATTTTTAAAATGTATGCCCCGAAACAATTTTATTCCAAATTTTCTATCATATGCCACATAAAAAAGTTCGAAATCAATTATTGTAAAAAAAATACAGAAAAAAACAAAATTTAACTTTTGGGACACCCTGTACATATATATAAACCAGGTGACGATGATTTCATAAACAGCGGGGTTCGGCAATACATTAAAATATTCTCACTGAACGTTGTATCGTAAAACGAAAAAAAATAACTTGGTTTGCTGACGTAATGAAAGGCACTTTAGTTCTATGGGATTATACTCGGAAAGCATGACAATAATAACTTATGTATGTATAGGGTGTCCCACGTAACTTGCATTATTTTGCGAGGCCACAACAATTTGTAATGGAGCTATTTTGAAAATTAAAAAAAGATAATGATATTCCAGTTTGAGAAGTTTTGTTTGCCACCTACCAGAGGTTTATTGTACAAACAGTTCTTAAGTAATGGCTACTTTTCCAGAAGTAGTCATTTTAAGTCTTTAAATTTAAGTTTCATCGTGGGCCCTAAAAATTATTCTAGAGACACAGTATTTCATTTAAAAGTTATTATAAGGCTGAAAATACGTTTGTGTGATCATTATTTATAATTGTGTTTTTTAATCATGATGGGACATATTTATACGTTGGATAATTGATCGAAACCACGCAGGAGTCCTCAAAAGACATAAAAATCCCAAACATTACCGATTTATTTCCCAAATCTGTATTTTGAATCAGAAAGCTATCTTTTCAAAATTAATTACAAAGGAAATGATCAGCTTTCAATCTTCTTGAAAAAAATGAAGTCGTTTAAATAGGTTTCAATCGGTCCTGTTGATTGCCGAGTCCACTGAAATTTCAGAACTGAAAAAGACTACTTTTGGGGAAATGAAAACATCTCGATCTGCGTACTAGCTATGAACTTCTAGTATGCGGCGAAAAAAACTTTATAAAATGGGCTTTCAATTGCTTTTTGTTAATTGTCCAAGTAGCTCAACCACAAAAATTTTGGCGGCCTCGCAGAACATTGCAATTTACGTGGGACACCCTGTACTGTCCATTTATGTTTTTTGGTATGATTCTGTTCAGATTAACTATACTTGTTACAACGTGTTCTATGACTGGGACATTTTCACCAATTCGAATAAATTGTGACTTTAAATAAAAGTGTTTGATGTTTTGAGGCCCACATCTTTGACTTCTGTACTGTAGGTAACACGCCTCAAATTTGCGACAAATATGTAGTTACAGCTTTATCTTACAAGACTTACCGTGCTTCCATCAGACTTGCGTGTCCACCACGGCAACTCCGAACTCGCATCCAATATGACCTGCCACGTGATGGCATCTAGAATGGATAAGTCAATGCAACCCCAAAATTGTGTTCACATCTGCTCACATGTCTGTAAAACGTTGAAAAGGCGTGATAGAGTGTTCCCGAGCGCTACTACGCACTTTTACACACTTAAGAGTCGATGGCAGAGCACCCCACCCGTCCAGGCTGTTCTCCTGAGATTTGATAAATAATTTTTTTTGTCTTTTTTCATGAATTTACCAATTTCTTTATATGTGAGCTTCGAAGGCTCATAAAATTTCCGATATATACTTCTCAGGTCATTATCTATTTTAGTTTCAATTTTAGTTTGCGAAACGATTTTTTAGTTTGTTAATTTCTTCTGTAAACATAGTCCCTTTTACAAAGCGATTCTCAATCGATTCCAAGCGCCTAGAAATTTTGTGCGGGTAAATCTAGAAGCTCATATCGGCATAAATTAGTAGTCTTTAATACGGGGAATCTTTTGAAATAAACCATTTTATAGCAATTTCCTATATATCTCACAGTTCGTCAAAGAAATTGAGGAAACACGTGTTTTTGCACTTTCATGGGAGTTCCAAGGCTATTTATTACACGTACATATAGCGTCAACGAACAGCCAATGTGTCATATTCGTGTTAGACGCACGGCTCAATAATGTCAGTTTGGCATGGTGGTTAACGTTCTTTTTTGCATGCGCCAGGTCCAGGGTTCGATACTCATACTCGGACTATGTTTTTTTGCTGAGTCGTTAGTATTCGGGAAGTTTTTTATCCTGATGCATAGCATGAAGTCTTGCCATATTTTTTTACCAAAAACTACAACGTTCTATGGCGTTTAGCAGCATAACGATATTCAAAACAACGTCGGCGGAAAATCACGCAGAAAGCGGTTGTTCCAGCGTAAGCTTCGCACGCGTATTCGAATGTTCTTCAAGGTATTATGATTGATATAGGAAATTGCTATGAAATGGATAATTTCAAAAGACTCCCTAACTAAAGTACTACTAATTTATGCCGATAGGAGCTCCTAGATTTACCCGCACAAGGGTCTAGGCGCTTAGAAACGACTGAGAGTCCCGTCACCTTGTAAGAGGTCCCATGTTTGCAAACGAACAAACGAAAATTTTGCTTTGCAAACTTAATTCCAAAACACAAATGGACAATGACTTGAAAATATATTTCTGAAATATTATGATCCTCCAAAGCTCACATTTAGAGAAATTGAGAAATTCATGAAAAAGTAGACTTTTTTTCCAAATCCATTCGACCTGTGGTCAGAAAAGTGGGTTTCCTATGAATTGTTCAAATTTCCTGGTGTTAAAATTTGAAAACAAAGAATATTTTTAGACTCGTTAAAGTTTTCTGCATATATAGCGTTAATAACAGCTAACTAACGATTTTGAAAACAGCTTTTCTCTGGCTTTGACTCTTATGTCGACTAAAACTGACTCGAACACAATGTGCTTGTAAAAACTGACTCGAACACTATGTGCTTTTAACACATTTATGAGTGAAAAAGAAAACTTTTATAGCTGGCACGAAAACACAATCTAAAATAGCAAGCAACCTAATGCTCTTTGAAGTATGTACAATAAACGGTCGCGTTTCCCCGATAGGAACTGCGGTTTTTTTGTTTCAGTGTATTGGATATATGTATGTAGTATTGGATTTTGTATAAACGCATGGTTGTTGCCATTTCCAATATTCTAGAAAAGAAAAATACACTTTTTTATCATAAATTATTCTTCTCGCGCAGAGACTGACCATCTTGGACTTTGGGCAGCCATGGTAACGCGTTTTCTGCTGCTTTCTCATAGTTGTCAAAATTACCAAAAAAGAATCCCACTCCTCTTTTTTTATCCATGACAAAGTTGCCAATGCTGTAGCTGTTGAAATCCATCGGCACTGTGAAATCTTTCGACCACCTATAAAGTACATATAACCATGTCAGATGAACAAAGTGGTTTGAAAATCGTTTAACAAATATACTTGTACAGTGTGTCCCAGTCAGGTTGGATGAAGTCATGTTTTGAAGAACTTCAGATGTTCGTACTGTTTCCAAGAGTTAATTGTTATTTCATAATTTGAAAATTTATTGTATCTGAAAAGTTGCAGTTCGAGAACCACTGTGATCCTAAGAACCCAAAATCAGTTTTGGGAAATTTGTTGTCTGTTCTATGATGTTTTCACACCAAAAGTGATTCACAACTTTGTAGAAAATCACACTTGAATAACAATATCGACTGACAATAAAATATTTTTTTCTTATAGCATAAAGAAGAATCTGAGTGTAAAAACGCAGAAGACCAGATTTATAGCACGAACTTAAAAATGTAATCGGTTAATTAAACCACCCAGCCAAGTTCCACGAATAAAATTTGATTATTTTTTATAAGAAACGCCAACCATTCATTTGAGAACATCTGAAATTGTGAGAACCTTAATTTTTTCCCAATAATAATAATGAAAAAACTTTATCTCTGTTTATTTGCGTAAGATTTCACAGCTCAAGTTTTAAATGAAAATAAAGTATTTCCAAGTACAAGTGTTCAATATATTCTGGTTTTTCATAGTTTTTACTCGTCAGAAGTCCAAATATGTTCCGTGTTCTATTCGTGATCCATTATCGTTGTTCATGATATAAAAATCGTGTTTTATGATTATACGTTCAATCATTTTTTTCTCTACTTCTTCACGTTCGGATTTAGAAAAGATCCTACCAAAATGTCTGTGAAGCACATTAACACAGGTATGAGTTTGTGTGTATGTACATGTGGCAGCCAAAAGTTTAGGAACACCCTCAATTTGAGTATCTTCTCCCTATAAAACACGGTTGTATGTACAGGGTGTCAGAGCTAGGTTTGATCAATGATATTTTTAAACTTTTTTCGGCGTTCTATATAACGGCCTAAAAATTCAAATTTTGATAAACACAAATATTTCGTATACGTAAAAATATTTCGTACAAAAATATACGTTCGCCTGATATTCTGAGCTTAGAATTTTTAGTTTTCTTGGATTTTTGCAATATTTATGGCCCTAGCAGCAACATGCCCAAATATTTCACTGTAGATCCCAGTATGTCGCATGAAACATTCGATAAAGCTTTGACAGTTCAACTATATGGCTTGAGATTTTCAACACTGATAGCTATTATGTTAAATATATATAACTGACAGAAGCTTTTGTTTTGATTCAACACTCCACCTTAATGAATAATGAATTATGAATAATTATTAATTGAATAATGAAAACAATCCTGCAATTTTTGGCAAAACATAACAAAATGTTGCGAATCTAAAAAAATATAAATCAATTTGCTCATTGAACAAAACATTTTCATCGAAAAAATCGGTCTTTGTATTATTTTTCGATGAAGATGGTCTGAAAAGTGGTGAGTTATAAACATTTACAGGCATGTTGCTGCATAGGCTGTTAGAACATGCGATTCTGATCCTAAACAAAAATTAGGATCTACCAAAATCTATCATGTTAAGTTCAAGTTCACTATACAGGGTAGGGCAAAAGTAACTATACACTTGTTGGAGGCCAATTTCTCAAAAAAATTATATTGAGTGTATATGATGTTATGAGCAATATATACGTTATTATACCTGAAAAAACCGATTCTGATGTCTATTTGACCGTATCTTGAGTTATTTTCAATTTTAAACAGGATTTTCAGTATTTTCATGGTTTTTCCCTTTTTAACGTCTTTAAGTGACCTCATGGTCTTATCAAAATCCTAAATAAAGAATAAGAAGTGTATAAAACGTTTCACTTGATGTATCTGAATGAGAATCGAATGATTTCATCTTCAGAATATCTCTATGGTTCAATTCGATACTGATAATATGGTAAGGCGCGTGTTCAAGATGCCTGAACCACTTTTCGCGGTTGTTGGATTATTGACAAAACAGTTCAAGTTAAATATTTTAATGGACCCTATGGTACTAAAATAAGTTAATAAACATGAAATTTATTGTTTTTAATTGCTTTAAGCTGAAAAATAAGAATTTTGAATTTTACCATTTTCAGACTAAAATCGGTGATTTTCATAGAAAAAGAGGCAATTATTTTATTTATTATGCATGAATTAAGACTTACTCTCCTGTTAAACGTTTAAAAATATTTTTCTACATTCTATATTATATACCAACATGAATTTTCGTCGAATAACAGTTGATAAGGCGAGATAACTGACAAAAATCACTGAAAACAACCGAAAATGTGGCGAATTTCGAGAAAAAAGACGTATAACTCATGAAATAAATTGTTGTAAGTTAAAATAAATAGCAGAATCGAAATTTTCAGGTGTTTTAGCATCTGTTTAGATTGTTTAATCATATTGATGCAATATAATTTTTTGGAGAAATTTTGCGTCAACAAGTGTATAGTTACTTTTGCCCCACCCTGTATGTTCATTCTCATTGTAAAGCTCATAATTTTGTAACAGGCTGCAAACCACAGTCGCTGATTGTCACCCACAAACACAAGGGTGCTTTTAGATATCACATTTATACTACCTAAAAACCAACTCTTATGAAAAAAACGCAACTGTGTAATTATATAAAAAAAAGACTCAAACACCAGTTTCTTACACTCCCGTTGTTTTCATTTTGATATAGCCATCCAACCAGTTTTATATAAAGAAAACATCCATATTGAGGGTGTTTCATTTTTTTACTGCCACTATACCTATAAAAGGTGAGCAATCGGCTAACCAAACAATGCGCAGCCACTCTTGGTCTTCTCCAGGGGGCATCAGGTTTTTCCTCAGGCCGACCGTCACAAGATGGCAGAATTTATAATCGCCATTGACTTTCTCAAGTTGATGACATACGTTTGTCTCGGGATCGCAACACAGCATGAACGAATCAGCTTCCGCGCGACGTTTGATCGAGTCGTTTAGGATTTGGTACGATAATGGAACTTCGAAAGTGGCTAATGTGGCGGTACGCACGTTGGTATTGACTATCGTGTGCCTGATCACTTTCACATTGTCATCAAAAAACCTCCGCAAATTGGCTTCATTTCCGACGTCAAATAAACTGCAAAAAATGTGCCTGCATTTAATAAAATGTGATCTTAACTATTACTATTAATTAGGATTAGTCCCATCAATTGTCTATCATTTCCGTATGCGTATACATGTAGCAAATAAAATGAGATATGGGTGTTGTTTGCAAGCGAAATGAATATTTTGGTTTGAAGTTTAGTAAATAAGGATTGGTTAATTTTGTGATTTGGTTATTAGAAAATGCTGGAGACCACTAAGAGCGATTTTATGAAGATGACAAATTGTTTCTATTTGATGTCTCAGCAAGCCATAAAAAGCAATTCAAAATCACAACGACAGATTAACATTATCTTTTAATCGCCTGTTCGGAGAACCTCTGGTTTTCGTCAAATACCGAATTATTATAAATAAGCCCTATAACCCACGAAATACCCATATCGGTCGAATTCACAACCTAAAGAGTGGGGCAAAAAAACTTGTCGCGTTTGAGCCGTTATTGTGAAAGTTATACAAACGTGTTTGGCCTACAAAATTATGTGCTACTAAAGTTTTATCACTCATTTCATAACTGTTCCTTGCGGTTACAAAAATCACCGCATTTCACAACGAAAAGTGTTTATTTTGTGGTGAAAATGAATACATCGTCATAACTAATGCACGATGTTTGGATCACATAACCAACACATACTGAGAATAATTAAGAAATGTGTTTTCAAAAAAATATAACTAATCACGCAGAACAGTATGTTCGATTTGGCCTCTCTCAGAAGCAATGAGAGCACGCGCGTGTGTAGCTGTTTAATGGCTGATTATAAACAACAGCGTTTTTTCAAAACAAAAACAGATTTAGAATTTAGATTTAGATTTGAATCTTTAGAAACTAAAACAATTTATTTGCATAAAAATCAACAAAACCTAGAAACCGACAACCAAGCATATTTTTTCAGTTCTATCCCAAAATATGAATTTTTCGAAGTGAAAACCGATGTTTTTTTCATAACCGCGAGTAACAGTTTAGAAACAAGAGATTATGCTTGAGTAGCATATATTTTTTAAGCGAAAACACGCCTAATCGAATGCTTTTTACTGCAATCGCACAACATTTTGTATAACTTTCACAATAACCGCTCAAACGCGACATGTTTTTTTGGCCCGCCCTGTATATGCTTCACATCACATCTACCATTTCGTGGTGTTTTCGTAATCGAGCAGAAGCAGAAACTCCTGAGCAGCACGTCAAAATATGTGTTACTGTCAGGTTCAGTCATGTGACCTCTGGACGTGTGACGGCAATGATGTTTTATATAAATACCTATAGCTACAGTACAGGACAAAAAGATGTGACCAAATCGCCGAAGCTTCGGAGAGTGTGCTCGAAGCTTCGGCGAATTGGTCACATCTTTTTGTCCTGTACTGTACATAACCCATGAATGACATATTTTTAGTTCAGTGATGTGTCTAACATGAGCGATTTTATAGCGTTACGATACAATTTCAGAGACAAAACACCAACATTGTCGTCGACACGTTCACATTGTCGATGTTAAAATACATTTTAAGATTACTTTGGGAAACCAAACATGTACATATACTGCTCATGATTGATTATGCAAAACATCCGAAACATTTATTTTTTTGAAGTGCTTCAAGTGCCTTGAAATAGCTCGTATTTTTTATATTTTTATGCATGTTTTTTAATTACTTACATGGCTATTACCTCAAAGAAATGAGCACAGCCCATTTCCCCAATAAGATTTTTCACCTTCAACAATTTTCGGAAGTCTTACAACGTATTGCATAATGAAACATGAACAGTATATGTACATTTATAACAGTAATAAACTGTTTGGTGAATCTATTCTACCGCAACTCTTTCCGTACATTATACCTTTTGTTATAAATATTAGTGGCAAATTCACCATAGTTTTACGCTTCAACCGTTTGAATCCCCCAGTGAAAAAAAAATAATTAAATTTCATTATAGTTCAAATGTAACCAAAAACATTGCATTTTTTCATCTTGGGAGACACTTGTAGGTTGCATTTTGAGACCACAATATGGACTACGTACTGGTATAGTAGAGCAAATTATTACTTGGGAAATCGGTCATGGAACATTTATATAAAAAGGTATCAAAAGTGAAAAAGGTGAAATCTTCAGAGGTTTGGCGTAACAAAACGGTAGAAAAGGATATAATTATTATTTTTTTTTGCAAAATACAACATAACAATACTTGTTTTATATATGAAAAAGTCTTACAATCAGTTGAAGCTGAAAAAAGTCGTTTAACGATTAAACTGTTCATATAACATGTATTAGAACCATAACCTGGTGTACGTATCCTTATTCTGCATCCACCATTGGCCATATTTCAGCATCGGCAAACTTGAAGATGTTTTATAAATCATATCATCGCCGATATACGTTTGAGTTTCTTCTCTTTTTTCGTCAATATAGTCCGATACATTGTACATGCAGGCGATTCTCAAAATATTAGCTGAAATTCAGTGTCTAGGTTAATTCACTGTCTCCAAAGTCAATCAATTACTAGCCGCATGAACTAATTAGTGGTTAATTGATTAAAATCCAGATGAAGATCACGGACTAATAAATGGGAGCACACTTTTTAATCCTAAATCTTTGTATATTTAGCGAAATTACGAGAACTCCATCCGGAATCACGATACCTTCTTGATTAAAATATATCATGAAATCAAGGGTCGGCCGCTAGGCCGAACCCTTAATATCTATAATAATGTTCCACGATAATTATTATTTCTCATTCAATTTTTGCTACAGACTAGATAAAAATCGTGCACAATTTTCATTTACACAATTACGTTTTCAAACTGGTTTTTTAAGTGGCATTTGATGCTCGCCAAATCAACACTATTGTTGACATCATATACTTTGACTCGTACCCTCAATGTATCAGATTAACCGAGATATCGGTTATGAAAATCCATGCTTGTAAATACGCAAATCGGTATTATATTTTTCATTGCAGGCTTATGGTCAGCATTGTCGTTTTTTCTGGATATGTCGCTAAGTTTTTTACGCGAGCACGTTTCCGGAAAAAAACGACAGAGATAAGCAAATGTAATTTTCAATTCCGAAAATGCACGGGTTTGAGAACGATGTCAGTTCAATAACTTTCTAACGTTTCAGATAGGATACGTGATTTTCATGTCATGACAGCGCTGATCGTTGATTAACACAAATCTATGATAAACGGGAGAATACATAACTAATATAAGACCTAATATATTGATAGAAATGGACGCTGTCGTACACGAACTTTTGAGCAACCATGTAGGGCTCTCCTTAATAATGATCTACAGTTTGTACATTTGAGCTACGGAACGCGGAAATCAATGGGGTTTTTTAGCTGTGTATATTCTATGGTTGAAGTGTTACCTATAACTTCTTTGACTTGAAAATGTCCTTTTGTGTGATCTGGTTCTTAGTTAACAGCGGATGCAATGTTAGAACGATAAATGGCCATTTCTACCAAAAAATCGTACCTGGGACATCTGGCTTTCTTGACCAATTTTTATTGTTTGTACCTCAACCGGCGTTTAGGTCATGATAATTGCGATTTATAAACACTTTATTGTATCACTGATTCTATTTTCAACAAAGTGACTGAACTTAAATAACACAGACCTTCTATAGGGTCAGTTAATTTTGTGACTACCGTAATTTTGAAAAATGGGAGTAAATAACGGTTTGTCCCAGCACCAAAAAGCGCGCGCTTTTGCCGAGTTTAAAAATGTTTTCGCATCTTGTCTTCCATTAATAATAAATGTGTGAGGAATAAAAAGATTTTTTTTGCCAAAAATTCACTTATTGGTTCTCAATAGCGATGAGAACCTGGCTGCATTTTTTCATTATGAAAATCAATTAGTTTTAGCTCAAATTGAAGGCTACAGTAGTACACAACTGTAGCTATTTATTAAATTTTCACTACTAATTGAAGAATACAGAAAATTGAAGGCGTGCTGAATATCAGAGGCGCAGGCCGACCACGGAGAGGCCTAATTACTTAGATAAAAAGTGTAATCGGTGTATTGACCTTCTGAAAACGTCTGTGAGTTTTTTACCACCATAAATCTCTTATTTTCAAGTCAATCCCGGTCGTCGCCGACGCAAAATTCCAACCCTAGAAGGTTTCCTAGAAGGTTTCCTAAACTCCAAAATTTTCTATCACTAAAAATATATTCCATAAGAAGAACTACTCTCCGTTAACTCCCGATTACCTATCGTATGGCTGGCGAGGACACGCGCGTTAGGCTCGCGCAGCTGTGGTATTTCAGTGGTTATTCACCTTGGTATGCGCAAATAAGAATGTGTATGTGTAAACAAATTATAGGAATTTGTTTTGGTTTTAAATATATGTGTCGCCGACCGGATTTACCTAAAATTAATACTGCACGCGTAATACCACGCGGAGCTGAGTTAGCTGAACTGGTGTTTCATGGCCACCCTCATTGTAAATTTTTATGTGGTTAATTTTTTTTTATTCAAAAGTTATGAAAATTTGTTGGGGTTACGGGCCTTCTCAAAAATTTCAGACTCGATCTACGTATAAGTAAACTCCATTGAAACACTTAATTGTTACTATAACACAGTTTCCTTCTAAAGGGCTAAAAAAACCTAATATCGTAAACACTTTTTTATAGAATTACTCGAAAATTTATTTAAAAAAAGTTGCAATCACCAGTACCTTCGAGTGACTGAACTTAACAGCCGCAAAACACAAATTTTTTAAGTGAACTCTAGTAAAAACTTTTTTTCGAGTTCAGCAATTTTGGGTTTGACGGATTGTGCTTGAATATAATTACAAATTACCCCAGCAGATCAGCTAAACCAAGCGGGATTTTTATAGAACCGCTTTATTTTTACGACCTAATCTGATGATTACTTAGAATCAAATAACTGTATTCGAACTTCAAAAACATTTTATACATGGGATAAGCTTTCTCTGTGAGTTTTGTCAAAATCGATGGGGATTGCTTTACAACGATCTCACTTTCATTATGTTTTTGTTACAGTTTTTATTTGTTTTACGGGCGGGTTTATGCACTATTATTTAGGATAGTTGAATTTTGTTCTTCTAGCAACGGGTTTACCCTAGTCTAAACAATGTAACGCCGACATCAACATAACCGTTCATTGAAAGGAACATAGCAATTGAGGCGCACACGTCCAAATACTGACACCCAGTTTACAAAAGGTGAAAGCGGCTTTCAAATCGCAAAAGCCGCTTTCACGGAAAAAGTTTGCACGTCTAAAACGTAAGGAGTATAGCATATTAGAAGTTAATTTTGATGTCACATTACAGATAATCATTTAGATTAACCAAGGAAAAATAAAAACTTGAATGAAACATTTAAACGTATTTTAAATGGCAATTGAATATTTTTTGTCAAGCGAAATACGTCTCTCTTTTTGGCACCCAAAGCGGCATTGGCTTTGGAGTTGGCACTGAGAACGGCATTGGCCTCGTAAATGGGATAAAAAATCATCTCATGAACTATTTCTTCGTATGGAAATACATCAGAACCTCCCAGTCATTTTGATGTATTAATCAAGTAAAAACACTTCATATAGCTGTTGGACGAGCTCACGAACGAATCGCATCAATGCCGCTTTCGTTGTAGTGAAACATTTGCTCGCACCACGATTGCAGTCACACGCGTCAACTTTCATTCTGCACGTAACATGAACAGCTGTGTGGGAAGAGGAATGCTTTGTTTTAGCACAGCTATTGAAGCGCATGAACCTAAACTGATTAAAAACTTTGCGGTTTAACGGGAGAAGTACATCGCTCAAAATATCAATAATTTTGAAAAAAATCAATCTACAAAATGAAATAAAAAACAACGGAATTGAATAAATTTCAGTTTTTAGATATTGTTCGTACGATAGAGTGTGAAAGCCACTTTCATATCTTCCGTCTGGTTGAGAAAGTTTGATCGAAAATAAACAAATATTTGCAACGATCTAGTACTTTCTAATTGATATGGAACGATAGAGAAAGTTTTCCTCGTTCCACTTTCCTCGTTCTACCAGAAGTTTTCGTGCTGAAATAGTCAGCACATGACATTTTATTGACCCGAATACGATCTCAATGCTACTTTCAAATCATAATTCCATCAACGATCAAGTTTCCTAATTTCCTTGACTTACACACTATTAGAAAAAAAAAAAATTTAGTAGCAACTGAAAGATTAATCAATTGCTTTTTCATCTAATGAAAAAACTTTTAACTTTAATTCCATTTCAACAATTTTATAAGGTCAATGCCTTTCTCAAAGCCAACTTCAAAGCCAACCCCGCTTTGGGTGCCAAACGAGAGACGTATTTCACGTGAAAAAAAATATTCAATTGCAATTTAAAAGTACGTTTAAAGGTTTTATTCAAAGTTTAGAATTTTCCCATGTTAATCTGAATGATTATCTACAATTTGACATCAAAATCAACTTCTAATATGCTATACTTCTTACGGTATAGACGTGAAAACTTTTTCCGTGAAAGCGGCTTTCGCGATTTGAAAGCCGCTTCCACCTTCTGTAAACTGGGTTTGAGAGTCTGACAACACATTGGTTTATGCGCCCTCACTTGTGTATGTATCAAATATGATTAAAGTTTTCTAAGCTGTGCTCATAACTTACCTAGATTTTAGACAATGCTTTAATATGTGATGCACAAAATAAATACTTAGATACTCAATCGCTCGATAGACTAACCTATTTTGTACGTGTGATGAACGGAGCTGATGAAAACCGGAAAGCTTTCTTCATCTAGTTCATCCGTTATCTTCTCCACTTTTTTTGTTGAAATTATTTCTTCCCACACGTATTTAACGGTATGAATCGGCATATTATTTGTTTGTAAACATGCGTTAATGACTTTCTGAAATTTTATGTGTTGTACAGAAGTAGTTTAGAAGAAGGAACTGGGAAGGGTAAAAATTCAGTTTACAAAAGGTGAAATCATTATTCCATGAGTGAAATGGTGTACCTACATATATCTAAGGAGTTTTATAACACGGATCGTTCGTTTGCGAAAGTTTATTACCGAAGTATTTTCCCCGGAACTGTTACCCGCGGATTAATTGTTAGCGGAACTGTCTGGGTCGGATTTTTTTGACCGGAACTATTAAAAGCGGGAGACTTGCGAGCGGAAATTTTTCTGCGGATATTTTGTTTCCGGAAGCGTTGTTTACGTTTGGTTTCCGGAAGCGTTGTTTACGGATATGTTTTCAGCGGAACTTACGGCAGTTGAACTTAAAATTTCAGAATAGGTTTTTGCGCAACTATGTGAAAGACCTCATTGAAGGGAACAATTGAAGGGCCTTTTCATTGTCTGTATGGCTTCGGTTAAGTCATTATCACATACTGAACGTTCCAGCTAAGATCGCCGAGTACATAGGCTAAGAGTTAATATTCAATTTAGGCTTAGGATAAGAATTAAGGAAGTGCTTAGCCACGTAGCCCCCTGTGCCCGAATTGGATCGAAATAGGCCAAATTGCATTGGCTAGTTAGGTAGGTTTTAAAGGAGAGACTCTGACCTTTAGAATGGTGGTCTCCGTTTGTCCTAATGTTGAGAACTCAATGAGATTTTCCATGTGACATTTTTGCGTGTTAAAGGATAGGGATTTTTTTCTACCAAATCTTGCCAAGCGGATTTAGGCTTGTTTTAGTGGTTTTAACGTAAAGTGAATACAGATTAAGGATCACGGGAGTGAACTGAGTAGCTTTGAGTCTAAATATCGATGTTTTCAAAATTCCATTTTGGTCCAAATTTCAGGTGATTTTATGTACATTGCGTGTAAAACTTTCACACGAAACACGTCAATCGTTTGGCACTGAAACGTCATTCATAATGTCATTTTTAACGAGAGCGTCATTCGGATCATGGTTATTCGTCTCTTTTGTGACTATTGCCTCTAATTCGTTCGCGTACGTAAAAGCTGTATATTTTTGTTTTGTTTTTGTTACTAATCCGATCAACTTGTCCCTTACTTCCGATTACTCTATATTTTATTGTGCCTAATGCTATGATCGAGAATGAATAAATCAAAATATCGGTTTTATAGAACGAATCACGTTCTCTTTAACAATGACAATATGAATGATCAAGCCGAAACAATTGATGTATTTGGAATGAAACTTAGAAACACTTCCCGATTTTATAAATTAGATTTCTTAATATACAGTGGCGCTCAAAGGTTTAAATATGTGCTTTTAATTTGAGGACAATTCCAAAAAAAATCCCTCGAGTAATGGCCTTGCAAACGTCGAAGGCGCATGCAATTTTGCAGGCGCATAACGACCGATGGATGGGTGGTTTTCCCCACCGAACATGATATAAACACTGAATTTATTGGAAGTTAAATGTTAAATTGGTTAGGTTAGATATTATGAACATTGAATGAAATTTTCAAGGAAAAAGGTTGATGGAACCCGCAGTTATCCCTCAAAAGCAAGAAAATCGAAGGTGTATTTTTACCTTTGAGCGCCACTGTATGTAATCATGAAACGTGATTTCGTTTCTCAAAAATTTTACATGCAAATAAGCTCAAGAAAATCATTATCACTCTAGCTCTGAACCTCCAAAGATTTGTACTGAAAAGCATTTCATCTCTAGAATTACAATTTCACTTTCTGTAAACTGTTACTGTGGAAAACGGACTTGTACCACTTAACACCCGTTTAACGACCAGTTAAGTAGAATGTTCCACAGTACGATAAAGTTGCGGTTTATTTTTGGAAGGTTACGCTATAAGAAGCTTTCAGAACAACATACTGTAAAAATGTTTTAACTGATGAATTGAATACAATAAGCTTGTCTTACACAAAACGTTTTCAATAAAAAAAATCGTGGTTTCAATAAACACCGACCTTACGTTCCTCAAAAATGAGTTCATCTTTTTCAGCTATCACCGCTTGCATGTATTCCATCAAATGAGTGTACGTTTTAGAGGTGTCACTTTGCACTTGCTTCAATTTTGCTAGGTCCAACTTTTTGTTCACAGAGTCCAATTTTTTTTGTATCTGCAGAAGAATGAGAACATGTGAGTGTTTTATATGTTTATTTTGTATTTGAGCGTTTTGATATGGTTACCATACTAACCCATCAGAATGCAAGACATTTTCTAAAGAAATAAAAAAGGGTTCGTTATATTGTTTTATGTTCAACGATCATTACAAAAAGTTGATTTAGAATAATGCTCTCTCCAACATCGCAGAAATACCTGATTCTGATTCATTCAGTCGACTTTTCAGGAAAACGTGTCCGTAAAATTTCGGAATTGTCATGCAGAACATATTCATTGCTAGAAGGGCACAAGTCGGCTTTCTGGTTAAGTGGTTAAGGTGATAGACTCTGAAACCGCCTGGCCGGCCGCACACGGGTTCGGACCTCGGGGCAGCCACGAGTAAAATATGTTGTACATACTTGCTGATGATCATTGAAGAACATGCCGTAAACATCAGATGGAGTATCTTGGAATCGGATTCCATGATACATGATATGCCTTCCGCAAGCACCACTTCTAACTAGGACCAGGCGAAGTCTTGATCCGAGTGAATCAACATAACAATAAAAAAATATTGTGAAAAAGTATTCAAACCACTTGCGAAATGCGAAGATAATAAAATACCACCCAGGCGCTTTTGCAACATAGAATACAATTATCAAATTACGTCTGCACTGAACTGAACAGAACTGCACTGATTCCCGAATGGTGAAGCAAATTAAGAATTCAAAAAGTGATCAATAAAGGTGGGAATTGTCAGTAATTCATGATAAGGAACCCCAAACGAATTTGGATGGTTGGTACTACTAAGTACGTCAACTTAACATGAGGTCGTCACGTGATGTAAAGAGGTATTTTGACTGAAGATTCGGTCATTTTTGCCACCGAACCAAGTTTGCCACTTTAAATTTAATCGACACACGTTTTCGGAGTGTTTTCAGTGACCAACTTATCTAACACGAAAATTGGACAACAAGTCATAGTGTTTCACGACAAACTGAGTTTGAAAACTCTAAAGAGGTGTGAATAACTTTTATGAAAACAAAGGTGGCAACTGATCAAAGCCACGCAGACGTCAAGAACTGTTGAAAAATATTACTTCAGAGAAAATGGAAGATTCTCGATTTGAAAAAAAACCATGAACTTCTGGTATGGAGCGAAAAACACTTCATAGTTGGACTTTCGTTTGCTTCTCAAATGTTTTCAATCGTTTAGCAATTTTTTTTAAGACTTTGCATGACGGTGCAAGCTACGTGGGACACCCAATTCTGTACATACTGTGGGTACATACACACTATGATTAACAGTACTGAGTCGAATTCTCAAGATAAAGATTGAAACTGTTGGTTGTCTATAAATCAAATACATCAATTCACTGACTGATTTAAATTACATTTAACTTCGTTTAATCAAATACAACTTGCAGCTCGAGACCACACTAGCTGCGATTCAACTGGAGGATAACGACCTCCTGATCAAAGTGCCCAACATTAAGATGCGGTACACGTTAACTAATCGTCGACAAGATGAGATTGCCGAATTCAATCTGGAACAACCAGACGATAAAAAAGTTGGTGTAAAGATTGATACACAATTAGTTGTGAACCAATACAGAGTTTTAATTTAATATTTCTATTGAAAACTTGGTTCTATTAAATAAAGGAAAGCAAACCTAATTACAGATTAAGTTCGAGGCTGTTACTACCGAGATGCAAACATTGATTGCACAACTGCGCGCTACCATCATCGATGCCTTGAGCAGCAACGGGACTCAATGCAAGGCCGAACCGAGCTGTTTCTTCAAGGTTAACAGTATTCACAAATGATTTGATGTACATATTTATAACATAAATTAAACAGGTTCTCATATTCAACCAGTCGCAGGACACATGGGACATGTGGTCCATCTCTGATAACACTGTACTGACGGCATACCGCACCATTGTCAATGTTGGTCCTTTTCCTTACTTTACATTCATATTCACATATCATGATTAAACAGTTAGTGACCCGAAAATGACAACCTACCCATTTATGTACAGGACTAAGCAGCACGATCTGAGGAACAGAAAAAGGAGGGTGAGACACGTAAACGTCTTACCCCAGAAGAAGATAGCGCTGATGAACAGACGGAGCCGAACGCTAAACGCACAGACATCGACGATATTACTGATCAATGATAAATTATTAATTTTGTGATAATGTCTGGTTACCTCACAAACTCTATATGATCTGTTTATTTATCCAGTGATTAATCACTATATTATTCTGCACCCACGAAGGTACGCCTCACAATACATACATGTTTAATGTTACTTCACCACGGGCTTTCTCTATTAAAAAACAGCTTTTGTTGATTATGATAATGGTCACCTTCACTTATCCACTCACAAAAACAAACAACCATGAACAGTCAAACACACACATGCCCCGGTACCCAGCAAAGGGGTATTATAATCTCTGGGGAACCAACCTATGGTGTTATGGAGGAGAGCGCTGTAGGTCGTCATGCTATCTCTCTCTCTCCTCAGGCTCCAGTGGCTCGCCAGGCTGGCCTGGGGAGTATAGCTACTGGTGTACGAGGAATTGACGGATCAGCTCATTCACGACTACAAGACCATATCATGATGGAAAACCACGTACAAAACCCACGGGTGATCATAAACAATAAGCAAGATGAGATAACAATACCTCAACATCTGATACAAGTGACCTTGAAAGAAAATAAACATAAATACTCACGCATACATAGAAGGAACCTACAATTAAGACAGTCCGTCCTTTCGTGTGGTTTAAAAAATCACCGAAACTGTAAAATCTGCAGTCAAACAAGAACCGATAACTCATGCATGTCAAGCAGCACTGGCAAATTCTATATACTACCGGAATTACAACAATTCAAATGCAACATTAGCAACGTTGTCTACTCCATCAAATGCAAAAAATGCAGGATTCAATATGTTGGACAAACCAGCAGACAATACCGTACACGAATGATGGAACACAGACGAAGTGTAATTAATAATAATTTACAGACACTTCTAGTCAAACACTTCAATAGTGACCAGCACACGGTAGATGACATGGAGTTCCAGATACTACAAACATTGCCAGATAAACATAAACTTTTAGAGACGGAACAAAGATGGATGGGACTCCTAGACACACTACATCCAATGGGACTTAATGACCGCGTGGAAGGAGCCGGGTACTTAACCATTGGCAATCCACCTAAACCAGAAGTCATGTATCAGAAGCTACCGAGATTGAAACGGAGCAGAGGAACTGGACAAAAACCTGAGGAACAAATGGAAAGGAAATATACCATATCTGAAATTATAAATCTTGCAAAAAACCGGCAACTGCCTAAGTTATATACTACCTTAAAGACACTTAATAATAAGGGATTCTCACTGCTAAATACGTAGTTATTGGATAACAAAAACACTGAAGACAGTCAAACAATTCGAATCATCGACAATTTCATAAAAGAGAAAGCCTGCTTCCGCAAAAAAACCAAAAGCTAAAATAGGAGGTGTGTTGAAGGTTGAGTTCACAAATAAAGTCATGGATGTTATTAACATTCACACTATACTAAAGGATAAAAGGATCATAAACAAAATACCTGAAACATGCAGAGAATATTTCAGCAACACCAGAATCGTCTATCTTTATAACCAGACACTGAAACAAAGAGTGTGCAATAACACAAAATACAGTAAAACGTGCGATCATCAGGAAATTAAACAACAACTATTAGAAGAGTGTAGGTGCACAGATAAGCAGGAGTATCACTCTAGTCAACATGGGCATGTGATGACTGGTGACATGGATTTCATTGAAGACGCCAACACCAGATCGATAATACAAAAAGGGTCGAAATTTAGACCGGAACCAACATTGGCTTGGCCTAAAATAATGGAGTCCATCAGTACTGGACTTGATCAATACCTCGAAGCCATAAAGACAAAGTTCAAACTTGAAGATGAACAACTAAACGAGGCCACTGAAATGATTTTAAATATTCTAGAGAACCGAATCAAGTTCATGAAAAACAGAACCACTGAAAGCATGAACAAACCACAGAACAACGAATACATGAAAACCATAAACAACCTACACAATGATTACATCATAGCAACGGCGGATAAAGCCGATAATAATATCATCATTATTTGTAAGAAACTATATACACAAACAATCTGCTCGGAACTCGGTATTTCAATCACAAATGACACATTAACCTGCCATGGTAATGACACATACCAATTAGTTAACATCGAAAAACATGACATTTTGAAGTCACACGAGTTACAGACAAGAGAATGGCATTTGAGGTCCCAGATTACAAACCTACAGTTACCGTATTTTTATGGCATCCCTAAAATGCATAAAAATCCACATTCATACCGCTTCATAGCCGCAGCTAGCAACGCAAGCATAAAACCATTGTGTTTATTATTACATAGAATACTCAGAGCACTCAAACAGCACTTCCAAAATTATTGTACAGTGAAAAAATTCGGACAAGGTAACATGCTATACTGGTCAATAGACTCAACGGAGAAAGCAGTTACACGACTTAACAACAAAAAACTAAAAAATGACGATAAAATGGTTTGCGCTGATTTTTCCACATTATACACCAAGTTACCACACAACGTCATAATGGAACAATTAGGATTCCTAATTGCGCTACTGTTTAACAATGGTAAGCGGGGTAAATATTTGAAACTCAATCACCACAACAGTTTCTACACTAACCAGTACATTAGCAACAATAAAACCATCTGTGCTACTAGCATCATGACACTCATCCAAACGGTACTCAAAGAAACATACATTCAATTCGGCGCTTTCATACTTAGACAAGTAACAGGAGTTCCGATGGGTGGTAACGCCAGCCCGGACATCGCAGATCTCACACTTTCGGTAATGGAATATCGTTATCTGGTGGCACACCCAGATTTACAATGCAAGTTACTCGGTACCATGCGTTACATCGATGATATTTGTACCATTTCCAACGAAGACTTCATGCTGATCAGTCAAACAATATATGATAACAGCCTACCGCTCAATAAAACCAACAAACATGATAATCAGGCAGAATACCTGGACATACATATCAGTTTCAAACAAAACCAAGAAAACCAAACCAGAAAAGTCGATCTAAAGGTTTACGACAAAAAAGTTGCATTTCCGTTCAAATCAATACGCTATGTACACGTCACCAGCAACGTTTCTAGAAAAATAGTGGCTAATATTATATGTGGACAGATAATACGAACCGCAAGAATAGTCAACAGCATTAGCAGCTTCACAGCTGGCAGTATAAATATCTGCAGAGCACTTAGGGAAAATGGTCATTCAACACCATTTTTGGTGAAACATCTTCTACGGACGATGATACTACACTACGAGTGTATGCACAAACTGGGAATAACGGTAAAATCCGAGATGATTGACTTATGTCACTATATAATACATAACAGTGGGAAACACTGATGAGGACAAACCACTGTTATATTGAACTCGTCTGTTTTCATGTCCGAAACGAGTTTTTTATATGAAATGACCGAATGACTATATATTATCAAAAATGCAATAATTACAGATCAAATCGAATTAACTCGATAATGAGGGGAAGCCATTACGCTCGTGGAGGCAGGTCAATGGGTTATATGCCCAATAACGGCATGCGTGGCGGCCACTTCTCGCGATATGAAGGTCGTACGTCGTACGCCGATGCTGCATCTGTTAGATACGAACCGGTGGATACAGTACCGTATGCCGCCGTCAGTTCGACACCGACCGTAAAAACCGTACGTCGATCGGAATGCAAGGTAAATGGTAATACATTGAAGCATGTTATTTTATCAAACAATATACAATAAAAATAGAAAAAAATATTCCTCCAGCGACCACATTTTGAATGATTGTGTGTAAACGAAGTCTATTTTCATCGTTTATTTACCAACATCCGTCGTTTGTGAGTTTCAGTCAAAAATTGTTGAAAACGACTATTCAAAAAGGTTAAACTCAGTATGGCTGGTTTATTGTTACCGTGTGTGGCCTTGCTTTGTCCATGTGCGCATGTGAAACATTAGTGAGAACTTTGGCAGCAGTGTTCCAACAACTTTGCGGCGATTAACTATTTTATTTTCCCGTTTATAAACTTCAAAATGCATTGGCGAAACATATTCTGAAAACTAACTGGGTCAAGTTTCGAAATTAAAGAGGAAAAAGGCAACTACAAAATTGGACATAAAGCATGCGCGCATGGTCAAGGCAAGGCCACACGGGGTAACAATAAATCAGCTATATTATGACATTGCAGATAGTTATAAATTGAACAAATGCGGATTAATTGTCTCATTCTTTTGAACCGATGCTGACGGCTTCGCATTTGAATTGAACTGAACCCACATGGCTGAAAAGGTTCTCTAGAATAGTGAAGACTGCGGCAATTTGTCTGATACTAGTAGTTGTACATGAGATTTTGAGCCATTTACGTCCCTTTATCATCACCTGTGCTTTTCTGTTTACAGTGCCTTGTGATGTGATTGATGCTATTTTGTTGTGTGCCTTGCATGGTATTATCGTAAAAAATAATAAAAACTGCTGAAATTGAATTTTTTTGATTGAAAACTAGCTACAAACGTCGAATAAATGTTCTGTTATGGATACAAAATTATCAAAGTCTACACTAGTATAGAAAACAAAATTCGGGGGAGGTTACTCAAATGGGTACAAATATTCTTATATGGTGGTCAGCTCCATATATGAAGCACCACGTATGGATTCATATGTGGTGCTCCAAAACATCGCACATGGTTAGTGTTTGTCCATGTATGGTGTTTTGAAAAACACCATTCATTTATGGTGTTTTCATTACCGGTGTTTTTCATATGTGGTGCGCAAAAACACCGTCTATGAATATAATAGCACCATGTATGGAGATGCCGCTGACGCAGTCCTCCAAACCCCAGACGATTTCCACATTTCCACATCTCCGTTAAACACCTTTCCTGAGACCCAAAAATAGTGCGAAAAAAAGTTGACGAAAACTCCGTCGACCGATATTTTCGAAAATAATGCAGTGTAAATGGAATGTGAATTTTAAAATAAAATAACGAAATAAATAAAAAAAAAACACTCGAAGTGAATTTCGAAATTATCAGTATCATCAACGTTTTTTTCAATCAATCTCAATCTCAATGATCAATCGTGTGTTTTTTCGTTTTTCTTAGGTTATTCATGGTACAGCTCGTGGTGACATTATTTACCACGCTGAACACCGCCGCTTCGCGGTGCTCGGAAATTCGGCCTACGGCCGAAGCCTAACAATAGGTTATCGGGGGTTAACGAACAGTAAAGCTTTGCATGAACATTTAAAAACCTGTCACCTCGAGCTGTACCAAGAACCATATAGAGACGCCATCAAATTGGTTCTAAGTCCGGGCTCAGGTTAGTTTGAAATCTCTTCATGGACGAAAAAGCAGCCAACACATGTTTCGAGACGTTGTTTTTCCGAATAGATATAAAAATGGTCTATTACCTACATATATACGTTTGAAAACGATTAGGAGTAAGTGTGAGAACCTTGAATCGGTCGATTTTCTGAATTGAAATCACGGCAACTCTAGTTAGGGGAGGGTTTCTACGGAGCCTATTCAACGACACGTTTTACACTGACCCGGCGATTTTTCGACGGGCGCCGAAAGGAATTTCGGCTTGGATAAAAAAAACAAATGAACTAAAGATAACTAACAATGAAGAACATTCAGGGCAGTAATATAAAAATACAAAAACGCAATTATTAAACCTAAATTCAATCACATGCTTGACAAGGAAGGAAAAAGTACATATTAAACTGACCTCGAAAACTTGGTATCCCTCTCTTGAATCATCTTTGTTGCTTAAATGACTATACTATGGTCCATCAATCAAACAACTTGATTGTGGGATGCGTGATTCAACATCTCCGCCATTTTCGGGGAGGACACGCATCACCACAACAAGCCGGTGATCAACGCCTTAGTCCGTGTAGGTACTAATATTCGTCTTTCAATTACGTAATTATTTGCATTAGATTATTGCCGACATTTATTTCAATTTATTTTTTATTCATCAACAATTTTTTTATTATTTAATTTAAATTTCGTTCTTCAAAAAATTAAAAAATCTCGGTCGACAGAGTTTTCGTTTCAAGCTAGGGTTTCAGGATAGGTGTTTAATGCATGTGGAAATCGTCTGGGGTTTGCAGTACTGCGCCGCTGACGGTGTTATTTTCGTCATATGCGGTGTTTATAACCGTACATGTATGGTGTTATTCGTGGTTCATATATGGTGTTTTTTTACCTGAAACAACACATGTTACCGAATTCTACATATATGGTGTTTTCGACCCTAAACACCATATAAGGATAATACGGGCATATGTGTTGTTTTGGTCATATAAGGTGTTTTCTACCCAAAACACCACATATGAAATTAACACCACATATGCCCGTACTATCCATATATGGTGTTTTGGGTCAAAAACACCACATATGAACAAAAATCCACATATGAAAATTACACCACGTATGCCCGTAATATCCATATATGGTGTTTTGGGTCGAAAACACCAAATATGAACGAAACACCACATATGAAATTAACACCACATATGCCCGTATTATCAATATATGGTGTTTTGGGTCGAAAACACCAAATATGAACGAAACACCACATATGAAATTAACACCACATATGCCCGTATTATCCATATATGGTGTTTTGGGTCAAAAACACCACATATGAACAAAACACCACATATGCCCGTATTATCTATATATGATGTTTTTTCAACGAAAAAAAACGTTGTCAAGTTGCGAATTTCAACATAATAGTCAGATAAACCAAAAAATGGAAAAGGCATGGTTGTTTGAATTTCGGGTGACAAGGAATCATAGCTCCGCCGCGCGGTGCTAACGGTCCAAAGCGGGGGCATAAAACATAGGTTTCAGTGTAGGCTTAGGGTTAGACTTAGCCTTTAAAGAAGGGCTCGGGCGCTACGCGCCCAAGCCCTTCTCGAACCCTAAGCCTAATCCTAAGCCTAAACTCAAAACTAACTCTTAGCCTCATACTCGGCGATCTCGTTTAGAACGTACAGTCTGTGCTAATGACTAAGCCGAAGTCATACAAACAAGGAAATATTTAGGTGATACAAACTGAAAACTAAACATTTATTTTTGATTGGAATTAAATCACATTGTATAGCGTATAATTTTTCGAAATGTAACACTCAATGTTTAGTTTTCAGTTTGAATCACCTAAATATTTTATGTTTTGTATGGCTTCGGCTTAGTCATTAGCACAGATTGTACGTTCTAAGCGAGATCGCTTTGATGTTTTGCGCACCATATATGAATATTTTTACCCATTTGAGTAACCTCCCCCCAACATTCAGCCAAATTGGTTCAGTACAACTCAAATGCGGATCTGTCAGGAGCCGACAACATGTACATACATCCTTTTCAACTCATTTTTGCTATCTTACAATGAAACATACTTTTTTTCTGCAAACATCAAATTTTAAGGGTTTCTTTGAATCATTTTCAGCAGCTCAACCTAATTTTCAGGTGGATTAAAGCATCATCATCACTCACGCTCGCTTTGTCTAGATAAATCTGACAACTGTTTTTTGTTTACATTGATGTATCCAACTTTTTGAGAGTCGAAACAAATTATGAGTTAATTTGTCTAATGAACATCCGATCAGAAACGGTCAAAGAAGGTTCAACAAATGTACACATAAATCAAACACAGAATTATGGCTACTATCCTAGTATGCCATTTGTTGACGGAAATTCCATATCACTGACGGCAGTCACTGGCGGACGAGCTAAACCTCCAAAGAGAGGGGAATGTTTCCAAGGGGGGGGGGGGGATCGGCAGTTTTCAGACCTTTTTATCTACACCTCAGGGAACAAATTACTCGTTTTGAAAACGCCAAAAAGAGGGGAATTCCACTTTTCCCTCCCCTTCTCGTCCGCTAATGACGGCAGTGGATGAATTGCATGCTTTACAGCTTCAATCGAGAATTCCGGATATTTCCGTTATTACACTTTTAAACCAAACTGTCATAGGTTATTGATACACTACAGACAGATTTAAAAAGGCTGTAAAACTCTTGGGGCTAGAAGGGCTATAATCTGTAAGGTGTCTTTGGCAAGGCGTATTAACTAGTACTAATAGGCTAATAGCTACATATCTCACGACGTACATATTAAATACACAATTGAAGTTCATGAGAATATCAACAGCAAAAAACGTCCACACTTCTGTTTCTTTCGGGGATTGATCGAACTCAGACTCACCCGTTCATCATACAAACCCACAACCCACTTGACCAATTGTTAAACAAGTATTATGTAAATTAATCAGCTTTATCAAACCTAGTTTCCATTCAAAAGTTATTTTAAATTACTTCTAGCGTACGTCTCTAGATCTTTTCATATCGTTGGGTTTTCTCATTCGGATTACGACCTTGCCGGGTTGTGTAACACGGAGAGGTGCTTGCCATAGGCATATCATGGATGCAAATGTATCGAATGTTCAAACAATATTCTTCCACAAACATTATCAAACAATTTCATCATAAACATTAGGTTTATGTTGAAAGCCCCGGGAATCGAACTCGTGTATAGCCGGCCCTGGCGGTTTTAGAGTGTAACCCCTTAACCACTCGACTAGAGAGCCGACTGAACAAAATCGACAGTCACCTGGGTAATGGAACATTTGATGATATTACAGAAGCCGTCCCTACTGAAGATAATTGTTTGTAAGCTCAAATGGTTACCATTAACTAACGTTATCGATTTTTGTTTCCATCCTCTTCCACACTTCTGTTGCTTTGTCATGGTAGATTTTCATTCTTTCCATCTGGTCCTTGTGGTTGTTACTGACTTGTTTTGTGATCGCCTTCAACGAGGTTTATGTCAACTGATCTACTGATACATATGTCAAACTTTAAAAAATCATAAAGCAATAAAATAAATCCGGATTACGCCCAACGGATTTCCCACACACAAGATATAATTGTTTTCCTATTGACTGCTTGTTGAAAAATTCTAAAAAATATATTGGAAGTTTGTAAATATTAAAAAACCCATAAAGCTTGGCAACCTTGGCATGTAAAACGTAAGACTGAAGAGCGTCTAAGTCCTTTATTTGTTTTGTTTTGTATTACGGGTGATATATGTAATTATAGCATTAGGATAAACGTATATATTGTGCATACCAATATCGTGTATGTACAACCAAGAATGCGCCCCTCGTACATTTAGACGTACTTAGTTACCGAACTTGTTACATAACAGGAGGAATTTGTTTCACTCCAGTCATGACTCGTAGAAAGTTGTGGTGCGTGCCAGAAAGCATGAGACGTATGAGACATTATATTTTTATTATCTTTTCTCAAACAGTCTGCTCGTAAAACAGCAGCAAACACGTTTTCGATTAATTACGACAAAAGTTTGTACTTCAAACCATCAATAATCAAACAAATTACACGAAACATAGTTGGGCTTTTCGGTGATAATGAAATCCTCTTCACTCCGTCTGGCTTCTACATATGTAGTTAACATGGAACTTTTTCATTGATTTGTGTGACGAGTCTGTCAGTAAATGTTTTTTTTTCCTTTTAAATTGGAAACATACCAAAAGTGAATGATTAATTTTGTTGGTGAGGAAAATTATTGTTTTAAAATATGTAATAAAAATGAGTTTAAGATAAGATAGAAAAAAAAATTGTCTAATATTTTTTCCACGACTGGACACACCAGGATCGAACCATATTTGTTAGTCCTGCATACCTTGGTATTTTTAGTTGCTTGTCAATACATATACAGTACAGGACAATAACAGGTTCTTGAACTTCTTGAGATATAAATAATTTTAACTCAAAATATTTTTATACATATGTACAGTCGGTGCAGCGGGTTATGTCTTGTAAAACTGTTGCCATTCACATCCTAAAATCACGTTTTTCTTTGATTATAACGGGAATATGATGATGAAAATCGGTGGGGATATGGAATAGGGTCTGGCGCACCTTTTCAGTCAGCAAGAATAATAAAAAAGTCGTTCCATCTCATGAAACATCACCTTTACTACAAGTATATGGTCCGTGTACGTTCTCGTCATTTTTTCTGCCTGTGAAATAACTTTTTCAACCATATGTCGAACCGAAAAGGTGCGCCAGATCCTATTCTATTTCCCCACCAAATTTCATCACCATACTCCCGTTATAATCAGAGAAAAACGCAATTTTAGGATGTGAATGGCAACAGTTTTACAAGACATAACCCGCTGCACCGACTGTATGTACAAATCTTAAAACAATTCAAAACTCTATGTTATTGTAAAAAATTATAACTAATATGTAAAATGAACATAATCCTCAACGGGGACAACGTCAAATGAGCTTGTGTCCTGTTGTCATGGCATCTGGTCTCACAGCGAAAAAGGTGAGTTTCACCAAGTAATGTAGAAACTTGAATGGTCTTCGGAAGAACATAAATCTTTGTTGTAAAAAATACTCAAGAAATCAAAAAAAATTTAGTCGTCATACATTCAGCTGCAGCGAAAGTCGCCGAAGCTTCGGTTTTTGTCACATATTTTTGTCCTGTACTGTATCCTCCGTTTATTCAATGCGATGCTTATTAAAAATGAATTGTATTTTTCGGCCAAACAGGATTTTTTTTAGTCTTCAGCAACAATTGACAGAAACCACGTCTAATTTACTAAAACTGATTGAAACAGAGCAAAATGTTACTTTCAGTCTATGGTTTTCTGTAAAACCACTTCACAAGTTATTTATCGGCGTGCCAGCTTGTTACGATCATATGTTGATGTTAAACCCTGACGAGTTCAGGGGAATCGGTAGTCTGTACCGCATGATATTAAAACGCGTTGCCTGAGAAAACCTGAGGTTTGTATGGGGTACGTGGCCCAAATAACAAAAAAAGAGATTATTAGTGTTTTGGGAGGTTAATAGGTAGGGTAATAATCGCCTGTAACCGTTTACCTGAAATCGCATTAAATTGATGATTTTTTTGATTTTTCATTTTTGAACTTTTTTCGAAATTGAATGTCTAGTACAGCTAATTTAAACGCATGTAACTCAAGATACAGAAGTCGTACAGCAAAACAAAGACCAGATTTGGAATCTACATGAAATTCTGCGTTTTTTACGCTGTAACCGAAGCAATTTTAAAAAGTTTCAATTGCCGAAAATTTATCTGGAAAAAAAATAATGTTATTATTTTTAAAATTGGCAATTTTTCAAATCGAAATCCCCAACGTGCCCCGCCGAGATAATGAAATTCATTGCTATAGCGATGTGTCCCACAATGTGGTCTTTGAAAAAATTTGGTACCACCCCCCCCACATCGGCCTCTAGATAGTAATTTTTTTACGATTTTTAAAGAAAATCGCAAAATTTTCAGGTTTTTCTCACCTGGTACTCTCAGATTTCCCTCTAGCACCTTGAAATGTGTATTTTTACTGTTCTGAATCATGCTTATCACCAATAACTCACTCCAAGGTGGTGGAAACTCTTTTCAAAGTTTGAAATCCCCGAAAACGAGTGTTTGGTCCCATTTTCGAAAAGCACACACGATCAAACGACTTTGCACGCTTGTAACTCAAGATACAAGAGTCGTACAGCAAAACAAAGACCAGATTTGGAATCTACATGAAATTCTGCGTCTTTTACGCTGTAACCGAAGCAATTTTAAAAAGTTTCAATTGCCGAAAATTTATCTGGAAAAAAAATAATGTTATTATTTTTAAAATTGGCAATTTTTCAAATCGAAATCCCCAACGTGCGCCGCCGAGATAAAGAAATTCATTGCTATAGCGATGTGTCCCACAATGTGGTCTTTGAAAAAATTTGGTACCACCCCCCCCCCCCCCCCCACATCGGCCTCTAGATAGGAATTTTTTTACGATTTTTAAAGAAAATCGCAAAATTTTCAGGTTTTTCTCACCTGGTACTCTCAGATTTCCCTCTAGCACCTTGAAATGTGTATTTTTACTGTTCTGAATCATGCTTATCACCAATAACTCACTCCAAGGTGGTGGAAACTCTTTTCAAAGTTTGAAATCCCCGAAAACGAGTGTTTGGTCCCATTTTCGAAAAGCACACACGATCAAACGACTTTGCACGCTTGTAACTCAAGATACAAGAGTCGTACAGCAAAACAAAGACCAGATTTGGAATCTACATGAAATTCTGCGTCTTTTACGCTGTAACCGAAGCAATTTTAAGAAGTTTCAATTGCCGAAAATTTATCTAGAAAAAAAATAATGTTAATTTTTTTTAAAATTGGCAATTTTTCAAATCGAAATCCCCAACGTGCCCCGCCGAGATAAAGAAATTCATTGCTATAGCGATGTGTCCCACAATGTGGTCTTTGAAAAAAATTTGGTACCACCCCCCCCCCCCCCACATCGGCCTCTAGATAGGAATTTTTTTACGATTTTTAAAGAAAATCGCAAAATTTTCAGGTTTTTCTCACCTGGTACACTCAGATTTACCTCTAGCACCTTGAAATGTGTGATTTTACTGTTCTGAATCATGTTTATCACAAATAACTTACTCCAAGGTGGTGGAAACTCTTTTCAAAGTTTGAAATCCCCGAAAACGAGTGTTTGGTCTCATTTTCGAAAAGCACACACGATCAAACGACTTTGCACGCTTGTAACTCAAGATACAAGAGTCGTACAGCAAAACAAAGACCAGATTTGGAATCTACATGAAATTCTGCGTCTTTTACGCTGTAACCGAAGCATTTTTAAAAAGTTTCAATTGCCGAAAATTTATCTGGAAAAAAATAATGTTATTATTTTTAAAATTGGCAATTTTTCAAATCGAAATCCCCAACGTGCCCCGCCGAGATAAAGAAATTCATTGCTATAGCGATGTGTCCCACAATGTGGTCTTTGAAAAAATTTGGTACCACCCCCCCCCCCACATCAGCCTCTAGATAGGAATTTTTTTACGATTTTTAAAGAAAATCGCAAAATTTTCAGGTTTTTCTCACCTGGTACTCTCAGATTTCCCTCTAGCACCTTGAAATGTGTATTTTTACTGTTCTGAATCATGCTTATCACCAATAACTCACTCCAAGGTGGTGGAAACTTTTTTCAAAGTTTGAAATCCCCGAAAACGAGTAACTGGTCCAATTTTCGAAAAGCACACACGATCAAACGACTTTGCACGCTTGTAACTCAAGATACAAAAGTCGTACAGCAAAACAAAGACCAGATTTGGAATCTACATGAAATTCTGCGTCTTTTACGCTGTAACCGAAGCAATTTTAAAAAGTTTCAATTGCCGAAAATTTATCTAGAAAAAATCAATGTTAATTTTTTTTTAATTGGCAATTTTTCAAATCGAAATCCCCAACGTGCCCCGCCGAGATAAAGAAATTCATTGCTATAGCGATGTGTCCCACAATGTGGTCTTTGAAAAAATTTGGTACCACCCCCCCCACATCAGCCTCTAGATAGGAATTTTTTTACGATCTTTAAAGAAATCGCAAATTTTCAGGTTTTCTCACCTTGGTACTCTCAGATTTACCTCTAGCACCTTGAAATGTGTATTTTTACTGTTCTGAATCATGTTTATCACCAATAACTCACTCCAAGGTGGTGGAAACTCTTTTCAAAAGTTTGAAACTCCCGAAAACGAAAAAATTGCTTCAGTTACAGCGTAAAAGACGCAGAATTTCACTGTAGATTCCAATCTGGTCTGCTCTAAAACTCTTTTATCTCGAGTTACAAGCGTGCAAAGTCGTTTGATCGTGTGTGCTTTTTGAAAATGGGACCAAACACTCGTTTTCGGGTGTTTCAAACTTTGAAAAGAGTTTCCACCACCACATTTCAAGGTGCTAGAGGGAAATCTAAGAGTACCAGGTGAGAAAAACCTGAAAATTTTGCGATTTTCTTTATAAATAGTACAAAAACCTATCTAGAGGCCGATGTGGGGGGTGGTACCAAATTTTTTCAAAGAGCACATTGTGGGACACATCGCTATAGCAATGAATTTCTTTATCTCGGCGGGGCACGTTGGGATTTCGATTTGAAAAATTGCCAATTTTAGAAAATTAACATTATTTTTTTCTAGATAAACTTTTGGCAATTGAAACTTCTTAAATTGGTTCGGTT
>OZ038442.1:3339524-3504667 GCA_964036265.1 Daptonema setosum
TCGGGTGTTTCAAACTTTGAAAAGAGTTTCCACCACCACATTTCAAGGTGCTAGAGGGAAATCTAAGAGTACCAGGTGAGAAAAACCTGAAAATTTTGCGATTTTCTTTATAAATAGTACAAAATCCTATCTAGAGGCCGATGTGGGGGTGGTACCAAATTTTTTCAAAGAGCACATTGTGGGACACATCGCTATAGCAATGAATTTCTTTATCTCGGCGGGGCACGTTGGGGATTTCGATTTGAAAAATTGCCAATTTTAGAAAAATTAACATTATTTTTTTCTAGATAAACTTTTGGCAATTGAAACTTCTTAAAATTGGTTCGGTTACAGCGTAAAAGACGCAGAATTTCATGTAGATTCCAAATCTGGTCTTTGTTTTGCTGTACGACTTTTGTATCTTGAGTTACAAGCGTGCAAAGTCGTTTGATCGTGTGTGCTTTTCGAAAATGGGACCAAACACTCGTTTTCGGGGATTTCAAACTTTGAAAAGAGTTTCCACCACCTTGGAGTGAGTTATTGGTGATAAGCATGATTCAGAACAGTAAAAATACACATTTCAAGGTGCTAGAGGGAAATCTGAGAGTACCAGGTGAGAAAAACCTGAAAATTTTGCGATTTTCTTTAAAAATCGTAAAAAAATTCCTATCTAGAGGCCGATGTGGGGGGGGGGTGGTACCAAATTTTTTTAAAGACCACATTGTGGGACACATCGCTATAGCAATGAATTTCTTTATCTCGGCGGGGCACGTTGGGGATTTCGATTTGAAAAATTGCCAATAACATTATTTTTTTTCCAGATAAATTTTCGGCAATTGAAACTTTTTAAAATTGCTTCGGTTACAGCGTAAAAGACGCAGAATTTCATGTAGATTCCAAATCTGGTCTTCGTTTTGCTGTACGACTTTTGTATCTTGAGTTACAAGCGTGCAAAGTCGTTTGATCGTGTGTGCTTTTCGAAAATGAGACCAAACACTCGTTTTCGGGGATTTCAAACTTTGAAAAGAGTTTCCACCACCTTGGAGTAAGTTATTTGTGATAAACATGATTCAGAACAGTAAAAACACTTCAAAGTGCTAGAGGTAAATCTGAGTGTACCAGGTGAGAAAAACCTGAAAATTTTGCGATTTTCTTTAAAAATCGTAAAAAAATTCCTATCTAGAGGCCGATGTGGGGGGGGGGGGGGGGGTGGTAACAAATTTTTTCAAAGACCACATTGTGGGACACATCGCTATAGCAATGAATTTCTTTATCTCGGCGGGGCACGTTGGGGATTTCGATTTGAAAAATTGCCAATTTTAAAAAAATTAACATTATTTTTTTTCTAGATAAATTTTCGGCAATTGAAACTTTTTAAAATTGCTTCGGTTACAGCGTAAAAGACGCAGAATTTCATGTAGATTCCAAATCTGGTCTTTGTTTTGCTGTACGACTTTTGTATCTTGAGTTACAAGCGTGCAAAGTCGTTTGATCATGTGTGCTTTTCGAAAATTGGACCAATTACTCGTTTTCGGGGATTTCAAACTTTGAAAAAAGTTTCCACCACCTTGGAGTGAGTTATTGGTGATAAGCAAGATTCAGAACAGTAAAAATACACATTTCAAGGTGCTAGAGGTAAATCTGAGTGTACCAGGTGAGAAAAACCTGAAAATTTAGCGATTTTCTTTAAAAATCGTAAAAAAATTCCTATCTAGAGGCCGATGTGGGGGGGGGGGGGGGGGTGGTACCAAATTTTTTCAAAGACCACATTGTGGGACACATTGCTATAGCAATGAATTTCTTTATCTGGGCGGGGCACGTTGGGGATTTCGATTTGAAAAATTGCCAATTTTAAAAAAATTAACATTATTTTTTTTCTAGATAAATTTTCGGCAATTGAAACTTTTTAAAATTGCTTCGGTTACAGCGTAAAAGACGCAGAATTTCATGTAGATTCCAAATCTGGTCTTTGTTTTGCTGTACGACTTTTGTATCTTGAGTTACAAGCGTGCAAAGTCGTTTGATCATGTGTGCTTTTCGAAAATTGGACCAATTACTCGTTTTCGGGGATTTCAAACTTTGAAAAAAGTTTCCACCACCTTGGAGTGAGTTATTGGTGATAAGCAAGATTCAGAACAGTAAAAATACACATTTCAAGGTGCTAGAGGGAAATCTGTGAGTACCAGGTGAGAAAAACCTGAAAATTTTGCGATTTTCTTTAAAAATCGTAAAAAAATTCCTATCTAGAGGCCGATGTGGGGGGGGGTGGTACCAAATTTTTTTTCAAAGACCACATTGTGGGACACATTGCTATAGCAATGAATTTCTTTATCTCGGCGGGGCACGTTGGGGATTTCGATTTGAAAAATTGCCAATTTTAAAAAAATTAACATTATTTTTTTTCTAGATAAATTTTCGGCAATTGAAACTTCTTAAAATTGCTTCGGTTACAGCGTAAAAGACGCAGAATTTCATATAGATTCCAAATCTGGTCTTTGTTTTGCTGTACGACTTCTGTATCTTGAGTTACATGCGTTTAAATTAGCTGTACTAGACATTCAATTTCGAAAAAAGTTCAAAAATGAAAAATTAAAAAATCATCAATTTAATGCGATTTCAGGTAAACGGTTACAGGTGATTATTACCCTACCTATATACCTCTTAAAACACTAATAATCTCGATTTTTATTATATGGGCCACATACCTCAGATTTTCTCAGGCAACGCGTTTTAAGCGCTGGAATTTTTTGACCACCCTGTAGATTTTTTTTCAATTTTCAAATTGTGAGTTTTAGTTTTTCTCAAAACAATGTAGCTGGTGTCTCTGATAGCTAATATCATACATCAGTTTTTGACTTGATTAAATCATCCATCATATAGTGCAGGTTTGAAACCGAACAGCAAAATTAAACAACAAAAAAATGCAAAAAGTCAATTTATTTGATGGAAAGTTTAACTCTTGAAACTTATCTGTCTCTTCTGTTTAACTTTATACCTAAAATCTATCTTTATATAACGTTTTTTTTTGATGAAAATGATCTGAGTTATGAACATTGACAAGCATCTTGCTGTATCGCCCCGCCCGTAAAACCAGCTATATTGAACCTAATCAAACTTTTTGATATTCATCATAATACGCGAAAACTGTACTTTCACCGTATATAAGTTTTTGTCTTAAAAAGTTACTGGAAAAAGTCACTCATATAAGATACGGAAGAACTGCAAGAATCTGAACCGATGATGACGTTTTTTTCCTTTAACTGTTCAAATTGTATGTTCAAACTTGTTCATAAAACTTTCAGGAATAATTTAAAGTTTGAAAAAAACAGCTGAAAACGACAATAAAATATCGTTCGAATGATACGTTAGATGAGCACAACCATTTCTAGATCAATCTGAAAGTTCCACACTTTTTGACCCACACTGTATTTATTGAAAGTCTGACTTATTATGGACCAACCTCGTGATTTTTACTCAATACATTCAAGACATTGGTTTCAAGGGTGTTAATGAGAAGGGTCAGTTGTGTAGTTTGCTCATCGATGGCGGAATTTATTTCGTTGATACCCTCCTTTATCATTTTTTCCAGTTTCACACCAGTTTCTTCCATAGTCTTCTTCAAAATTCCACTTTGAGCTTTTATCAAGTTTTTAGTGGCTACGAGTTGCACGTCCAATGCTTTCCTGTGCTTCTGAAAAAATTTGGTACATGTACAAGAACGGGATATGCTATTAAGGGTGCATACCAGATAATAATAATACACAGCTTTTTTTAAGCCACTAGAAAAATTCCGTTGCTACGAAACTTGATATAACAAAACTCTGCTATTCTTTAAGATACACAATACTTTAATCGATAGATTATATTCAAGGCGATTTTCTATCTTAAGAAGAGCCATTCAGAATATGACCCATGTTCCATGAGCTACCTCATTACATTGCCTTCACAACCCACTGGTACCACATCCTCTATCGTCTTCTTTTACAATGAAAAAAATCGATTTTCAAAAAAAAAAATCTGATTAGCGTTTGTTTGTTTTTTATTCTATTCGATGTAGAAAATCAGGAGGAACATCTTGATGTACATACTTCATTTTTGTCAGACAACCAGAAAAAAGTTATTCGAAGAAAACCAACCGGTTTTCGACTTTTCGACCAAACATGAGCATGGGGGGGGGGGGGTCTTTTCAAACGAGTACCCTGGAATACAGGAATGCGCTAGAGGTCTACAATTTTGGACATACCCATCACCTTAGCTTAGTAACATTGCCTCATACTCGAATTTGTCCAGTTTTGTCTTCGGGAAATTTATGTTCCAGACTGGTACCGAATTACGCGGATTGGCTCTTAAATGGGTCAAACTGTGGTAAAACGACTTTTTCACTCATTCATCTAAAAATTTTCCAACAAGTTTCAAAACTAAACTTTTTTTGATGAAACTCATAATTTCAGGCGGGAAAAGGTTAACTGTAATGAAAATTAGACCAAAACAACAGAATTTCATGTTTCAGTGACACATCTTATCGTAGAGACAAATCATCGTATATGGCTGTGTATGGCTGTTGTAAAAGTATCTAGAGAAAGACCATATTCTCAATCGTTACTTTTTCTTGTTGTTTTTGCAAATGCCTCTAGAAAAGTTTGTGAATACAACGGTTATTTCCGGATATTTCTCGGAAAATACGAAATAAGGAAAATTCGCTTGTGGGAGGTTCGAGTAATCTATGTAGGTCATTCATTTTACGCCTAAATGTCTGTTTTCCATAGTTTTCGTTGACCTACGTTTTTGTCGTTTCCCAAATGTGAAACAGATTTTTATAGCAGAATATATTGCATTTAACCACCCGATTAGAAGAAAAGAGTTCGTCAGATCGATAATACTTAATTACAATATTATTTCATGGGCCCCACTGATATTTGACCAGCTTGTAGATAAAAGTTGGCGTTCTGTTATATTTAGATGAGGTATCGGTGTGAATCGATTGGGAGGGTGGCGATGATTATTTCGCGTTGAACATTTACCCTGAATGCAATTTTCAAAAGTAATGGCTGAATGGCTCGAGTAGACAAACATAAAACTCAAACTATAGAGTTGGCCAAAAAACGACGACACTTTGAGCTGATAATAAAATGGCTGTGTCAAATATTAACAATTGTCATTTTCACCAAACGTTAACAACATGTAAACTTAGTTCTAAAGGGAGTTTCTTTAGGATCGGTTCGGGTTTTAAATAATTGTGCACTTTTTTAAAATTTTCTCGCTCATTTTTACAACAGCCACACACAGCCATATAGCATAATTTGTCTCTACGATGCGATTTTTCCCTGAAACATGGCTTTCTGTTGTTTTGGGCTCTATTTTTTCATTAAATTTCGCTTTTAATACAGTAATTCCTATTTTAGCGTGTTATCGAATTTTTGCCTGCTGAATTGAAACAGTTTTAGTTTTCTCCTATGCTTTATTCACAGTTTTGATAGTTTTTGAGAAAAATTATAGTCAACTAT
Organism: Daptonema setosum; assembly: GCA_964036265.1. Lineage (NCBI taxonomy): Eukaryota > Metazoa > Nematoda > Chromadorea > Monhysterida > Xyalidae > Daptonema > Daptonema setosum. The sequence continues at coordinate 3,345,008 of OZ038442.1, forward strand.
TGCATGATACGACATGATAAACCGTTGTAAAAATACGCGAAACGTTTTTTTGGGATGCACGTGCACAACTTTTGCTAGAATCCAATTATCACAATGAAAACTAAGTTACTATGATGCTAATACATGATGAAAACGACAAGCCGAGTTATAATACACAGCCACCTCTAAGTTAGATCAAAGTGTCGTCGTTTTTTTGGCCCACCCTGTATGTTTATATACTATTTCTGGGGTACGTTTTCACGATACATGATACCGCTTAAACTACACTTTTAAAATCATTAAAAACGCCGAACACGATTGAAGACGTCAGATATCTGGGAAGTGGTGATTCGTACAGTTTTCGTAACATGGCAAACACTGTAAAATGTCTAATAACTTTGAACGCTTCTCAGTTACAGAAACTGTTTAGCAAAAGTTATGGGAATCACATTAAATTATGCGTCGTTTTAGCTCTAATAAAAAAAGTATGTTTGTTCAATTGATTTTTTAGCATTGTGGAAACAAAAGTTTTCAAATTATAAATTGTCGCAATCGATGTATGGATGTTGAAGCAAACATATTTTATTATTTTTTCTAAATGAAAAAAGCTAACCACTGCATTTTTTTCAATTAGTTGAAGTGTTCTAGTTACTTCGGTATGACCTTTTTCGATAGCTTCTCTAACGTCTGTTATCTGAGCACCAAGTTTCTCAGTGTTCGCATTAGAGTTGGTTATGATGTTATTAGCACATTCTTTTATCCTGCCTTCTAGCATTGCTCGATTCGCTTCAATTGCGTTTATTGTTTGTTCATGCTGAAACAAAACATTCCAAGAAAGTTTATTTTCAAGAGTGTAAACGAATGCTTAACAAAACAGAACAAAAAGGTATACGAGAGTAACTAGCCCTTTGTTGGTTCCCTACGCCTCGCGTTACTATTCTAGTGATACTTTCGGAATGTAAATACTCCGTTGTTTTCGTTGGGTTCTCTCTTTTTTTTCGATGACTTGCTTCATCTTCTGTGACGTTAATTTCTTCGAATCGTGTTACGATTACTTTATCGGGTTCTGAATTTCAATCAAAATTTATTTAATTACAAAAAATACGGTAGTCAAGTTACGGATGCTGTGTTTTTAATTGTCAACAAACAATGGAACAACATTGAATCTGCTTCAGTTTATGACATGTGTGACTCCGCGACGCATATTTCCAAAAAAAAATTCCTAGAATTTTTCCCATGCAAGAAATTTTATGTGCGCATACTAAGAATGGTAATCACTGAAATACCACCGCTGCGTGGGCCTAACGCGCTTGTCCTCGCTTCCGCTGGGACAAACGAGTCATACGATAGATATGATCGAGGTTTAACGGACAGTAAAACTTCATATAGAAAATCTTTTTGGTGCCAGAAAATTCCGGCGTTTAGTGAAAATTCTGGAACAATTTCTGAGGTTTGGTATTTTGCTTCCGCGACTAATAAAAAACATGATCCGTTCAGAACAGCCATTCACATGCATATATTTACTGGATGGGCAAATGAATATATCAAACTGATAGCGTAGCTTACAAATGATTTGCCTGTAAATCATTTGACACCAGTAGTACATAGTATGGTGTGTCCCATACTAGGAAATGATGTGCATGAACATTGTGTAAAATTTTCAAAACTGTTGCACTGAAGGGTGGGCCAAAAAAAACTCCGCGATTTTGTGAGACCATAACTTTTGCAGTGGACGATGAATTTCTTGGAAATTTGCAGGTTATTTTAATGGCATATTAACTTGATTTTCTATATAATTTCAATGAGATATCTAACACACACCGGCCACACCATCAGGATACATGAAAATTTCAGTTTTTCCATCAAAACCGAGTCATTGTACTAAACAGAAATCATGTTTTTAAATTAGTTTTAGGTATTAATCTATTATTGAATTGAACGAAACTTACAAAACTTCTAAATTATAAGCATGAAACTTGCAAAATAAACAACCACGGTACGTGAAAAACTCAACGTTTGCCATAGCCGAAAACGTTCCTAAAATCATTGACGTATGGACAGAACGAGCATGTTTTTCTTAAATTTTGAACTTTTGTTTTTTGAACTTGAAGTTTGGAGGAAAGAAATAACGTATTTGAAACGAAATGACGCTGAAGACGAACGCAACAGCCGGTAACGGACATGAAAAACAGTTTAGCACCCGAACTATCGCGTTATTGGAAAATAGGTTTAGAAATAAAACCTTTTTACTAATTAACCAAGAAACTTTTAATTTTTCAACCATTATATTCATACTTTCGATTCATAAACAAATCGAATCTTACTGTAAGAGTTTACCATTAACATTGAAACGAAATTTAGACCGAAAGAACATTGCTACCTAAAGAAGTTTCTTTTAATCCTTGTATAATTATGTAGTTAGTTCACTCGTTCAATTCAATAATAGATTAATACCTAAAACTAATATAAAAACATGATTTCTCTTTAGAACAATGACGCGGTTTTGATGAAAAAACTGAAATTTGCATGTATCCTGATGGTGTGGCTGGTGTGTGTTAGATATCTCATTGAAATTTTAGAGAAAATTAGGATAATATGATATTGAAATAACCTGCAAATTTCAAAGAAATTCATGATTCACTGCAAAAGTTATGGTCTCACAAAATCGCGGAGTTTTTTATGTTTAAGGATACTAGGGTAATATCGTAATCCGTTGTTCAAGTACGTTAAACTTACCCAATCTAAAATCAAAAATCTGACTTGATTGCTGAAAATCTGTCTTGATAAACGTTCAAATTTAGAGAACTAGGGTTAACTCGTTGCTACGTAACTGAGTGTTAATTTTACAAAGATTATTTTTCAAACTCATTATGTATAGTCCGTTTATCGAGTTAAGTTTCATTTTAACCTGTCAGAAAGTTTCCGGCACGGAAATTATTTTCAAATTCGCGGGCTATTCCCTGCACAGGTGAGGCAAAAGCACCCGGCTCAACACAAAATAAAAAATATACTGAATTGAGGGAATCTTCAAGTTGACAGTAAAAAAATTCCAGGAGGTCCGAAATATGTTTTTTTTTTCATTCCCGGCGGTCATTGTCATAGAAATATCCTGAGTTTCAAGATAAAATTTTTTGTAAAGCCATCGAATTCGTGTCTCTCAATTTTTTACGATCAGCCCTACTAAGAACCATATCAGTCACTCATTGTTTTTTGGCATTTTTATTTCGTGTGTATTATAGGACATGTACCTCAACCGAGGATAAAGCCATGATAATTTGATAAGGTCATATTACTTGCAATCCATTAACACCGTTTCATTTCATTCAGTGACTATTTATACGCAATAAAGGGTACAATCATCAGCACCCTCCTCGAATGGCTGAACTTCGGAACACAAAAGTTTCAAGTAAACTTTATGAAAAACATTTTTGTAGTTCATGCTCTTGGATCCGAAAATGAACCGGTGATATAGCAGAGAAGAGTTGTCATGTCAAATGGTCATGTCTACTAAATCGGCTAAAAATAAATAATTTTCGATACCGGGAAGTCATTTGATTTTAATGACTAATCTGAGTATAACCCAATTACAATAAGTTGAACTATCAGAATAAGTTTAGCCGTACGGTTTGAGTATTGTATTATTTACTAAATTTTTTGTAGTAACGTTTTTAACAATGAAATAGAGTAACTACTTTTTGAGTTCTTAAGTAGGGCTAAAGAGAATGGATTTTGTCTGAGACTAAATCGGATAGTAGAGCTTTGTAAACATGAGCGCAGGAGTGGTTATAAGCTATACTTTTCGATTGATATCAGCGTTGCGGTAATCAATTACTTCAACAAATTCAATGTCGTTATCGATAGCATTGCTACATTCGATTTCAGTACACTGTACACAAAACTGAACCATACATGTATTAAGAGTAGCATGACAGAGTTTATCAAACTACTGTTTAATAACCATGGCAAACAATGCATAAGCGTTCCGAAATCACAATACGGTAAACCATTTTACACTAATGAGACAAAGAACGACACAAATCGTTTATTATTTACACAGACTCAAGTTATCAACATGATATGTTTTATCATAGACGAAAGCTATGTACGCATCGGTGATCAAGTGTACAGACAAAAGGCTGGTATACCGACGGGCGGTAATGCTAGTCCTATGATTGCAGATATCACACTTTCTTGGCTCGAATTTCAATACATGAAAAAACACAAGCCATGGAATAAAGAACAGTTCATTACTAGATATATTGATGACATTTTGTCTATTAACGTGGACTTTGAATCTCATGTGCAACTAATGTACCCACCAGAACTAGAACTCAACAAAGAATCTCCAAATAACAATGAAATCAGTTATCTCGATATAACGTTCAATACTGCTGAATCTAGTACCAAAATTTACAATAAAACTGATGTTTTTGATTTCGATGTCAATCGTGCTTTTCACAATGATAGCTGCGTTCATCCTAAGCTCATCAACGGTGTTATTATAGGCCAGTTACTGCGATTCAGTCGTATTTCTAGCACTCTTCCTGATTTTAAATTAACGTTGCAAAAATATACCGATCAGTTGAAAACCAAAGGCCATAATCCACATGACATCATTAACTCACTCTGCACGTTTTGTAGTAGATACAACAATAAATTATGGAAATTCGGACTTTTGGATCATAAATCGGTGGTTCAGAAAATTCTTACACCGATCAGTGTCAATCTAACTGGCAACCTATTCTAATAATATCGATCTTTTATGTTAACTAGTCAACAGTCGACCGCACAAGGTGTCCACACTGTTGCACTAGCATAGTACTCTACATTATATATATACACGCAAACATCTTCTTCAGTTATGCTTTTTAGCTGAATTCTACATACACATTAGATTTCGCACATAATTTTGTTTTTGAAATATTTTGTTTATTACTTTGTTTTTCTCTGTTATTCTGTATGATTTGAATGATTGGAATTAAAAGTGTAGATTAGACGATGGCAAGGTAGACTTCTGACGATGACGGAGCCTTGCCATCGGAACATTGGGTCAAGCCCTTTAATTCCGTCGAAACCCAATGTTCCTTACCTCCTATCCTACTGTTTAAAATTGTATGATTATATAGACTTCTTTTATGACACTCTATTGCGTAGCAATGGGTTTACTTTATACAGTACATTTGATAGTTTAATCGTTTAGCATCAGGCTTTGAGGAAAGCTATGCTTACTATTGTATGCATTTTCGGAATTCAAACAAGAAATTATGATAGCGTCCCGATCCGTTTCAGTTGAAACTAGAAAACCTTAAGACCCGTATATTTCTTTATTGGATAAATTTAGTTGGTCTACTAAAACTTATGTTGGAACTGTGTCGACTTGAGTTTCATAATACAGGGCAATGGTACATACATATACATGTATATGTAATATGAGTATATTTATCGAGTTAAGTTTCATTTTAGCTTGTCGGAGAATTTCCGACACGGGAACTATTTTCATATTCGCGGGCTCTCCCTGCATAATCAAGGTGCGATAAACCCTTTCAGCACAATTTATTACTTAATATGTGAACGTGTAATTATTTACGGTGAGAGCCCGTGTTACGTGAAATAAATTAGCTTAAATAGAAAGATAAAAACATGGAAATATTGTTCCGTTCAAGCAAGCTTTCGGTTAAGTTAGATATCAGAACAGTCGTGCTAGTTAAGTGTTTGATATTTCAGACTTTTTGTCCATGTACACGCATACCTTGTGATAATATAACACGTCTAAAAATAGTGTTTCTGATGGTGGAATGATTTAAAATTTGTTTATAGAGGGTGTCCCATCCTTATTCGCCGATGTTGACGGCTTCATGTTCGAGTTGTACTCGGTCTATATAACTGAAACTTCATTTTCGAATAGAGAAGGATTCAAATTGTTGAAAACAAAGGCTAACTGGAGTTTTAAGCTAAGAAAGTTCTAAAATAAACTAAATTCCTACTACTCCTTAAATCGGATGGCCTGATAAACCCTACCTACGGGTAAGCGTCGACCAAAAAAATTTTGAGCTTTTGGCCGTTTTAGTATCACTATATGGTGGGTAGTAATCGACCATAGTATTAGGGTTCTCAGATGTTTCAATCCTGAGAAAGGCGACTTTAAAATTTTGAAATCAGTAAATTCAAAAAATTCGAAAAAATTAATTTTTTTGTAGTCTGACGGTCATATCAAAAGATAGCGTGAACGTATTGATCTGAAAAGTCATATGGTTATTCTATCATTCATTGCGGTCATTTTGAGCCCTAAAACGATGCAATAAAAGGAATATTTCACAATGATTTTTTGTTAAGTGGCCCGTTTGGTCGACTATCCGTGTGGTAAAACTTAATGCTGATTCCGTTCTTATCCAGAGCTATTCAGAAAATGTCACTTGGTCCACGAGTTACCCCAATATATTGCCTACAAAGCCTACTGGTGCTACGCCCCCCCCCCCCACATCGTTTGCGTTTGGGTTGAAAAAATAACATTTTTGAATTATATTGAAAAATTGCATTTTGTGATTTTTGGTTCTGCCTGTATAATTTTTGCATGATCGTAAAATTGTATCTGTGACATGTAGAATAATGTTTGCCATGTTTTCAGCTTCATTTTGAGCTCTAAAAGAAGTTATTTTGATAATTTTTTAATTGTAAACCATAGGATGGAAGGAGCGCGACCTGGTTATTTTTCACAAATAATTAATTTTGAACTTTGATTAATGATGTATATAGATAGATTTGGAATCGATAACAGCTATATAACTGTTTATTTATGTTAAATAAAGTGTTGGCAACCTCTGTAGCTCAAAAACCGATTGTTAGGACGATATTGGCTTTCTAATATATGTAGCTCCGCAACACTTGACAACGTGACATTTAAAAAAAATCGAAATTTTTCATATTTTCTCAAAGTTGCAATAAACAATGTAAAATTGCTTTTAGGGATATTAAACAACGTTAGTTAGCTGAAAATTATTATTTAAAGTTTCCCCACTGGAAATTTTGAGAAACTAATTGTGAACAGAAAAAATTCAACATTTCTCATTTTGGTACATTTTGTCTCAAGTGACAAAGAAGTCTCAAACACCTGTTTGACTGAATTTCTTGAATATAGCATGGTTCTTTTTCAAAAGCAAATACTTTATAAAAACACAAGCTGTTTCTGACTAAGGATTTTTTAGTTTTGATGAGATTATTTTCTTTTAGGGAAAAAATAAGCATTTTGAAGAAATGTGGCTTTTTCTAGTTGCGCATTTGAGCACAACTATTTTTTTGTTGAATATCGTCTTAGTAATGTTAAGCATGTTTTTAGCTTTAGTTTGAAGTATAACTGTCGTTTATCTGACAGTTTTTCAACAATGAATCCTGCATTAAGTGGGTGAAAACTCGGATAATTTTTTTGTGTTACATTATTGTTAAACTTCAGGAACATCCCTATATGGAAATGATGCACTATGAATACACCAAGTATCCTATTTTTTTAGATTTTTTGTTGTCATGTAACAATCTTACCATGTAAAATAACAGTTATTTCAATGCTCATATGTTATTATAATGACTTTTTATCTTTTAACAGGGCCCCAAACCTGAAAAATCAGTTTTTTTATCCTGTTCAGATTCTTACAGGGCCGCCGAGCCGCTAATTTCTACTTACATTTGAGAACAAAAGATAGCTGTGAACGAAAATTTGCAAGCACTGAGAGCTTTTATTTTGACTCAAAACGCTAACAAAAGAAGTTGTTGTTCTGTGTTATATTTCATACTACACTAGGCTTCAAGACAGTGATGCTCTTGCATTGTCCCCGCAAGCATGTAAAACATGTCCAGTTTTATAGTTGATTGTAACCTAATAACATATTGATTCATTTTCTGAATTAGTTCTACCAAGGCATCTCGAACTTTCTAAACAAAAAAAAACAGAACAGTTCGTTGCCGCAAAGTTGTTGTAACATGGCTGCTGAAGTTTTCAATAATGTTTCACATGCGCACAGAGACAATGCAAGAGGTTCACTTTCCTAAAGCCTATTGTAGTATGAAGTATGAAATGGGCACAAAATAATAACACAGAACAACAACTTCTTTTGATAGCGTTTTCATTCAAAATGAAAAGCTCTCAGTGCTTAAAAATTTTCGTTCAAAGGTTTCTTTTGTCCTCAAATGTAAAAAGAAACAAGCGATTCAGCGGCCCTGAGGGAATCTGAAAAGGATACAAAGTTTTGATTTTGTAGGTTTGGGGCCCAGTTGAAAGATAATAAGTCATTTTATTAACGTTTGATCACTGAAATAACTGTTATTTTACATGGTAAGATTGTACTTTCGCAACAACAAATCTAAAAAAGTAGGATAATTGGTGTATTCATAGTGCATCAATTCCATATAGGGATGTTCCTGAAGTTTGACAATAAATATCATCAAAAAACTTATCCGAGTTTTCACCCACTTAATGTAGTGATAATAAACACAAACAAACAAGTCATATTAATCTAAACATTAAGATTCATCCAATTGAACTGTTAGTATCAATAGAGTTCATGTTCAAACAATTGTCATTCACTTACCATACGGCATTCTCATCAATTTGGTTAAAAGTTCAAGTCGACCATGACATACCAAAATACGTTTATAATGTGTTCATACAGTATGTTCTGTTTTACGAATAAATTATAAAAAAATTTGCAATGATCTTACAGGAACTCTGTCAATCTAAAACTTCATAAGCATGAATCACTTTCGTTGAGCCGTGAGTATGAAATTGGCGCCAAAAAAATAACAGTAACCAACTTTTTTTTCGAAAGTGATTTTTTCAAAATAAAAGTTTTTTTAATGCTTCAAATCTTTGTTTGGTGCAAAGTGTTTTTAATAACATATGAGCATTGAAATAAATGTTATTTTACATGGTAGGATTGTTACCTGACAACAACAAATCTAAAAAAGGATACTTGGTGTATTCATCGTGCATCATTTCCATAAAGGGATGTTCCTGAACTTTGACAATAATGTAACATCAAAAAATGTATCCGAGTTTTCACCCACTTAATGCAGGATTCATTGTTGAAAAACTGCCAGATAAACGACAGATAATTCAAACTAAAGCTAAAAACATGCTTAACATTATTACTAAGACAATATTCAACATAAAAAAATTTTTGTGCTCAAATGCGCAACCAGAAAAAGCCACATTTCTTCAAAATGCTATTTTTTCCCTAAAAGAAAAAAAAATCTCATCAAAACTAAAAAATCCTTAATCAGAAATAGCTTGTGTTTTTATAAAGTATTTAGACTTTTTGATTTTAAATCGGATGGCCTGGGAAAACCTACAGTTTGGCGTCGACCAAATAAATTTTGAGCTTTTGGCAGTTTTAGTATCACTTCATGGTGGGTAGTAATCGACCATAGTATTAGGGTTCACAGACGTTTCAATCCTGAGAAAGGCGACTTTGAAATTTTGAAATCAGTATTTCCCAAAAATTCTAAAAAACTCATTTTTTTGTAGTTTGACGGCCATATCAAAAGATAGCGTGAATATATTGATCTGAAAATTCATATGGTCATTCTATCTTTCATTGCGGTCTTTTTGAGCCCTATAACGATGCGATTAAGGGACTATTTCACAATGATTTTTTGTTAAGTGGCCCGTTTGGTCGACTATCCGTGTGGTTAAACTTAATGCTGATTCCGTTCTTATTCAGAGCTATTCAGAAAATGCCACCTGGTCCACGAGTTACCCCAATATATTGCCTACAAACCTACTGGTGCTACCCCCCCCACATAGTTTTCGTTTGGGTTGAAAAAATTTCATTTTTGAATTATAGCGAAAAATTGCATTTTGTGATTTTTGGTTCTGCCTGTAAAATTTTTGCATTATCGTAAAAAATTTTTCTGTGACATGTAGAATATAGTTTGGCATGTTTTCAGCTTCATTTTGATCTATAAAAGCAGTTATTTTGATAACTTTTTAATTGTAAACCATAGGATGGAAGGTTCAGGAAAGGGACAGGTTCATTTAGGAAAATTCATATTTTTCTGAGAATCAAAGATTTAGGACCTAGGCAAGTTAATCATACTTCCATAACTTCCATAACACAAATCTAATGTCATAAGCCACCGTTAAGTTTAAACAAAGTTAGATAATTGGTGAAAACTGCGAAAATGGGAATTGATGCAAAATGTGAATGCTGGTAAAACATTGACCATTAGAAAACACCAATTGTGTTATTCGGCAATCATTGCCATCATTTTTATCATTACCAATCACTGCCAATTGATAAATTTCAATTGTTTAAATTTCAAATTTCAATGATTTAAATTGATAAATTGTCAATCATTATAAAAGATGTCTGTAAACTTTTACAATTGTTTAACGCATTTGTTTTAAAAAAATTCCGTCCTGCAAGCAAGAATTAAAAGAATCCGTCTTTTTGACAGAAATTTCACAAAAAGCCAACAAATAAAGTGTACTACGGTGAATCTAACCACATAATTCGATTTGACAGGTTTTTTATGATAGTTTGGCTATAGAAACACTGGTCATACAATATACTTTTTGAGAAATGGGTAGCCGGAAACCGCGTCGTTCCTTTCAGCCACCCTGTAAAATTTATACTTGGTTTTCGAATAGACAAGTGTCTGGCAATTTGTTGGACGCCTACCAGATTACAAGCATACAAGTTTATTGGACATCTGTAGCTAAAGTTACCAGCGATTGAAAAAATTTCCTTTTTTTACAATTTGTTCTTTTTTGTTCGCAAGCTTAGTAGACCACTTTCGAAAAACTAACACAATGCTAATGCACGTCATATACTACCATGGGGCACCACATACTACTATCCCACTGTTCCGTAAAAAGTAAAACAAAACTTTATTTCAACTGGCACAACATTACAACGGTTCTACACTTTTTTTCGGATTTTCAAAAAAACACAGCATGGATGTATTTTCATATGGATACTCTAACGTGGTAGAGGTCAGCAAATTTGCTGATCCATTTGATCTCAGCAAAGGTATGATGCCTCTTACTCGAAATTGTTCAATTTCGACTTCGGGAATGTTTGTTCCAATTTTGCTCTACCAGGTTGTCTCTTGATTTATTTTAAAATCCCAGAAGAAAACACTTGACAAGCAATGTAACATTTTTTACATAATAAAATAACACTTCACCAACCTAGTATGTCCACAAACGGTTCATTCAGTATTTCAGTGGCTAGATCCTTCATTTTCGCGATTCGTTTTTTGTCGCTCAAACTTTTGTCGGACATAAACGATTTCATCTGGATGAAGTTTTCCTGCAAATACTAGTGAGATTATGTTGCATATGTACGTATGCCTATTTCAAATTACATCGTAATGCCTATTCCATCGTACGTAACGCCGATTTCAAATTAGGCACTTCGGTCATCTAGGTAAAAAAGTGTCACAAAAAAACTGAGTAAGTCGAAAGAAAATTCTTATTATTGAATTAATTAGTATTATCCAATGAGTCAAATTATATATTTCTGCGATAAAAAACAATCAACGGTCGTGAGTGGTCGACCCGACCGTAACTGTTCTAACCCGTAATGAATTGTGACTATACGATTCCAATTGCATCGCTCTTTTAATAATTCGTTCTTTCCACTGTTCTTTACAGCTCTGCTCCCGAAAATGTCGGTGTAAACAAGCTCGAATGATGTTTATTAAATCGTCAGCGTTGGCAGTTTTCCATATATATGTTTCTTGTGGTTTCAACAACAAAGCTGCCAATTTTCCAGCAGCCATGACGGTTTCTGCATCCATCTGCGAATGGAGGCATACAAACAATTTAGTATTGACAAAGCATAAATGATCAAGATGATAATGATAAAGCACAAAGATAATTTTTGAACATAAATGGTGTCTCATCCATACTCGCCGATGTTGACGGCTCCGTGTTTGAGTTGTAGTGGGTCCAGTTAACTGTGTGTACCCATATCTACGGACCTGTATAATAGGGATCGTTCATTTGCGGAAGTTTATTAGCGGAAGTCTTTTCTCCGGAACTGTTACGTGCGGATTGTTTGTTAGCGGAACTGTATGGATCGGATTTTTTTTCATCGGAACTGTTAAAACCGGAGTTATTAAAAGCGGGAGTCTTGCCAGCGGAAGTTTAATTGCGGATATTTTGTTTCCGGAAAGTAATTTTTTCGATATTAACAATTGGAGGGACTATTTCATTGTTTATAAGTCTTCGGCTTAGTCATTAGCACAGACTGTTCGTTCTTAGCGACATCGCCGAGCATGAGATTAAGAGTTAGTTTTCACCCCCATATCAAAGAAACTTTTGGCATTGGGTGCCTAAATTGGTGCATCTTTATGCAAAAAACTTCAAGTTCTATAACTCACGATATAATCGGTTAAAAATAAAAAAAAACTTTTGTTCATATGAAAGTTCGTTTTTTTTCCTCATAATGCAAACACGAAAAACTCTAAGTAAAAACATTTAATTGGATAGAAAACATGCATTTTTTATCGCACTCAGTTTTCGCTCCGAGACCAGGTGCCAAAGGACGCATTTGTCATAAGCAGCAGTGCATAAAGTTTTGCCATACCATTTTCAATGCATTATATTGTGTTTGTTTTGAGTTTCTTATTTTTCTCATGTATAAAAATAGACGATCTCACCTCTGAACAAAGTTTTCATTTTAAAACCAGTTCTCACGTGAGTTATAGAACTTCAAAGTTTTCTTGCATAAATATGCGCCAAATTAGGCACCCACTGCCAAAAGTTTCTGTGATATGGCGGTCAGTTTAGGCTTAGGATTAGGCTCAGTGTTTGGGAAGGGCTTGGGCGCGTAGCGCCCGAGCCCTTCTTTAAAGGCTAAGCCTAAGCCTAAGCCTACACTGAAACCTAAGTGTTATGCCCCGCCTTGGACAGTTAGCACCGCGAAGCGGAGGTGTCCAGCGTGGTTTTCCACTCATGAAGGGTACTTTTAGAACAGTTCCGCTTTTGACGGTTACGCTTTTCAAAGTTCCGCGAAAAAACTTTCCGATTTTAAGGCTTCCGATTTAAAGTTCCGCTAAAAAACGATCCGGTTGATAAAAATCCGTTTTTTACGGGTCCGCTTATAATAATTCCGCTGGATATTGATCCCCACTTAACAGTTCCGATGCGAACAATTCCGCTAACATAAATCCGCAAATGAACGATGCGCTATCAAGAGTTCCGCTCCGTAGGCGCGATCATGTAACTGAAACTTCATTTTCGAATAGAGTAGTATTTGACATTTTGTTTAACACCTACCAGCAGTTTATTTGACATACAGGGTGGCTCAAAAAAAAGGTTGCGCGTTTGAGGAATTACTGTGAAAGTTCTAGAAAAGCTGTGTGACAGTGGTAAAGCGCATTCGAAAGAGTATGTTTTTGCCTACAAAATTTTGTGTGACATAAGTTTCATTAGACTTTTTGTTTTGTTTTTACAAGTCAATTTAAGAAAAGTTCTAATTTTTGTCTCATTTTTGCTGAATGAGTGATGAAAACATGTTGAATAACTTAAGGAATTGCATAAAAACCCAGAAACACAACCCTCATATGTGATAAAAAAATTTCAAATATTATAGTGATATATAATGTTAATTAAGCTCGCAATTATTGTAAAGAGACCATTCATGGCAACAGACTAGAAAAAACAGCCATGGTGGTTTAAATTCATTGAAACGGTCTTTCGGTTACAAATAATACTTTGAAGTGGAGTTGATGAACAAACAAACAATGCTTATTTACCATTAAAACCCCAATGAAGTCACTAGAACCGAAAATGTGCAAGCAGTGAGCGAAACAGTACTCACAAACACCATATGACTTTATTCACGTGTGCATGATCCGTTGGGCGCGCATTTAAAAAAAATATGCCGCTGCTGCTGTGAACTTCTTAACCTGATCATATAATATCATTTTGAAAACAAAAACATGCCCAATCGAATGCGCTATACCGCGATCCCACAGTTTGTCTACAACTTTCACCATAACTGCTCAAACGCGCAACCTTTTTTTTGAGCCACCCTGTATGTAGCTAATTTTACAAAAAATCAAAAAATGACCATTTTTTGGACTAGTTGTTCTTCATTCTCTAAATTTTACGTCTATAATTTTGATAAAAAGGCACTTCAAGAGCAGAGCATCACAGGAAGTAGCATAACCCAGAATGGAACAGCCAGAACAATTGAGAAGCTCAAATTTCGACTTGAGTACCTCCTTCATTCTGACATGGTTCCCAGGGACGAGGCACAGCTTCCACGGCTACATAACCCGAGTCCATAGGAATCGCATCCATCTATTCATGGATACAGAAACGTGACTGGTCGTATTCAGGAACTACTCAGATATACGTGCTCCTTCAAATCACCCTAGCGCCAGGAGTCGAGAGAGTTCAGGTCTGGCAACCTGGTAGTCCACAGCAGTTTTCCTCATCTGCTGATCCAGTAACCAGAAACGGTGTCATTGAGCCAATCTCGGTTGAAGCTGGCATAACGAACCATCCAGGCTTTCTTGCAAAAGTGGCTGTTACCTCGTCTAACGCAGGTATAAGAACTTGGGAAGTTGATTTGTTGTTCCAACAGTTCAGTGCTATTGCTCATTATGCCAGGTAGTCCGGGATCATCTCATCGAAAGTCCTTTCCTGGTTCCTGGATCGGGAGAGAACAGCAGCAACACTTGGAAGCTGTGCCTCGTCACTGGGAACGATGTCAGTATGAAGGAGGTACCCGAGTTGAAAGTTTAGCTTCTCAATTTGTTTTTTTCCTGTTTCATTCTGCGTTGTGCTATTTACTGTGATGCTTTGCTCTTGAGGTGCCTTTTAAAAAAAATTACTGACAAAAAATACAGTAAGGAGAAAAAGTAGTCCAAAAATGATCCTTTTTTGATTGCTTGTAAAATTAGCCACATACGTCCTATAAACTTGTGGTAGGTGTCTAACGAATTGCCAAAGACTTCTCTCTCGACTTCAATGAAGCTTTAGTTTTATAAATAAACTCAGTACAATTCAAGCACGGAGCCGTCAACATCGGCGGTTAAAAATGGAACACCCAGTACTTGTGAAAAAAAATATATATTACACATTTCATTAGCGTAACGATTAAACAATATTTGACACGTGATGCACATAAAAGTCAGCGAAAAATTGGACCAAATTGAAGTAAAAAACTAGAAACTTCGACGCAAAGCGATTCAGTTTATTCCCGTGAAATCATTTTTTTTCATGTAAAACCTTGAAACATTTGCATGGCTAAGTTGTGCATAACAAATTCACTACATGTAAAATATTATGCGGATTTTCTCTGGTACTTCGAAAAACAATGAAAAAACTGAGGAAACCAAAGCTGCTTATCTGAGCTACGTTACTAGCAAATGCAATTTGACTTTTTTTCAAAATTCAGATTTCGATTATGTCAACTTTTTAATTACATATCCGTGCGCAGTAAAACATTTGCAAGAATAAATAATATTATAAAAAAAAATTTTTTTTCTGCGGTATGCCTAAAACATGTTTTCGCGTTTAACTATTTTTTGTGCATCTAACTTCATTCATGATGACCCAACATTAGCCAAATTATGGCGCTGGGATATTTTTGTAAGGAGTTTTGTAGGTGAAAAAGTCAAAATTGCATCGGCTAGTTGTTGTGTTGCCAGGACTCTCAGCTTTCATTTAGTGCCCTCGGGGTTTCATTCTTTTCGTAAGTTCCTGAGAAACTATATTTCACATGTTGAAGTACAGTGAAGTACAGTGCACAACTTAACCATGCGAATTTGGGCTTGTTTTAAGGCTTCGAGTGCAAGGGAAAAATTTGAATCACTTTGAATTGAAATCTCGACTTTCAAATTTTGTCCCAATTTTCATGATGTTTTGGTTGACGCTTAAACTGCTCGTGTTTCATGATGCAATACGTGGTAAGACTTTCGAAAATTTTTGAAGGATACAAATCTTACTAGGGAAGTTTTCAGCGCTGATCTCTTCGAGGCAATGGGCATGTAATAAATTCAAAAACATAAAAATATTTTTAATTATGGGGAATTAAACTGATAACTGAAGCACTTCAGAATTAAAATATTTGCTTTATTTTAGGCCATTTTCAGAACTTGAAATCTTATAAGCAACTGACAGTAAAGGAAACATCTCACGCATTGGGTTTCTTTGGTTTTTAACCCGAATCAGATTTTTTGCATAATCAATCATGAGCAGCATACGTGCATCGCATCTGAATTGATAACAAAACAAATTTTCTGGTTATCTACACTAATACCAAAGTTCATTCACGTTTTACATTAGTTAAACGGCAACCAACTCACGCAGAAACAGATATCGGTATGAAAAAAAAGGAAAGAATTGTTTTAGAATCGCAGAACTTCTGTCTAACACATGGGTGGCAAAAATGGTTAATAAGTAAGTCATGCATACAAATGTGTAACCTCTGGTTGAAATTCTGCAAGTGCTGTGAGCGTTGTGACACTGCGCATTTTGTTATCTCTGACTGAGGTTGCTGTAAGGATAAAATTATCATCATGCATACCGTACTGTTTTTGATCTGAGTTAAAACAATTATAACCGCATTCAGTCCATACAATGAAACCGAGCAGAGCCAATGCATGTTTCAACATCTTTTCATCGACGACCTTCTGCAGTCAATTATAATTTATTAAGATTCCGAAAAGTGTAAATCGGCGCTAATTCAACCCTGAAATGTGATAGCTTGAAGTTCCATAATTTACAGAGCAAAAAAACATAATCAACAAATGTAATCAACAAAAACAACACATAGTTTGTTTATGAACGAAACAACAAGGCATCAAAAGAGAGCGAGCGACTGAGTGAGTGAGTGAGTGAGTTAGTGAATGAGTGAGTAAGTGATTGAGTGAGTGAGTGAGTGAGTGAGTGAGTGAGTCAGTGAGTGAATGAGTGAGTGAGTGGATGAGTGAGTTAGTGAGTGAGTGAAAGAGAGAGTGAGTGAGTGAGTGAGTGAGTGAGTGAGTGAGTGAGTGAGTGAGTGAGTGAGTGAGTGAGTGAGTGAGTGAGTGAGTGAGTGAGTGAGTGAGTGAGTGAGTGAGTGAGTGAGTGAGTGAGTGAGTGAGTGAGTGAGTGAGTGAGTGAGTGAGTGAGGAAGTGAGAGGGTGAGTGAGTGGTGAGAGATGATCTTCGTGAACAGTTGTCCACCGATTCCAAGAGGGAAGAGAGTCAACCGAATAATCAGGTTATTGTTTTTTTTGTTTATCTTTTTCGAATCTGTTCTGCCACAAACCCTGCTCCGAACCAGTGACATGTGGTGTGTTTTTTAAGCCCACTTATGTTAAGGACGGGCTTATTTATTTCCTATACTCTTTGTGGTTCAATTAAAATGCACCCGTCAAAGCATTTTTCTATTTAATCTTTTTTAGTCATTATCCGTTAGGCTTGCAAAGGATAACATCCTCTTTTTGTCTCGGGACACATTTCCGACGTATCCCGGGAAATGTACATCATTAAGCCGATAAAACACGCAAAAAGATGATATTCTCGAACAAAAATTACCGGAGACAAAAAAGCCATCATTTCTTTATTGAAAGTGCTGTCGACCTGAAACCTTAAATACGCGAACAAAGTTTCGTCAGTAATCGTCATCAGTAGTGGGTGTCACAATCATACATTCCTTACAACACATATATAACACAGAGGAAAATAGACTTCTTCTTTACCTGATGTCAGTAAAAAACTTTCAAAAAGAGTTATTACACCCTTTCACTAATTTATTACGCGTATCCGCAATATACCGCCTTAACGCCGGAAAACCCCACTTAAAACCAACCTTCTAGCCCACCCTGTGACTGCAGTCCATGCCTGCCCGACCTACGGTTACATCGTGCTCGTAGGTAGATCACGTATGCCTACCGTCACGCAAACCTCTACATAGTATTCCACCCAATGCCTACAGAAAACGAAAACCCAGGCAAGAACCACACGGCGCCTCAACTTTTGGAGTATTCGAATAATTGATCTTTGGAACAAACTGCCTGACCACTGCTTTGACTTGGGCTCACATCATTTGTTTAAGAAGTTTCTAAAAACCGATTTCAAGAATGCAATTTTTGAAAGTTTAACATAAAACTTTCCATCAATAGACTTCATATAAAAAATTACAGTGTAACACTCATTCTTACTATCTGCCCGTTACTTCACTTCAATAGATGAATTTATAGTTACATATTCTGTTATTATCTTTATAAAACGTGATGTACAGTGGCAGTCAAAAGTTTAGGGACACCCTCATTTTGTGTGTTTTCTCACTATAAAACGGATTTGGATGACTTATATCAAACTGAAACTAACAGGAGGTGTGAAAAACATGTGGTTGAGCCTGTTTTATTTGTATAGTTGCGTTTAGTTCATTAGAGTTGGTTTTTAGGTGGTATAAATGTGATATCTAAAAGCACGCGTTTGTTCCTGGGTTACACGCACCAACGGTGGTTTGAAGGCAATTACACGATTATGAGCTTTAAATTGAGACTGAACGCGGCTTGTTGATAGTTATTGGTACTAGTCAAATCTAATACATATTTTTTATTGCGTTCAACACCTCCTAAAGCCACTGAGAGCGAATCTCGCAAAATGCATTGAAAGCCGCAAAGTGACTATTAGATACAACTTCTTGAAGATCTTCTAAAATTGTGATTTGCAGCAAGAAAGTTTATCCATGACTATATCTGGCGTGTTCTAAAACAAACACGTCGTTTTCAGTGTTTCTTTATTTTGATTAACCAAGAAATCAATCTTCGAATGGTAAAAATGTCAATAGTATTGTTTTTCAGAATAAGATTCACTTTTAATAGGGCGACACAAGACAACTTAAGGTTTTTTCATTCCTGTTAAATGAAAGCAATAGATAACATAACTATCGTTTCGTTATTTCTTATGATTAAAACGCAATAGAGTACTTAATATTCATCTAACGGACCTCCAAACACCGTCGGCGCATGTGAGCCACGTACAAACGCGTGCTATACAAAATTCGATAATAAACTTATTGGAATATAAATGCTGTTTGCTAATACTCAATTGTGTAACCTAAACGGACTCTAACACATGTTTTCACATCTCCTGAAGATTTCAGACCAATCGATACATCCAACCGTGTTTTACAGGGAGAAAACACTCAAAATGAGGGTGTCCCTAAACTTTTGACTGCCACTGTATATGGCAATCTTGATGCCAAATACAACTGATCTTAACTGATAATCGTTCCTATTCGTTCACTTTTATGTTATTTGGACAACTCTGTCCTTTACCACTCAATGTGTGAAAAAAAAGAAACAGGGGGCGCCCGAGGAGGTACGGGTGGACGCTAACCTTAGTGTAATTTGACTAATCAAAATAACGGACCAAAACAAACAAATGACGGACCTTGCTGATGAAAATTGTAAATGGAACTCGGGCGGCAATTTGGCCGGAAATGTGGCACCCTTTCATTTTGAAGTCCAGTCGGTTGGCCATCTTGGGATACGAATGCATTTCCTTAACCACCCCGCCCAGTGGAAAAATTGCGATTTGGAAAATTGCTCATGTTGATAAAATTAACAGAATATTTCTAGATTAAAACCGCGCCTAATATAGCTCAAAACGACAAGGATTTATATGCATATTCCAAATCATTTAGTACTCTTTTGCCATACAATTTCGGTATCTTAAATTGACACCGTTCAAAGATGCCACATAAAACAGCTGTTATCGAAAAATGGAATTTCTAAAACACTACCGGTGTAAACTGGTTTCGGATCGACGGTTGCAGGCGGTTATTGCAACTTCCAAAACAACAGTAATCTGGATTTTTGTTATTTGGGCCACTGCCTCCATACAAACGTCAGGGTTTCTCAGGCAACACGTTTTAAACACCCAATTATCAGAATTTTTTACTTGCTTGCTTGAACTTTTTCTCTAACGGAAACCATAATGCACATTAATACCATATCAGAATACTGTTTCTGTAGTAGCCAGCTAGTTGACTAATCTGACGGGCCAGAGCAACGCGTCAGTATTTGTGTCTCAGGTAACATGTTTAATATGTTAATATGTTTTATTACTTTGTCACGCATGTTTTTTTTTCCTTTTCTACGATTTAAACCATGAGTTAGTTATTAAAAGAGTAGTAAACTAGTAATTCCACTACTTCAGATTACACTGTTCATGCGGGACTCCCATAACATCAAACATTTAATTTTTGCGATACCAGCCCTGTTCAATTGCCCATTTATTGACTGCAACCGGCTAGCATCCATGCTATTTGCTATGGAAACATTGACAATTTGAAATATTTGTAACACGCGACCACTGGGGGGAACATGGCCGACGAGAAAAAAAACATTTATTTCTTGAATCGATAAGAAATATGAGAAAACCCCGGATTAGTTTCTTTCGATCGGCCCTGTATATCGAGTTATGACGTTAAACTTATCATGAGATTGACGACAGATTTAAAAAATGTATTATAACTTAAATATGTTCAAAATCGATGGGTGATTTGAGTTATCAAGAAATAAGGTTCATTTTCTCAGATTTTGGACTTTATTCTTGGTTTCAACTAAGTGTGTATATTTGAAATGAGGACTGATGCTTTCTGATGTTGTTTCAAAAAAAATACATCCGACAATATTTTATCAGGTTCAGCATTGAACTAAAACCCGACATATACTTTATTTTAACTGCCCGTCAAAAAGTTTAACAAGACTTTTCGACCGCCTGTACGTATATTACGTACATACTTAGGTATATGAGTCGATGACACGAGCGACAGCAGTCTTTTTGAGAGCTGTGTGCATGTAATATACAAGCAACTAAAAATGCCCTGAAGGCATGGGGAGTAACGAATATGGTTCGATCCTGGCTAGTCCAATCGTTAAAAAGCATGAGACAAGAAATTTTATTCTCATATTTTAAATAGTCTGATCGTGAAAAAGCAGGAAACAAGATTTGCGATGCATCACGAAAAAACGCTTGTACTTCATTAAGTCAAGAATCAAACCAAATTACACGAAATATAGGTTGGACTTTTCACGATTGTTGTGGTAAGATGTATCCTCATTCAAAATGCTGGTATTCAATAAAAAAAACATAATTATCTTCAAAAAATCCTATCATTATTGGAGTTGAATGAAATAAAAAAAGTTTCGTGGCAGATTTTTCACACAAACCGAAGTAAAATGACCCATGCTCATAACGAGCTAGACGAAATAAAGGGGTTTTGGGTTTTACCGAAAAGTCCCAATTATGTTGCGTGTAATTTGGTTTGATTCTTGACTTAATGAAGTACAAACTTTTTTCGTGATTCATCGCAAATCTTGTTTCCTGCTTTTTCACGATCAGACTATTTAAAATATGAGAATAAAATTTCTTGTCTCATGCTTTTTAACGATTGGACTAGCCAGGATCGAACCATATTCGTTACTCCCCATGCCTTCAGGGTATTTTTAGTTGCTTGTCTATAACTTTTTTATGTGTGAACAAATCACATGTACATTTACATGTAAGTTAAATACATGTATACAGCATGCACAGAATAAGTTAGACTGAATGAGACAAATCTGTTCTGACTTTATTATTTGAATAGGTAAAGTCATCTTCAATTTTGCATATTCAAGTGTGCACAGTATAATCACAAATTAAAAGCTAAAAAAGGACCATTGCCATGACAACACTGAAAATGAACATGTGCAGTTAAGGGGGTTTTCTCACGATAGACAATAAATCCTTCTTAACTAATATATCGAAAATATGAACGTTTGAACTGTCTACAGATGAATAAAAGAATTTCAAAAAAAATAATTGTGTTTCAAGAAATAGCATAATTCAAAACGGCCACATCTCTTTGTCCTGTACTGTAGCAGTTCAATGAAAAAAGATACAATCAACGTACAAATGTACAGGGAGTCCTAGCGAGAGGTTCACGATTTGTTTTTTGAATAACTTATTCTTAAAAATTTAGCGATATTCTTAAAAATTGATAATGTAGTTAACAATGTGTTAGCAATTTGTTGGCTTTGAAACATCCATGCACGCTCAAACAGATGCCCAGTGTGGTGGGGGCACCGAAAGCGTGCATGATTGTTTTTTCATTCACGAATCTTTGATATCTTCGAATTGCGATAGCAAAGAATCATTAGGAATGTTCAGGTATTTGTCACTAGTTACAGCTGCTTCAAAGAAAAAATTACCGATCGCCGTACCAAATGGCATACCAAACTTTGACTACGGGTGCGTGCATGGATTGAGGTAATTCAAGAATCCGGTGGTTATATGAAGAAGGCCTTTCTTTTTCATTGTTTCCAGCATAATTTGTTGAAATATTTGTTGTAAAATCACCAATAGACAAGTTTCGAATATGTTTCAAAATGAATTTATATTAAAAATGCCTTTAAAAATACAGTTTTTTTTCACTCGACTGTAATTCAAGCTGTACGGAACGGATTTACAAAATTAAAAAAGCCAACAAATTGCTAACATGTTGGTAATTACATTATCATTTTTTGAGAATATTGTTCCACGCACACAAAAATTATTCGAAAAACAAACCTAAGAACCCATCGTTGGGACACCCTGTACATATTTCTACCTAATTCAATATCGATATAATGAAGCTTTTTTCGTAATAGTGCTAAAATGATAATTTTCATCTGCCAAATAATGTTCACAGTCGATGCAGTGGGTTATGTCTCGTAAAACTATTCACATCCTAAATTTTTTTTCTCTCGTTTCATGATGGAAAAAATAATGAAAAAATGCGGAGTTATGGAACAGGGTATGGAGTACTTTTTCAGTCAGCAAGATTAAAAAAATCGTTCCTACTCCCAAAATATCACCTTTATTGCTAATGTTCTGGTCTTTTTTATGCCTGTGAAATCGTTTTCAAATATCTGTCAAACTGAAAAGGTGTGCTAAATCCTACTCCATATCCCCATAATTGCTATCATCGTATTCCCGTTGTCATCAGAGAAAACCCCAATTTTAGGATATGAATAGTAATATTTTCTCAAGACATAACCCGCTTCCGCATTTGAGTTGTACTGAACCAATATCACTGAATTTTTTTTCTGGAAAAGAAGAGATTTTGGCAGATTGTTTGATACCTACCAGAAGTTATGTAGCAAATTTTACAAGCCATCGAAAAAAAGGCCATATTGGCCAATATTTTTTTGTTATTTTTAATTTCTCGAACAATTTACATAACTTAACATAACAATTCACAATTTACATAACACGAACATCTTGGGTTGTCACCAGATCTGGCCCCGTTAGACTATGGTTGTGGAGTGATTCGTAGGGTTGCGTGTACTCAAGACGTTTCGAGATTTTGGATCAATTACTTCTCTTTATAACTGAGAGGTTGGTGCCATTTCTGTGGACGATGCCGTGATATCGGTGGTACCCAGGTCGAAAAGTTAACAAGTCGGGTTATTTTCTTTTTTCTTTATATGTACGTGGTAGTTACCAATAATTTTGTGTTCACGGTGCCTTGTGATCCATGCTATTTTGTTATGTGAATTGCTCGAAAAATTAAAAATAACAAAAAATATTGACCAAATTTGACACTTTTTTCGATAGCTTGTAAAAATTGCTGCGAGAGTCGAATAAACTTATGGAAGATATCAAACAAATTGTCAAAGTCTCCTCTATTCCAGAAACAAATTTCAGTGATATTGGTTCATCACAACTCAAATGTGGAACCGTCAACCTCGGGACACCCTGTACATACAGGGTGGCTCAGAAAAACGTGTCGCGTTTGAGCGGTTATTGTGAAAGTTATACAAACCCTGTGAGATTGCGGAAAAAAGCATTCGATTAACTGCCCTGAACGATAGAGAGTTCGCATGACTACACCGATAATATATTATGGAACCAGACTTCAATGCGCTCATTTTGAAACTTATTGTACGTTAATTATTCTGACGAAAATCTTCAAATCTGAGTTGAAAAGGTGAATATAAAAAATTGTGCCCGCCGGATCCAGCCAAACCGAGGCGAAAATCGCGTTTTTTCGCGATTTTTTGTAAAAATTGGCTCATAAGTCGAAAATGAAGGGGTATGCGGGGGGGGGGGGGGGGGGGGGGTGTTCCATTCGGACGACCTATCATTTGGGTACAATGTGTCATACCCGGTTTGGCTGGATCCAGCGGGCACAAATTTTTATATTCACTTTTTCAACTCCGATTTGACGATTTTCGTCAAAATAATTATTATCCAAAAGTTTGAGCTGATGTCACATAAACAAAAAAATATCCAAAAACCACCAAATAGGGCTCAAAATGAGCGCATTGAAGTATAGTTTCATAATGCGTTATTGGTTCAGTCATGTGAACTCTCTATCGTTCAGGGCAGTCGTTTACAGTTGCGTCGGCACATGCATTTTGTGGCAAATGTGTAAATTTCTAAAAAGGACTCCAAAAACCTATCTTTTTATCATTATACTGGTTTATTCCATGCTACGTCAGTAAAGCACAATCAGGATAACCCGTATGCAGCATTTTATTAAAGTTAGTTGACATAGGGTACAGTAGGTGTGACCACCTGGTCGATTCTATAATCGTTGTATTTATAATCATACTAGAAAATGTTGGTCATATGTGATATTAGACGACCAGCGAAATTTTTTTAAAGATTTTATTGAAAATATTAATTTGGAAGTTTGAAGTTGTTGAAGAATCTGAAAGTAAAGTATATTAATAATTATATAATATTTGATAATGTATTGAATGATAATATTAATGATAGTATAATGCTGCGATTCCATGATGATTTGATGTGCGTCGTATTGTGCTCGTGTGAACTGGTGGTTTAAACTAATAAAAATATACCGATCAAATACTGTGTACGTTGGCTAACCAACCTTTCAACTAACAGCCGGGTTGACGCCGGGCAATCGGGCATATCCTGATTTCCTTACTGGCGCTCCTGGATTCAATTTTTTAAAGCCAAACGTATACTTTATTTGTTGGGTTACTTGGTATTTTTTTATTAGTTTTTGGTGTTTTTTTCGATTGGTTTGCGATGGAGGATAGTTTCGAGTTCGGTTTTCGTGTGGTAAATCGCAAGTTTATGGATAATTGGTGTGATTATCGAATCTGTAATGTAAATGAGTCGTTTATGGCCAAGTCTGTGAAATTAATGAAGGAGATGCCGAAACTTCTCCCTCAATTGGCCTGTTTGTCTTTGCCACGTGAGCCAACATCCGGTATATATTCTGAGTCTATTAAATGGATGATAATAACGGTCGACCGAGTATTTTCTCTAGTTCCAGAGTTACCTTGGGATCCATCGATGGTGCAGGTGTACGAGCGCTCGGTGGCCGATTCAATCAACGGTGATGGAGCGACGGTGAGAGCGTTGGTTGAAAGTGAGCGATCGTCCGGGTCAAAGCAGTCGCAGTCGGTTGGGTTTGCAGATAATTTAGAGCAGTTTAGTGAAGTGGTCGGTCCATGTGCTCTGACTCAAGGAGTGATGCCCTTGCAGTTAGCCGACTCCGGTGGTTGTGTTAGGGAGAATTTCCAGGTGAGATCAGTTAGTGAGTTGGCTAAGCCGTTGTCCGGTGGCATATTCCCAGAAACTACAAAAAAAATTATCATCAGTAAAACTTCTCCCTGAATGGATGAATGGTTTCGAACAAATGAACAGAAAAAATTTTCTCGAAAAAAGTTTTGAAAAAAATTAATTTATTTGATGGAATTTTTATTGTCATAAAATTAAGCTTGCTTTGCTGATTTTTTTCATGTATTTTTCATGGAAATACGTTGATTATTGAATGGTTAAAATAACGTTAAAAGTTAGAATTAAATTTCAAAAAATTATTTCAACTTTTCGATAATCAACGTATTTCCATGAAAAATACATGTTATTAAAACATGTGTTACCTCTTAGGTTATGGCTAACGGTTCGGCTTGTGGTGACATGAAAAACCACGCTGGACACCTCCGCTTTGCGGTGCTAACGGTCCAAGGCGGGGGCATAAAACTTAGGTTTCAGTGTAGGCTTAGGCTTAGGCTTAGGCTTTGAAGAAGGGCTCGGGCGCTACGCGCCCAAGCCCTTCTCAAACCCTAAGCCTAATCCTAAGCCTAAACTGAAAACTAACTCTTAGCCTCATACTCGGCGATCTCGCTTAGAAGGAACAGTCTGTGATAATTACTAAGCCGAAGCCATACAAACAATGGGGACTTTTGAATGCAAATAAGAGTGCTAGAATCGGATAGTTTCTTCATAACATGCAATCCTATTTTTTTCGGATTTATGCTTCGTTTTCCAAAAAAAAGATTTTTAGTCACAAAATTTTCCGTTCACTTGTGCGAAACCATAGTTTTGAGAAAAGTTTTACTGATGACAATTTTTTTTGTAGTTTCTGGGAATATGCTGTCCGGTGTCAGTGGCACCGCCGCATCTTTGTCCGGTGTTAGTGGCAAAGGTGAGCCGCATCATCGTGCGCCGCCCGTATCTTCGTCCGGTGATAGTGGCAAAGGTACGTCGTTTCAACGTGGGCCGCCCGTAACTTTGCCCGGTGTTAGTGGCAATTTTACGATAACACACCATGCGCCGTCCGTAACTTTGCCCGGTGTTAGTGGCAATTTTACGATAAAACAACATGCGCCGTCCGTAACTTTGCATGATGTTAGTGGTAAAGTTACGCTACAACAACAAAAGCCGACCGTAATTTTGCCCGGTGCTAGTGGCAATTTTACGCATCAACAACAAGGGTCGTCCGCAACTTTGCCCGGTGTTAGTGGCAAAGGTGCGATGAGTCATCAAGGGCCGTCTGCGACATTGTCCGAGTTTGTTGGCAATGTTGCGTTCCAACAAAACACGCCGCCGTACGCTGCTTTGTCCGAGTTTGTTGGCAAAGTTGCGCCACCGCAGCGTCATCCAGTGTCTTTGGCCGAGTTTGTTGCCAATACTGGACAGGTGTTTGGTCATGGAACGTACGGTGTTGAAGGTGATAATTCCGTATCGCAGCAGCATTCAGGCGACAGGTGTAAGTCGTCAGAAGTCAGCCCTAATGCTCGTCAGTCTGTTAGTACTGTGGAGGTTTCAGTGCTAAAGGTGGTGGATAATCAGTCATGGGTTAACGGTAATGGTCAGCGCCAGCCGTATCGGGACAAGGCTGTTAGTTCACGGAGCTGTGGTAAATGCTCTATGCAGGGTCATCGGTTCCATGATTGTCCCAGCCTGTCATCTGATGAGTTGCAGGATGTCGTATGTAAGAAGTGTGGTGGCAAAGGACACTTCGCACATTCGTGTACGGTGCAGGTGGAGAAGCGCAAGTGTCACGTGTGTCACGCGGTCGGTCATCTGAGCATCAACTGTCCGAAAGCGCAGGATTCGGAGCCCTTTCCTGTACCGTAGTTCAGTTAATCCCGAGTTTTTGTCTTGGTATTTTTAACTTATGCTTATAATCGTAAAACTTCTATTCTAAGGTTGATTAATAGTTTTTTTGTAATTAGGGTGATGCATTCTATGCTATATATTTCGTGAACAATTTATTAAGCTGTTTTTCTACCTGATATACTGTTGATTAGGGTGTCTTTAGAACTGATATTTTATGTGTGCTTTGTCTCTATTTGCGTTTTACCACTCATTTATTCGTTCATCATCCTCGCCGTGGACCCCCGTGGGCCAAGGGGGAGTAGTAGGTGTGACCACCTGGTCGATTCTATAATCGTTGTATTTATAATCATACTAGAAAATGTTGGTCATATGTGATATTAGACGACCAGCGATGTTTTTGAGATTTTATTGAAAATATTAATTTGGAAGTTTGAAGTTGTTGAAGAATCTGAAAGTAAAGTATATGAATAATTATATAATATATGATAATGTAATGAATGATAATATTAATGATAATATAATGCTGCGATTCCATGATGATTTGATGTTCGTCGTATTGTGCTCGTGTGAACTGGTGGTTTAAACTAATACAAATATACCGATCAAATACTGTGTACGTTGGCTAACCAACCTTTCAACTAACAGCCGGGTTGACGCCGGGCAATCGGGCATATCCTGATTTCCTTACTGTACCACAAACATCCGAAATCACACTAATTTTTACTGTTTTTCTACAACAAATGGTGAATTTTGAATCCGAACAAACTGTATGTCGGTTATTGATCTAGTTGAAACACAGTTCGGTATCGGGGTTATGCTGAGGAACTGAGAGCACAACATTTCAGGTACATATGAACTGCTAAATATTGGTCAAGAACGATAAAACGGCGAAAATCGCGTTTTTTCGCGATTTTTTGTGAAAATTGGGTCATAACTCGAAAATGAAGGGGTATGTGGTGATGGGTGTGTTCCATTCGGACGACCTATCATCTGGGTACAATGTGTCAAACCCGGTTTGTGTGGATCCGGCGGGCACATTTTTTTATATTAACTTTTTCAACTCCGATTTGACGATTTTCGTCAAAATAAATATCATCCCAAAGTTTGAGCTAATGTCACATATACAAAAAAAATATCCAAAAATCACCAATTAGGGCTCAAAATAAGCGACTTGAAGTCTAGTTTCATAATACGTTATCTGTTTAATCATTTGAACTCTCTATCGTTCAGGGCAGTCGTTTAAAGTTGCGTCGGCGCTTGCATTTTGTGGCAAATGTGTAAATTTGTAAAAATGACTCCAAAAACCTATCATTTTTATCATTATACTGGTTTATTCCATGCTACGTCAGTAGCGCACAATCAGGATAATCCGTATGCAGCAATTTTATGAAAATTAGTTGACATAAGATACCACAAACACCCGAAATCACAATAATTTTTTACTGTTTTTCTACAACAAATGGTGAATTTCGAATCCGAACGAACTGTATGTCGGTTATTCGTCTAGTTAAAACACAGTTCGGTATCGGGGTTATATGCTGAGGAACTGAGAACACAACATTTCAGAAACATGTCAAGATACAGATTTATCGTCAAGAACGATAAAACAGCGAAATCGCATTTTTTCGCGATTTTTTTTTTAATTGCCTCTTAACTCGAAAATGAAGGGGTATGGGGGGGAGGGGGGGGGGGGGGGGGGGTGGTGGGTGTGTTTCTGGGTACAATGTGTCATACGCGGGTTTGGCTGGATCCGGCGGGCACAATTTTTTATATTTACTTTTTCAACTCCGATTTGACGATTTTCGTCAAAAAAATTTACGTACAAAAAGTTTGAGCTGATGATACCCAAAAAAATATCCAAAATCGTATATCGTTCAGGGCAGTTGTTTAAAGTTGCGTAAGTCGCATGTTGAAAAATGGGGCATGGTCAAAAATCGTAAAATCTCGATTTTTCTGAAATAAAGCGGTTTTGGGCCGAACAGTCTTACAGAAATGTTACACTACCCCTGGGTGGTTCCAAAAAGCTATAGAACTCAATTTTGATAAGAGGGACCACAATTCCCATACAACCTGTAGATTCTCTCAGGCAACGCGTTTTAAATAACAACCTCGTATGACCGTCGTTCTGAAAGCTATAAATGTTTTTGCCGACTGTCTCTAACGACCCACAGTAACTGTCGTTTTAGAGTCCGAAAGCTATAAATTGCTTCCCGATCAGAAAAATGACTCCTACGTCCGTCGTTTCAATGTCCGTCATTTCAAGTCCATCGTTTCACAGTTCGTCACTTCAAAGACCAAAGTCTGTCGTTTAAAAGTACAATATGTAGGTTACGTAGTTTTAAAGTTCACCCAACTCTCCCCATGTTTTCAAAACGACCCATTCAGGCGGCACAGGGTGTGGCTATACGTTTTTTGTTGATAAATTACGTTTTTTTGATAAATTCACTTACATAGTGGAACCCAAAACATTATACGTTTCAATGTTCGTTACTTGGGCGTCACTATTTTCTCAGACAACGCGTGTTGAACAGGGCTTAAGTTTACGTGTATAAACTGTGAACCTACCATAACCATACCGTAACGCATATTTGTAAACTGTACCGGTTTTTTTGTCAGAATTCATGTGACCTAACGACAGCTAATAACCATTTGATTGTTTGTACGGCTTAGGCTTAGTTCCGAACATAGACTGTACGTTAGTGAAAGAGATAGCTTAGCCTCTCCGTGAATCCAAAATGTAAAAGTCAAATTTGGGATTTTGACAAAAAACCGGTACAGTTTCCAAATATGCTACCGTAACCAACATGAAGAAAACTTAAATTTGGTGGCAGGTATCCTAATGTGCGATTTTTTCTCACTTGTTACGTTTTACTGCTTTTTGTTCTTAGTTTTTTTAGTTTTTATTCTGAATATTTTCAGCAGTTTTCTTAGGGCTCATTCGAAGTGAAATTATCTGGAAAATATGGTGGAGTTATTTATTGAGGGCTAAAGGTTAAAGTTAAAGTTCGAAAGAAACTTTATTTTCCCGAGCATCGGAAAGTTAACTTTGATCGAAATTAAAAATTATGCGCTCTTATCGATTTCGCTACAAAACGTCTCTTTGTAATACAAAAAACCTGAAAGTGAATCCTGTTAAATATAATAAGTTAATGGATTTTTAAACGAAAAACCAAAAAAAAAAAACGGATTACATAATTATAAAAGATTGTTTTACTTTCGTATACAAATTTCATTGGCATACTCTTCTGTTAGGGCTCAAAAGATATGCAATAGCATGACAAACAAGAAGATGTTAAAGAAAAATCTAATAAAAATATAGACAAAAAACCAAAAAAAAAACGGATTTTTTTGCGCGATCTTTTTCAATTAACTGTGTACCCTGAATTATGGAAATTCAGCAGATTGTGGCAGAATCTGGCATCAGATTGTGAAATATATGTGGTAACACAGTAGCCGCTTACACGGAATGGCTCTTAAACAAATTGTGTTTTGATAGAACAATGAAATAAAGTTCATGGTGGACTTACAATTTATACTGCAAGTTTGAATGTTTTCCGACCACTTTTCTGTCCATTAATGGATCGCAAATTCCACTTTTCTCTTATTAGCGTTTTATTTGCTTTTAGTTACCAGTAATGGGTTGCAACAACAGAGAAGAATATTTTATTTTTCGGAGTAAATTGTTTTTTGATCAGCTATCCGGTGCCCGCATCGAATTAACTACGACGGTGTCCGGATAATAGAAAATTAGTATTTGTTGAAGCACAGGTAAACACTTTTATGTATGAACTTAATCTGAGCGGTTTTACGGTTGATCAACTTGAAATAGCTATCGAAGCTTTTTGATTTGGTATCAAACAATCAATCGGTTTCCTGATCCGCCGAAGCGAGCGTTTACTTCGCGAATGGCCGCTGTGACAATACATAGACACAAAAAACGACATGATTTCATTCAATTCAAGTGATTTCATCAAGTTAGGTAGAATTTTAAGGACATAATATCAACTTAAATATCCTGAAATGTTCGTCAACCTTACTCGTTCCAATCTCACGAAATAAAAAAATCCGAAAAGTTATTTTATTATTATTTATAAGTTCTGTATCAGTACTTGAATAACCGGTAATAACTTTTTCATTCATCAACATACAGTATGTCCATGCAGTTAGAAGCATTTTATTAACAGCATCTTATGTATTAAAACTCCAATGTCCCGATGTCCGCAAGCCATCCGATATGAATATCAGAAGTGAAACGCAGAAAAACAGCATTTTCATGTCATTTTCATGCAGAAACAAAATAATTATAACAGTTGAGTCGATCTTGTCATCAACACAATCAACGGACGATCAAGTTAAATTATGTCCATTTCCTGCACTAACCCGATGGCATATTTGCAGAAACTACAAAAAATTGGTCACCAGTAAAAATGTTCTCATAACTATGGTTTCGCACAAGTGAACGGAAAATTTTGTGAATAATTTTTTTTGAAAACGAATAAAAAATTAGAGAAAAAATAGGATTGCATGTTATGAAGAAACTATCCCATTATAGCGCTCTTATTTGCATTAAGAAGTTATTCTTCTCCGAGCCCTTCTTCAAAGGCTAAGCCTAAGCCTAAGCCTACACTGAAACCTAAGTTTTATGCCCCCGCCTTGGATCGTTAGCACCGCGAAGCGGAGGTGTCCAGCGTGGTTTTTCGTGGCATGTCACCACAAGCCGAACCGTTAGCCATAGCTTGAGAGGTGAAACACACTTATTTTTATAACATGTATTTTTCATGGAAATACGTTGATTATCGAAAAGATGAAATAAAATTTTAAATTTTAATTCTAAATTTGAACGTTATTTTAACCATTCAGTAGTCAACGTATTTCCATGAAAAATACATGAAAAAAATCAGCAAAGTACGCTTAATTTTATGACAATAAAATTTCTAACGAACAAATTAAGTTTTTTTCGATATAAAAAAAAATCATTCGGTCAATTGTTCGAAACCATTCATCGTTCAGGAATAAGTTTTACTGCCGTAACTTTTTTTTGTAGTTTCTGGAAATATGCAACCCAATGAAGTATATTGTTGTGTAACATTAAAAGTGTTGCTCGGTTGTGTTAACCCGACCCGTTGATTGTTTGTTTGTTCATTATTACGATGTATAACAGAAATCCAATAAACGAAAAATGAAAGAATGAACGCCATGTGGCTTGGGTTTTTGGCTTGGCATTCTCAAGCGTAAGAACAAAAAACCGTACGCTGAAACATAACTAACAGGTGAAATCCGAATTTAATTTGATAATTTTATATCAAAGAACTATTTTTGCAAAACAAAAAAAACGTAACCTACAAAAATGTCAGGTGGTGGCTTAGGGATATTGGCAACATGGTAAAAAACTCTCAATTGGGGCATCCTAACGATTATAGAAAAAGTATTTCTTATTTCTTATCATCGTTCCGATTTCCGGGTCACTCAGGTAATCGTGTTCTAGGCGTAAAATTGTCCAGTGTACCGATTTCCAGCTTCAGATGTGTCACCCAGATTTCATACAACGTTTATGATTATATGAATTGCATAAAAACATGAGTAGCCGTAGTTTCGGCGCGCCAGCCGTAATTCTGCGTAGCCGGCCACATATTTATGTCCTGTACTGTACTGATTGACAGACTGAATGACTGACTTACTGACTGAATAACTGACTGGCTGGCTGACTAACTGACTGTATGACTGACTGACTGACTGACTGACTGACTGACTGACTGACTGACTGACTGACTGACTGACTGACTGACTGACTGATTGATTTACTTAAACAGACACACATACTCACTGAGTGACTGACTGACTGACCGAATAACTGTTTAGCTAACTGTACTTTTTGTTTGTTCATTATTACGATGTTTACATTTTATATAACAGAAATCCAAGGAACGAAAAATGAAAAAAATGAACGCCATGTGGTTTGGGTTTTTGGCTTGGCATTCTCAAGCGTAAGAACAAAAAACCGTACGCTGAAACATAACTGACAGATGAAATCGTACTTACTTATTAGAACCCGAATTTAATCTGATATATTTATAACAAATAAGTTTTTTACAAAAGCAAAAAAAAAACGTAACCTACAAATACAGCACCAAAGTAAAGCCGAAGTACCCAGCAAAAGCTAAATGACTGACTGATTGACTGACTGATCGATTGACTTTCTGACTGACTGGCTGACTTACTGAATGACTGACTGACTCACCGACTCGCTGTTTGACTGACTGGATTTTCTGTTTGTTCATAATTGAGATTTACGATCACTACATACATATGTACAGGGTGGTCCAAAAAAAATGCCAACACTTTTGTGCTGAATATCTTATGACACAAATGTCCGATTAAGCTGAAATTATCAGGGATTAACATTAACATACTAACTTAGATAAATCTATAATATCAAAGAAATCGGCTAGTCACAGCGGCCGTCACGCGTGGAAAACTACGCATGGAGGAAAAACCGAGGTCTACATCACTTGATGCATATACTATCATTTTCACATGACAGGAAAAACATCAACCTTAGCTGGTTGAGCAAGTAAAAGTTCGATGGATGTCAGCGTTTGTTCTAAAGCACGTTTGATATATAAATTTGATTTTTTCCGCATAAAAATTTATTGGTTCACAATTTTTTGCGGAGGCAATAAAATGACTTTTACAGGCTAACAATTTTCTTTTACATTCTTGAGCAAAAAAATTCAAAAAACTACTTCTAATTTACTAAAATTAAAGATAAGACACAGAAATATGTTTATTCCAGTTCATAGCTTTCTGTCAATTCATGTTTCATTCAAAACGTTTATGACATGCCTCGTGTCAGCACGCGCATATACTACGGTTTTTCCTCCACACGTAGTTTTCCACGCAATCAGGCGTGATGGCCGCTGTGATTGACCGATTTGTCTGATACTATAGAGTTCGCTAAGTTAATATGTGTGGGTGCTTGTGCAACCAAAATCGGTGCTTTGTGTCAAAAGATATTCACCGGCAAAGTGTTGGCATTTTTTTTGGACCACCCTGTATATATATACATACTAACCGAAATCTGAGAAGCAAAAATACAAACGTGAATGCCAAGTGGCTTGGGTTTTCAGCTTGGCATTCTCCAGCAAAAAAAAGAACAAAAAAAACAGTACGCCAAAACATAACTAACAGGGAAAATCGGACTGACTGATCAGAAAGCTAGTTCAATTTAATAATTTGATTTACAATTCAGTACTGGGCAAAACGATGTGACAAAATCGTACATCCTAGCCGCAGTTGTACTATGGCGAGCCAAGTTATTCATTATCGCGTTAACTAAGATTTTCATTTATCTGTCATAACCGACATATAACAACTACATTATTTTTATTATGTGTTATACACTCCGAACGATCTTTTCTGTGCATTGATAATTACGAAGAACTTATTGAATTGGAAGGCACTAAAAAAATTAACGCTTTTAATGGGCCTAAAAACCGCAATTTTCATTTGATTTTCAATTTTTGCTTTAAGTTGTAGACAAATCTTGACTATTTTGTTTATTTTTTTCAGTTTTTCTTTCCATTATTGGACGTTTCAATGTGCAACATGACGACTGCAAACGCAAGTTCAACCAATTGTTATGTGTTGAAAATAAAGTAATTGACTATTATATAATAAAAAGGAAAAAAATTAAACCAAATCGGTGTAAACATAACGTAACCTACTGCAGCCTACGAGTACCCTCCGCTGTTCGGCAGGAGCAGCACACAACACCGCAGTTCAACACCGCAGTCGCAGGCACGCGCTCGCGTAGGCAACCCGGGTAGCGTGGTTTCCCGTTTCCCGTGAGAAACGTGTGTGTTATTCACTCAAGAAATTATCCAAATTATATAAGATGAATAATCAGAAATATTTCTTTCAAATCAATGTTTAAAATAAAATATGACTGAAATGTACTTTATCCCGCAGTTTCGTCTGCCAAGCCTCGCGATCATCACGCGTTGAACAACATGTCATTCCACATCAAACTACATAAAAAAACGTCAAATCATTTCACGAAAACTCTTCGTTTCGAGCTCAAGAGAAAGCTTATTAATAGGGGAATAATCATCTAGAGTCTGAGAAGTATTCCTCAATTTGTGTTTCAGCAGCACTGCGATGAATTGCTAAAAACCCAAAAAATTCGTGATTTTTAGCATTTTTTTTTTTTTAAATCGAATTTTCACTGCAAAATAAGGCGATGCGGGGGGTGCATTCATCAGGTGATTATAAGGAGGATATAAGGTATAAAACCCCGTATACCGCTAGTCACGCGGTGTCTCGGGTTTCTTGGAATTTTGAGCTAAAGTTGACACCATCAGTGCTCGAATATCAATGTTCAAGTGATTTTTTCAAAAACGATTTTCTTGGGAATCAATTTTAGCTCAAAATGACCGCAGTGACGCCAAATAATATAATATGAAATTTCAGGTCAATGGAACTAGTCAATAAAATAATGGACCGATTTCTGCAAAAAACGTCAAAAAAAGAAAAACGCGATTTTTTTCCGAATTTTTTGAACTCTGAGCGCTTAATTGTCCCTTAAATAATTCTTGAATCGAAAAATCGTTTTATATGGTGAATATTACTTATTTCCAGCAACTACTCATCGTGTCTCATTCAATTATATTGATATTTATGCGGGCCTTAAAAAGTTCCCACTCAAATCTGCTCTTTTGCTCAAGTTTGGTTCACATCACATACAAAAACGTCTATTGAATCACCTCACAAATTATCTAACATTTACTTCAGTTTTTGTACTCATATCGTACTCGTTCCGTTCTGCTTTTTTGTGCTCATCATTTTTTATTGTTATTTTATTATTGCCTATTAATTGTTTGCTCCACATGTAAAAGAAAATGTGATGGTCACCTTTGTTTTAAAATTGATGTGAATGATATTTCATTTTCAACTTAATTAGCACGGAGTTCACCCATGATGAGACCCGACTCCGTTGGGAAAGCGTCGCATGCTTTTGACGAAATTACTAATGAATTTTTTTTTCGTTTTCAAAACTTTTGATTTTTAATATTTTAACGCAGTTACAAATGTTTTTTGTAATCTAAATTGTTGTACTTTATTTATTCGTTCGTTTGATTCATGTGTTCACACCTGCGCCCGGTAGCCTGGCGGTTACTGTTAAGTCTCGAATGCAAAAGAATATAGATTCAACAGTCTTTGTAAAATGTATTTTAACTTTCGTAACACCCTTTGAGGTATTTCTTTTTGTTAAACCCTGCTAGGACAAGCCCCTCAGCACGCGGCGGAGCGCCGAAGGAGTCATCTGTGAAGTACACGATTGTCGCAGATAAAATATATACATACAGGGTGGCTGCAAAGTAACGACGCGTTTTCCGGCCGCCCATTTCTCAAAAAAATTATATTGTGTGATCAGTGTCTTTATAGTCAAACTTGCGTAAAAACACCTGAAAAATCGAATTATGTGGTCAGATTTGAAGTATTATAATGTATTTGTAGGCCTTTTGTGGAATTTTTGTCAAAAAGCAATATTTTTTTACTTCTTGGGTCCACGACGGAATTTTTTTCCAAAATAAAAGCTTTATAGGATTCTAAAAGTTTACACACTATTTTAAAAATGATTTTTAAAAAATCTCACCGCCAAATAACACTATTTGTATTATCTAATGGTGAAAATTAAGCCAGCTTTCACATGTCACTTTTTTACATCAGAATATTATTTTTGCCTTTTTCACCAATTATCATGCTTTTATGACCCTTAATGGTGTCTTTAACACCAGATTTGTGTTATAGGAGTTATGGAAGTATGATAATCCTACTTAGGATCTAAATCTTTGATTTTCGAAATTTTGGAGTTTTATCGAATTTTGAATTTTTTCTTCATTCATTGAGACTTTTTGGTAGTGAAGTACTATGAATTATAATTCTTTCATAAATTCTTTAACACAAAACTCAACTTACCATTTGTTTATATCGTTATGAATACTGGTTAAAACCAATTGATACTTAATTCGTATTACTATGGTCAGTTTTCATGGAATTTCGGTCAGTTTTGTTGAAAAATAACGAAATTTCCTTTAATTTTCGGGAAAAAATTAATTTGAGCAGTCCTACACTAAAATGAACCTCATAATCTGAAATTTCAGGTATGAATACATATAATTGGCATGTAAAAGTTAATCATGCAATACAATAGTTCTGAGAAATAGACGGCCGGAAAACGCGTCCTTACTTTACAGCCACCCTGTATAATTTTTTTTAATTTCAATTACCAGAGAAATTTGTTTCTCTTATTGAATACCCGTAAAAACTCCTGGAACTAAATTGAGACTAAATACTGTTATGTTTTGAAAATATTACATAAAATAAATTGTGAAATACCGTTTTTGGAAAAGTGCAGTTGGTAAAATGACTTCAGTACCGCCTTTTATATATTTAATATCCTCAAGACAAACGCTTACCAAGGTGTATATGCAATCAAAACTTTATTAGAATCAGTAGAAATTAAACGATCATTTATTCAATAAGTAAACCATCATATTCAAATATTGTTTTTTTTTAATTAAAATTATGTAGTGGAGTCTGTAAAAAGAATATAAAAGTTGTCTGAGACGCATATTTCCAAAACCCAAAAATTTTCCTAGAATTCTTTCCATACACGAAATTTCATGTTTGCGTATTAAGGTGGGTAACCACTAAAATACCACCCCTGCGCGGGCCTAACGCGCTTGTCCTCGCTCCCGCTCGGACAAGCCAGCCTTACGATAGGTAATCGGGGGTTAACGGACAGTAAAACTTCATTTGAAAATTATAAAAATTTTGGCGTGTAGTAAAAATTCTAGGAAAATTTTTAGGTTTTGGAATTTTGCGTCTGAGACATTCAGAAGCAAATTTGTTTTCACCAATAAAAAAGCCCTGAAACCACATTCTCATATTGTATATTCATATATAAATAAATATATATAATTTGATACATACATATGTTTTATAAGATCGGAAAATGTCGGTTCTGCAGTTCATTTATTTGTCTTTGTAGCGAATTTTTGTCAACGTGGTTTTTTTTCTGATGCACTGTATAATCAACATAAAACAAAATAGTTTTAACGAAAAACAAAAAAAAATAATTTCCCAGAAATAAAAGATTACAAGATTCTGTTTTTTAATTGTATTTTCTTACAATGAAACCTGAAAAACACTGAAAATGATTTCTGGCGGCGTGAATATAAATTTTTATCTTCAGCGTGTTCCTCATTTATCGTTATAAAAGCGATCACTCTTACTCATTTTACCCAGTCACAAACAGTATCAACGAACAGTTTCTGCATTAAAATTAACTCACACCAAATAAATGTTGTTTACAATTGAAATTCAAAGTGTTACGAGAATTTTCGCCAGCTCTGTATCCACACAGTTTTATGAATCTCAATTTCAAACCTTAGTTTGCTACGATATATCTTGGTATTTATCACATCTGCTGCCGTCTCTATCGAGCGACAGTTGCTAACTGCCAGTTCAGTAGCAAAAACAGCAACACTGACTGAACTTGTCATGAATTAAACAACTATTTGCTGACGATAAAACAGAAAAATGAACCACAGAACCATTTCAAGTTCTTACGTATGACTGGATACATTAATGCTAATGACGCTAGGTAGCTTTTTCATCGTGTATGATAACCATTTAGTAGAATATCTTACTTTTACTGGAAGCCAAAAAGTTTCCTTGTTCATGTTACGCAACCTTCGCAACCTCCGTTCTGAGTATATGAGTGCTACTAACAAAAATATATATTTGAAAGCCTGAATTTCGATGGAAATTATTTCCTTCTTCATTTACTCTTAAAAAGGTTGCTTTTTCAGCTTAATTATGTTATAAGATGGGTTAATCGAATCATCCTCGACTTATCTTATGAGGTTCCCAGGAACACCGAAAAAAATTGCTCAGCTCTATCAATGCATGTAATTGATTGATTAAGGTTCTCAACCAGTAACAGTTGTGGTTGTTTTTTTCCTCGCATAACC
The DNA here is from genome assembly GCA_964036265.1 of Daptonema setosum. NCBI lineage: Eukaryota > Metazoa > Nematoda > Chromadorea > Monhysterida > Xyalidae > Daptonema > Daptonema setosum. Next base: position 3,384,380 of record OZ038442.1, read on the forward strand.
GTCGTAAAATTATGTCAGTTTATTCGTTTTGTGCTGAGTTCTTCAGATTAATCGTGGTTCATCGTCATTCAAGATTAATCGTATGTTCAACAATTCCCCAGGTCAGTAAATAGCGAGCCCCAATTTATCGACCCCTAATATCTGTATCCTCAACTTACCAGTCCAGTAAAATATAGTCCTTAAAATCAGTTGTAACCATTTTTCAGATATTTTGTTTTAGAAACTCAGATTCTTGGTCCTCAGATTCTCAGTCACTTATAAAGGGTGTCCCATTGAGGTGTAATGAATGCATTTTTAAATAACTTTCACAGTGTTCTAGATAACGACTATATGGCTTGAAACATGCAACACTGATAGCTAATACCATAAATCTGAAGTACTGGAAACCGTTTTCGATTTGATCAATTATTCCACCTTCTATTGGATATTGAAAACAGAATCGCAATTTCCAGCAAATGTTGGCGAAAAGTTGCGGATAAAAAAAGTTTGAAAAATGCAATTAATTGAATGAAAATTGTACTTTGACTTTTGAAATATACCTCTTCCTGCCATTTAACACAGTTTTAAACAAAAAATTCGTTCTTTTGTATCACTTTTTATTTTCGGTGAAAATCTCTAAAATGCGGTCGCGTTAGGAACATAAACAGGCATGTTGCTGGATCGGCCGTAAAACACGCAATACTGAACCAAATCAAAATTTTTAAAATTCAGCAAAATAGCGGAAAACTGTTTTATTAACCTGTGAAATTTTAGGTCGTTATCTAGAACACTGTGGAAGTTATTCAAAAAATTCAATCATTACACCTCGCTGGGACACCCTGTATTTACAGGGTGGGCCAATAAAAACCATACGATTTTAAACGTTAATAACTCGATCTATAAACAACCGATTCAAACGTTTTAGCTCTCATTTGAAAACCAATATTTTAACTTAAAATCCCTTCAATTTTAGTCGTGTTTCGTGGAGTTACTCAAAAGTTAAAGAATAAAATTTGAAACATTGTGTATTTTTAGCGGTAAAGTTATCGAAACACATAGGTTTTTGTGTTTAAAAAAACTGTAAACGGAATATTTCAGTTTATCAATAAATTAAGTGCATAAAATAATAACTAGTTAAGCCTTGTTGATCAAAGATAAACGAATGGGACACTTGATTTGATCATTTCCCTGAACCACCAAAGCCCGGGCTCAGTGTAAAATTTGTCAATGGGGCTATGACAATTGCCATGTTTTTTTTTCAAATCACTTAATATGGTATTACAGAGTTTTCAAGTTAGAATTGAGCTCAGAAAACTCTATTTCCCTTATGGAAATTTTTAAATTGAGAAAATTGTGGCCCAAAAAGAACACTTTGTTAAACCAAATATATCAATTTTTTCATCTAAAAACACGACATTTTGGGGTTTTCTTCTGTAACTTGAGGGCAACTCTATAAAACAAAATAAAACTTGGAGGGATTATAAGTTAAAATATAGACTTTAAATTGATAACAAGAACGATTGAATCGGTTGTTTATAGCTCGAGTTATTAACCTTAAAAATCGTATGTTTTTTTGGCCCACCATGTACAGGGTGTCCCAGCGAGGTGTAATGATTGATTTTTTTGAATAACTTCCACAGTGTTCTAGATAACGACCTAAAATTTAACAGGTTAATAAAACAGTTTTCCGCTAATACGGTGAATTTTTTTAGATTTGATTTGGTTCAGTAATGCGTGTTTTACGGCCGATCCAGCAACATGCCTGTTTATGTTCTTAACGCGACCGCATTTTAGAGATTTTCACCGAAAATAAAAAGTGATACAAAAGAACGAATTTATGTTTAAATTTGTGTTAAATAGTAGGAAGAGGTATATTTCAAAGTCAAAGTATTCATTTTTCATTCAATTAATTGCTTTTTTCAAACTTTTTTTATCCGCAACTTTTCGCCAACATTTGCTAGAAATTGAGATTCTGTTTTCAATATCCAATAGAAGGTGGAAAACATTGATCAAATCGAAAACTGTTTTCAGTACTTCAGATTTATGATATTAGCTATCAGTGTTGCATGTTTCAAGCCATATAGTTGAACTATCAGAAAGTTATTCAATGTTTCTGGCGACATGCTTGGCTATAAAGTGTAATTTTAAGGCATGTTGCTGGATCGGCCGTAAAACACGTAATATTGAACCAAATCAAAAATTAAAAAAGTCAGCGTATTAGCGGAAAACTGTTTTATTAACCTGTGAAATTTTAGGTCGTTATCTAGAACACTGTGAAAGTTATTTCAAAAATGCGATCATTACACCTCACTGGGACACCCTGTATATAAACTTATTTTTACTTTTTTGTGTGAAATTTTTTTTGTTTCCTTGAATTTGCGTTGAGACTCACTAACTGAGCCTGATAAAATTGTATAATAAGCATTAGTCAGCTGCTAAGTAACGACGCGTTTTCCGACCGGTTATGTCTCAAAAATATATTGTGTGACCAATGCTTTAAATAATCAAACTTGCGTAAAAACACCTGAAAAATCGAATTATTTAGTCAGAGTTGATATATTACCCTTTATTTGTTCACCTTTGGTGCAATTTCGACAAAAAACCTTGCGTCCTAACGATTTTTGGGAAATGAAAAAGCTTTATAGTATTTTGAAAGTTTTCATACATCTGTTATATTAAAAAAAATCTCATCGCCAAGTAACCTCATTGGTGTTTTCTGATGGCCAAATGTTTGCCAGAATTCACAGGTATTTTTTTTACATCAGAGTCATTTCGCAGTTTTCATCGGTTATCAAGCTTTTCTAATCTTTAATGGTGACTTATGACATCAGATTTTTGTTATGAGAGTTATTATCCTGCCTAGGACCTAAATATTTATTTTTAAAAAATTTGGAAAGTAACCGGTATTTCAGGTTTTTATTCATTCATTAAGACTTTTAGGTGGTGAAAAAGTAGGAATTATATTTGTTTTACAAATTTATTAGCACTAAACTTCGGTTTGCACTTTTTTATATCATTATGGATCATTCTTGGAATCAATTGATACTTAATTCAAAATATTATAGTCAGTTTTCTTAGGATTTCGATCAGTTTTGTTGAAAAACTACGGAAATTTCGTTAAACGTTGCCAAAATTTATATTTGAGCATTCCTATGCTAAAATAAACCTATATTCTAAAATTTCAGGTATAATTACATTTAACTGGCATGTACAATTTATTCATGCTACAAAATAATTCTGAAAAATGGGCGGCCAGAAAACGCGTCATTGCTTTACAGCCACCCTCCTGCATGTATTAGGGCACTTAACCAGTCGTCCTGAGAAACCTATCATCTCTTTTGTTCAACTCCCGAAACACGCAAAATGACGCAACTTTTTTTGCGCGCTCCATCAGTTTTATATCAGAAAAGTTTGAGGATTTATCAACACATCGTTTAACGCCCACATTTTTTTTAATCATTCCTGACTACTTGCACACTTCAAGATCATTCGGGTTAAAGACGCAGTAGCCGTTGTCCCTGAAAATAAATGTGCCAATAAATGTTGACCATACACATGATACGTTTGGGGCTGGTTAAAAAAAGTGTTTTACCTAAGCCTCGAACAAACCGATGTTTTGTTAACTTCATCGAAGAAACGTGGTAAACAAACAGTTCCTACTCCTAGCTTGAATGATATCAACGCGAAAGTAGCTTACATTTGTTCAAACCTTTGCTTAAATTTTTGCTAGTTACAATTGGAAAATATGTTTTAGATTTTGAAATTAGTCATCCTCACTTGTAGTGTTCCCTGAAGAAGTCGATACAATTCTTTTCCCGCTCCTTTTCATTTCCCTGCACATTTTCATATTTTTTGGTGAGCCCTGGCTTATTACAACGCGTCAGCTCGTTGAACCAAAGTGTGCAGCCCCACAATCTGTTGACAGTTGTACAAAATGAAACGACAAACGTTGAAGTTGAATAATCATAAGTTCTTCATTTCACAGAAAACATTACGCATCGTGAATTTGTTGAATAATTCATCTGAGCAGTACTACAGTAACTCAAGCTTATGAAATATCTAATCAAATGAAAGTGATTCAACGATTGAGAACCGTATCCTGCAACTTTTGTCCTTAAGTTATCAAAACGACAATAAACATGTCTGATCTTTTTATAAGGTGATTTAAAAAGTTCGTGACCTGAAATACGTTTAGCAGTCGCATAAGCCAGAAACTTGGTAGACCGAAACAACCATTTAATAATAAGAAAAATCTCCATTCTTATGTTCATGAAGTTTCTCCACTTTGAGTTGTACATAAATGTAGGAAGTACCCCAAGGGTATGTGAAAAACTCGTGGTTAGGCTGATGTAACATTCTTTATCGATGTTTTACTCCACTGCAATGGCTTCGTGCAATGCGACGTTGAATGTTCCAAAGATGGGGCATTCGAAACGCTAGGCGAATGCCTCATAACGCGTTTTATGTGCATATAAACGGCTTGAAACTGAAAAATCCGAATATCGCAAAAAGCAGGGTAAATTATAGTTTTGCTTCATTCTTTCCAAGATCAGTTTTAAAACTTTAAGTGGGGAATATTTTTGATGGCTAATAAATTGTCTTTCTCACATATAGTTAATTAAAATTGAATTTGGCAAATAAATTTCAAAAATTTTCAAATTTCGAAACAACTGAGTACGGGTTTTAATATACCGCACTATAGTCTAACTTTGTAAAAAAATCGTTTGCTTAATTGGGTTTCAAAAGTTGTATAGGTCACTTCCCATTCAAGGTGAAAAATGTTCAAATTCTTCATTCTTGACATTATGAAGTTAACAGCCCCATATAGAAAACCTAATCACACTATCCAGTTGAAAATGGCTGTGTAAAGTACTATTGATCTGCAGTATACGCACATACAGTGCCGAATGTCTGGAACCAATCAACGCATATTGGGTCACGAACTTTTTGAAGGACCTAACAAGTGATAAAATGTGAAATTTGCCCTACACTCACTCACAGTCGGTGCAGCGGGTTATGTCTTGTAAAACTGTTGCCATTCACATCCTGAAATTGTTTTTTTGTCTGATTATATTAGGAATATGATGATGAAAATTGATGGAGATATGGAATAGGATCTGGCGCACCTTTTCAGTCAGCAAGAATATCGAAAAAGTCATGAAACGTTTTTACAAATTTATTTAAAAACACCTTTATTTAAAATTATTGGTGCGTGTGCGTTCTCGTCATTTGTTCTGTCTGTGAAATAATTTTGTAACAATCTGTCGAACTGAAAAGGTGCGCCAGATCCTATTCCATATTCCCATAAATTTTTATCATCATATTCTCATTATAATCAGAGAAAAACTCAGTTTTTGGATGTGAATGGCAACAGTTTTACAAGACACAACCCGCTGCACCGACTGTACACAGGGTTCTCGGGCGATGTGTTTGATCTCGATACATTACTTTCGCTAGGGAATCTTTCAATGTTAACTAAATTTGATCTGCCAATTTTGCAGACCAATAACAAATTTGCTTACCAAATTTACTTAATGTTGGTGCGAAACAACGTTGTTTGTTTTCACTCCGCAAATTTTTTATTACCAGAATACATATGCACCGTGTTTCAATCTACAGATAAAAAAATATGACCTGACCTACCTATCCATCGTCGATTTCAGCATGCCTCCGGTAACTTGGGTTAGCAAATCTTTAGCGCTCGCCCATAAAGGTGCTGCGTTAAACACCTGTGTTGGCGTTCGAATGCTTTTAACGAAATCATTTAGTTTCCTGTAACGGTTGATCAATCACTCAGATTATATGCATTTTGTTGTCGGGAAAAATGCGTACAGTATTTCTTTCTCGTTGACGTTTGTTTGTAAATAATGTAATGTTGTAAGATTGAATTTTTGAGTTAAGTGAATCGATAACTCTGCATTCTGTTGTTAATTAGGTAAAAAAAGTTTTAGATTTTGAAATTACAGTACACGATAAAAAGATGTGTCGAAAATCGCGACTTTCTGCGACATTCTGCGACCTGCGACTGAAAAGTGGGATTCCCTCCTCTTCGGCAGTTTAAAAAAATAAGTTGTTCGTATGGTGAAATAGCGTCCGAACTGGTAATTACCGTTATTTATAAATTTTCTTTTGGGGGATTGGCTCATTCGCCAGTGGCAGGGCTGGGGGACTTAATTTAAAAGTACTTTTTTAGGTGCCACTTAATTTTTTTTCCATTTTAAAAGTGCCACTTTTGAATTTGTCGCCTGAAAATTAAGTGGCACTGAATTCGGTACTTAAATCTGTAAATATTGTAGTAAAACTTTTATATATAAAATAAGCAAATACCTAAAAGCAAAATTGGCTAAAAGTAAAGAATATTTTGGGTTCTGTCAATTTATCACTAAGAAATCCATAGTATTTTACATAGTTACAAAATAAATTCTGGTACTAAAAGAAAAGTTTTACAAACAATAAGTGGCACTTAAAAAATGCCCCGTTTTTTCAAGTGCCACTTAATGAGGTACTTAATTCCCGGAACTTTTAGCCCTGGTACTTTTAATTAAGTAGACCAGCCCTGGCCAGTGGTGATGCTCATGAGAAAAAAAAACAAATAATCATGCAATGCAGTTTGAGCTTCAACCATTCTGCTTATTTAGTGAAATAATGCATTTATATAACTTCCCTTAAAAACAAATTTCACAACTGCAACCAGTCAGACTTTCCCAGCCTTGTCGCAAAAAAATTGCGACGAGGTAGCCGGCGCGCTGGGGGGTCAGCCAGCCAGTGAGCATCGTGCCAACCCGTCGAGACTCGAGACATTATGCGACACGTCGCAAAATGTCGCGATTTTCGACACATCTATTTGTCGTGTAAGTCTCAAGTCGTCAAGTCATCCTCACTTTCGTTGGAAATAAAAGTAATACAATTTTAATGAATGTTTAATCATTTACCACCAAATAAATTATAGGATTCCACAGAAAACGATCAAGCAATTATTATTCGACACACATTAACTGATTTAGTGTCTATAAAGCACCTAATGTCATTTAAACAGAGTAAAAAAACGATGATTTTGTAAGCCCCTGTAACAATTATATGAGACTCTGATTGATCAAAATACCTGAAAGCATAGTCTGAGAGAATCTACGGCCCAAATAACGATGTTCTGGTTTATTGCGGTTTTTGATATCCCTACTAGTAATAGTTAGGGGTGATGGCGGGGGGGTTATTAAATGCCGACAACCGTAAGTTCAAACTGTATGTCTAGACGATCGAAAATCCTAAGTGGAATTTCAGCACAATAAAAAATAGTACATTTCTATATCTCTTGAGACACTTTAATCAGATGTGCAATCAGGATTACTTCATTCAGGATCTGTCCAGATGTTTAGGAAATAAAAGGGTTTGAGAAAAGTTAATTTTCCTTGGATTTATACAAGTAGAATTTATGAAAAATTGAGTTCTGTGACTGGGAATTTAACTTCTAATGAGTTGTATGTGACTTTTGTGACATATGGTGTAACTGGATCAGTTTTAGACAATGTTCATTAAAATTTCGAGACAGCTCACTTTAAATGTCCTGGCTCGGGAAAAATTTGAACATTATTGTGCCCGGTTGGCTGACTCGCTTCTGAAAATCTAATCAATTTTTTTATTTTTTCGAACCCTTGTTTTTTTTCTGGAATTCTGGTTGAATTTCAAAAATTGAGAATCTTTTTTCTATTTTGTTGGCAGATAAAACATTAGCTCTATACGTTCGTTTTCACAAACGTTATTTCAAAGTTTCTTGTGAACGAATGAAAAAAAATTTAATTCTAATAAAAAAACTTTAAATATACATCTAAACATAAATATACATAAACAATCTATCATTTATTCCTGTGTATGGCACATAAAGAAGAATTTAGTGAAATATCCTGGTTAACGCCGTCACAATCAGGTAACCACAACTTGAATTCCATGAAAACAAACCAGAAAAGCCCATTAAATGCTTAAGTTAATCACTACTCCTTCATACAGTCGGTGCAGCGGGTTATGTCTTGTAAAACTGTTGCCATTCACATCCTAAATTTTCCGTTTTTTTCTGATTTTAACGGGAATATGATGACAAAAATTGGTGGGTATATTGAATAGGATCTGGCGCACCTGGCGCACTTTGTCAGTTCGATCAGTTCGACAGATAGTTACAAAAAATCTTTCACAGGCGGAAAAAATGACGAGAACGTACACGGACCATAAATTTGTAGTAAACGTGATGTTTCAGGAGTAGAAATGACTTTTTTATTATACTTGCTGACTGAAAAGGTGCGCCAGAACCTATTCTACATCTCCACCAATTTTCACCATCATATTCCCGTTATAATTAGAGAAAAAACACTTTAGGATGTGAATGGCAACAGTTTTACAAGACATAACCCGCTGCACCGACTAGTGATCACTAACGAAACGAACCTTATCGAAACTTCCGAAACGAACCTTCCTCCCGAAATATGTTACTTCGTTTCGATATTCTCGAAACGAAATTCCATAAGTTTCGTTTCGATTGCTACCGAAACGAAAAATTTCGATAAGAGTTTCGATTCGATTTGTGGGTTTTCAGTAACTGTGAACAACCTATCTAACCATTCACTTACTCACTTACTCACTTACTCACTCACTTACTCACTCACTCACTTACTCACTTACTCACTCACTTACTCACTCACTCACTTACTCACTTACTCACATACTCACTCACTTACTCAATTACTCACTCACTTACTCACTCACTCACTCACTTACTCACTCACTCACTCACTCACTCACTCACTCACTTACTCACTCACTCACTCACTTACTCACTCACTCACTCACTTACTCACTTACTCACTCACTTACTCACTCACTCACTCACTTACTCACTCACTCACTCACTCACTCACTTACTCAATCACTTACTCACTTACTCACTCACTTACTCACTCACTTACTCACTCACTTACTCACTCACTCACTTACTCACTCACTTACTCACTCACTTACTCACTAACTCACCCACTCACCCACTCGCTGACTCACCGACTAATGTTTTATATAATGGAAGTGTCTATGAAACGTGAGCTATACGTCTCATGTGTCTATGGAGGTTTGGTTGTAAGAATAAAATAGTTTATTAAAACTTATCAAAACCCTTAAAGAAACTTTCTTCGTTTCGGTAGCTAACGAAACGAAACACGGAATTTTCGTTTCGAATCAATCGAAACGAAACTCAAAAATTTCGTTTCGTTTCGTTCGTTAGTGATCACTAGCACCGACTGTGAGTGAGTGTAAGGCAAAAACATTTTATCACTTATTAGGTCCTTCAAAAAGTTCGTGACCCAATATGCGTTGATTGGTCCCAGACATTCGGCACTGTATGTGCGTATACTGCAGATCAATAGTACTTTCGAGTAAGCTCAGGCTCCCTTCCACTGAGCTCAGGGCAATTCTGAATAATGACGATCAGAGCATGCGCATTGTTTGGAATTGTGCATACAGTCAGTGCAGCGGGTTATGTCTTGTAAAACTGTTGCCATTCATCCTTAAATTGCTTTTTTCTCTAATTATAACGGGAATATGATGGTGAAAATTGGTGGAGATGTAGAATAGATTCTGGCGCACCCTTTCAGTCAGCAAGTATAATAAAAAAGTCATTTCTACTCCTGAAACATCACCTTTACTACAAATTAAAGTCCGTGTACGTTCACGTCATTTTTTCCGCCTGTGAAAGATTTTTTTTAACTATCTGTCGAACTGATCGAACTGACAAGGTGCGCCAGGTGCGCCAGATCCTATTCAATACACCCACCAATTTTTGTCATCATATTCCCGTTATAATCAGAAAAAAACGGAAATTTAGGATGTGAATGGCAACAGTTTTACAAGACATAACCCGCTGCACCGACTGTATGAAGGAGTAGTGATTAACTTAAGCATTTAATAAGCTTTTCTGGTTTGTTTTCATGGAATTCAAGTTGTGGTTACCTGATTGTGACGGCGTTAATCAGGATATTTCACTAAATTCTTCTTTATGTGCCATACACAGGAATAAATGATAGATTGTTTATGTATATTTATGTTTAGATGTACAGGGTGTCCCATCCTTAACCGCCGATGTTGACGGCTTGGCGTTTGAGTTGTACTGATTCTATAAAATTGAAATTTCGTTTTCAGATAAACAAGTCTTTGGCAATTTGTTTGACGCTTACCAGAAGCTATTTGGACGTTTGTAGCTAATTTTACAAGCAATTGAAAAAATGCCCATTTTCGGGCTTGTTTTCCTCCTTGTATGCCAAATTTTTTGTAAAAAAAAGTCAATAAAAAAGGCACTAAAAGAGCGAAGCATCACAGAAAATATAACAACACATAATTATGGAACAGTAAAACGGAAACTGACTCGCTCAACTTTTGACTTGGGTACCTCCAAGATCCTAACATCGTCCCAACAACAAGGCACGGCTTCATAATTTGGCCATGCCAGTTGCACCCTTCATTTGAAGGATAAAAAGACGTGACTGGTCCGTATTCTCAAAGCTCCCCAGTTATACGTGTTCTCTCAAACCACCCTAGAGCTAGGAGTCCAGAGGGATCAGGTTTGGCCATCTGGCAGGCCACATAAGTTGTCCTTCTCTGCCGATAAAGGAACCGGGAAAGGTCTCATTGGGCCAATCTCGGGTGATACTGGCATAATGAGCCGTTGCACCGTACTGTTGCAACAACAAGTCACCTTCATAAATTCAGTCGAAGCAACAGAAATTAGTCGAAGCAACAGAAGTTTTTGCTAAAGAGCCAGGATGGTTCTGCAGCGCGTTGTGTCAGCATCACCCCCGAGATTGTCCCAATGAGACCTTGCCCGTTTGTTGGGAACGATGGTAGGATCTAGGAGATACACAAGTCATACGTTGAACGGGTCAACTTGCTTTTTCTGTTCTATTATGTGTTGTTATATTTTCTGTGATGCTTCGCTCTTTTAATGCCTTTTTTAATTAACTTTTTTGACAAAAATTCACAAGGAAGAAAAGAAGTCCAAAAAATGGACATTTTTTCAATTGCTTGTAAAATTAGCTACAAACGTCGAATTAGCTTTTGTTAGGCGTCAAACAAATTGCCAAAGACTTGTTTATTTGAAAACGAAATTTCAATATTATAGATTTAATACAACTCAAACGCCAAGCCGTCAATATCGGCGGTTAAGGATGGGACACCCTGTATGTTTAAAGTTTTTTTATTAGAATAATTTTTTTTTCATTCGTTCACAAGAAACTTTGAATTAACGTTTGTGAAAACGAACGTATAGAGCTAATGTTTTATCTGCCAACAAAATAGAAAAAAGATTCTCAATTTTGAAATTCAACCAGAATTTCAGAAAAAAACAAGGGTTCGAAAGAATAAAAAAATTGATTAGATTTTCAGAAGCGAGTCAGCCAACCGGGCACAATAATGTTCAAATTTTTCCTGAGCCAGGACATTTAAAGTGAGCTGTCTCGAAATTTTAATGAACATTGTCTAAAACTGATCCAATTCCACCATATGTCACAAAAGTCACAAAAATGAAGGACTGTCGTGGATTTGAATAAAAATAGAGTTACTGTTTCATACTGAGAATTAAAGCAGTTCAGAACTCAAATATTTGCTTCATTTTGCGTATATTTCAAAATGTTGAGTATCGTATGCAACAGGACGCCGAACATCTTGACTGAAGAAAAAACCTCACGCATGTTACGTAAGTAAACCTGATTCCGATTTTTTGCTTAGTTAATCGTGATTATTATACATACCGGGAATAAGTTCGTAGTGATTTTCATGTTTTCAATTAACGGTACTCATTAGTCGTATACAAATTCGTGAAATTTTAAAAATAAGCCCCTTCATAGTGAAATTACTTAACAAGCCTTTGTAAGTCGACGATATGAGCGACAGCGGCCTGATTTTCAGCACTTTCTTGTTGATTAGTTTCATCTTTAGCCAGTTTACTAGCCGTGTCCAACGCTCGCAGAGTTTCTTCCACCGTTTTCTCAAGTTCTGATTGTGTGGAAGCCCATGATTTTCCATCCACCTGTGAAGCAAGACAAATACATGTTTTTAACATCTATTTGGTGTCCTATGAGGCAGAATTTCTAGAAGTGAAATCAAAGCCGATTTACGCATCTCATGATAAGTTCTTACTTCATTTAATCATCAAATCAAGTGGAATCCCTCTTTTGTGCGTAAAAAAATACTAATTTGTTCCTTAAGATGCTTGTGAAATGGCCTGAAAACTGTCAATTTCCCCCTCTCTGACATATGTAATTCCCCTCCCTTTGAGAACTAGCTCGTCCGCCAATTCCATCGCTCTATGGTTCATGACTGCCGTTCACAGTTGCATCGTCGCGTGTTGAAAAGTTATCATTGTGGAAATCAGATAAAAGCAGTGTTATCTGTAATAAGTGGCTTTCGGCCGAACGGTTCTTGAAGACTGGTAGTCTACCCTGATTGGTTCTTTTAATGAACACTCGATTGTAATGTAACCGATGGCGATCTGCATCTTTGCTCTGTTAGCGAGTAAAAAAATAGCACATTCACCTCACATCCTTCTGTTGCGTCAATTTTCACACCGGACACATGTTTCATGATTTTCGAAACGCCACGTATTGACTCCTCAAATGCCACAGCCAGCTGATGCATGTTGTTCGTTGCGAAATCATCTGTTGTTATAAAAAAAACATACACGCATTGAACTAGTGATATAATCAGTTCAAAGCGTTTCTAATTCTTCTTTCTGTTCACGAATGAATGATGTACAGTCTTTTGAATTGGGTTGTCGGTGAAATGTGACAGGTCTGCCAAGAAACGTTTTCATATACGTTCTCTATTCAATGATGATGCAAACTTAACCTGTTTTTGTTCACTTTGAATTCAACTAAAAACACTACAGTCTATTTTTTATGACGTCTTTTTTCAGACGGTTTTTGTGAAGAGTCGAAAATATGTTTTATTCAATTTGGCTTCATCCAATCGAGTTAGAGTACCGCAATCATAAGTATTACTATGTACAGGGTATCACACTTAAAAGTCTCAATGAGAATGGCGTTTAATTTCTGATTAAAGCGACCAAATCCAAAAAAAATTGCACCAGTTTGTAAACAAATTTTGACAAATTTTTTTGACATTTAAGGCTAAAATTTCCGAACCCCTTCATTTTCGTACCTTTCTACCATCGGCTTCGCAGGATATTCAGTTTTCCTTTTTACGATTAAGATCTCAAACAAAAAGAAAAAAACTGGAAAAAAGTCACTCCCATGTAAAAACAACAAAATAAAACCATTTACATGTTAAATAAATGAGTAGAATAATAGGAACGAGGCCAACATGTAACTTTCTTCACAGTTCAAAATGTCCTTCAAAACCACGAGCTCTTGGGTTATCAAGTGTTTTGTCAGACAAATCCTCGTTATCCGACAGTTCTTGTTGATTCAAACGGCAGAATGAAATTGTAAAGCTGGCTTTGTATCTCATTATATATGAAATACATTAAACAAAAACTTCCTAATATTACTTCTTCAAGACCATCTAATGATAGTTTTGGGCTACCAATTGTTGATGATGCATCTGCCGCAAATGCCTTTTCAATTTTCTTTTCGTCTACATTTAATAACACTGATTATTCTGATGATGATATTCTTCTTTGCTGCAATTTTGACCTCCCATCAATTGATTATATTCAATCGGTTCCATTTTTACACCTGATGACATTGTAAAATATACTAATATGCTTTCAAACAAATTAACTCATGTCACTAATGATTTTTCTCCTTTTTGCTCAAAAAATTTGTCCATTGCTTTAGTATTCCTTTGTCTTTCTTAGTCAATGTCGTTATATCGAAACGGGTCATTCTTGATGCTTGGCGTCTTAGCACAATTACTCCGATACCTAAGCTACCCTCTCCTGATTCAGTTACTCAGTTTCGGCCTATCTCAATTACCTGCTCAGACGGCAAGCTATTTGAATATTTCCTTAAGGACTTACTTTTTGAACAATTTAACTCCAATTGTCTAATCTCACCTCACCAATTCGGTTTCATTACCGGTAGATCAACTTGTGGAAATCTTCTCTCATACATTCACAATATCCTTACCTATATTGATAATCGTATACCTGTCGATGTAATCTATTTAGATTTTGCGAAGGCCTTTGACAAAGTGCCTCATAAATTTATTATTGCTAAATTACATAAATATAAAGTTAACACACATCTTATCTCCATCATTCAAAACTGGCTCACCAACAGGTCTCAGGCCGTTCGCTTTAATAATTGTACTTCATCATACAAACCAGTCCTTAGTGGTGTACCTCAAGGTACTGTCCTTGGACCTATTCTATTTGTAATCTTCACCTTTGATTTAATTAATATTATTAAATGTCCATTTTTTTATGCTGATGATTCTAAAATCTTACAGCCGGTTCATTCCGTCACTAATTGCTTGGAACTCCAAAGTGATGTCAATAACATAATCTTATGGTGCAAAAACAATGGCATTTCCCTCAACAATAGTAAATCGCTAATCATTCATTTCGGAGCCAACAATCCTGAATATATTTATGATGCTGATGGAATTCCTATTACTGCTGTTGATCAGGTTAGGGATCTTGGTGTTATTATTGACTCTAAACTCTCGTTTAATCAACATATCTCTAACATAACACACAAGGCTAATCAAAAGGTAGCTATTCTTCGTAATACTTTTTATGCCAAGGATCCCTTATTTCATATACAACTATTTAAAACATTTATATTACCTATAATTGATTATTGTTCTCCTGCCGTAATATATAGTACTAAAAAACAACTTAAAGATCTTGAGTCAATACAAAAAAAGTTTACTTTGTATACTTTAAATCTTTTCGATATACCCTACACAGATAGACTTAATTCTAATGGCTTACCTACCATTGAAAATAGATTATTGACCAATGATCTTGTTGCTGTTCGTGATTATTTTGCAAATTCTTTATATCTAAACTTTAATCCTTTTCAATTATCAACCAGTAATACCCGTAATGCTCTTTTTAAAACCCGCTGTTTGACTTCCATCTACGCTAATTTCTGGTCCAAAAGAGTCCTTAACACATATGAAAAAATATCCAAAGGTGATCTTAAAAATCGCAAATTAATCAGTAAATTTATTGAACAGCGGGATATCAATATGCTTTAATTTATTAATTTTTTATATGACTAATATTTGTAATTTTTTGCTTTCCGATCAACCTTTTACTTTTCCCGATTACTCTCCTTGTATGTTTTCCTGACCCAATGATCGAGACAAATAAAATAAAATAAAAAAAAAATTATCCTGCGAAGCCGACGGTAGATAAGTACGAAAATGAGGGGTTTCGGGAATTTTGACCTGAAAATTTCTTAGGAAAAGCAAAAAAAAATTTCAGTTTCAAAAAAATATTAACTCTTAAATATTATTCAAAAACAGGCGCAAAAAATTTAAAATTGGTTCATTCTATCAAAAATAAAATCATGAGATGAAGCAGTATGTAGTTCCGAAGTTGTAATGTTTATATCCGCTACTTTGTTTAGCCACTTTGCTACAAAATGTGATTTTTTGTGATTGTGACATTAATAATGAAGAAAGTCATCAATAAGTCAATGATTGAAAGAGTTGGCAGTCATTTTTGAAGCTGTTTGGGTGCCCGTGAGATTATTGATAGTGTTACTAACGTTTTATGTTCAATCTTCTGGATTGTTCTCTGAATAAAACACCAACGCAAAAACCGCTTGCAGATTGCGGTTTTTATGGGAATTGCAAGTGATATTTTTTATAGGACACCCTGTATATAGCCAAAAAGTGAGGCGCTACTATGCAGCCACTGGTGAATTTTACAGTACAGTGCTGAATAAGAATGATGTTTTCTGAGCATTGCAACATGTAATAAAAAAAAACAGTTAGGTTTTAACCTGGCAGAGGCGGGCAACCTTCGCGTTTGTAGTTCCGGCCCGTAATTTTCACGATGCGGTCCTTTGCGTCGTCTCCCAGAAGGCAGTGTTTAGAGTCCACACTTCGAAGGATACGTGTCCTGCAAAAGCACTAGTTTCAAGGGTAGGTCTTTGTGAGACTATTATTCACAGACGAACAAACTAACTATCGAAAGTTATGCAGGGCACCCACTCAAAAGTTTCGGGAAGAATGTGCTCTCATTTCTTATACGATTGCCTTATTTGAAAAAAATTAATATCAATTTTTAAACAACTGTTGACTATTTTTTTACGCTAAAATTAAAAAAGTTGAATCACAACAAAGTTAAGGGCCTACTGTAATTTTCAAAACCTCCTCATTTTCATATTGTTCGCTCATGTATTTCACTGATTTCACTGCTACTGTTGTATTCTAAGACAACACTATTGCAAAAAGAAGATGTTGTTCGAAAGTAAAACTAAATTTGGATTGACTTAAATCCCAAAGAACATTAAATGAATCATAATCAGCTTCTCAACATGACCAGTCGGCTTTACATCGAGTCGGACTCTGCGTTACTTTATTTCACGCACACAGGACAAACAGTTCATAATTTGATAAGATGGGTGCCCATTTCGCTAACTAGCGATTCAAAAATACAAATAAACCCAAAACTGTTCCACTTTGACCAGTTTTGAACGACGCACCCCCAAACCTTAGTTCAATTAGTGCGTCAATGAAACATGACATACTGAACTATGCACCTACCACCGTGCCAAAATGCGAAAATGAGGAGGTTTTAAAATGTTGTCCTTAAATTTTTTGTGATTCAGCTTTTTCAAAAGTATAAAAAAGTCAAAAGTTAGTAGCCTAATTTTGCCTCTCCGTGAATTCAAAATAAAAAAGCCGAATTTGGGATTTTGACAAAAAACCGGTAACGTTTCCAAATATGCACCCTGTACACAAAAAAATGTCTGCCGAACTATCTTGTTTTCATTCCACAAAAATTGTCCACAAAACTAGCTTTTGTTTCTTTTATAGCTGAAGGTGATGGTAGCCTTGAATGATACCGAGCGGTAAAAAAACTCAAGTACTTTGAAGTTCAATAACCTAGCGTTTCTGATTAGCGTACAACTTGCAGGTTTCATCGTCAACGTCATTATTCAGAAACACGAATACAGACAACGAAATCAGAAAACAACTTTACTTTAGATTTAACCAACCCGTACGATTCTCCGGCCAGGTCGACCGCATACAAGTCAACATCATCGTGTGATCCGAACTCTTTGATTGCTTTTTCCAGCTCGCTCAATGTTTTGTCGCTCACGACATCTTTTAGTCTTAACAGTGAATGTTGCTGTGTGAGTTTATGTGATGTTATGTGTGAGAGTATGTGTAGTGTAGTGTACCATCCATACCCAGTGCAGCAGCCTGCGTGGGTGTGAGTCAACGAAGGTGCGTGTGTGTGTGCCGGCAGTGGTCAGGGTAGTGGTGCGTGCGTGTGTGTGTGTGTGTGTATGTGTGTTGTGTATGAAGTGTAGTGTGCAGAGGAATGTATGTATGTGATGTGATGTGGCCATGCGAGGCATGGCGGCATTGAATTATTCAATTCAATCGGTTTTTACCCATTGAAACTTGAAATTAATTCGGCAACAATAATTACATCGCTTGAAATCGAGGAGATTTTTATATGCTATTAGCTGCCAATCGTGCGACCGTCGACAGCAGCGTGTGAGCTCATCTGCGCTGGTGTGTGAGTGAGTGTGTGCAGGCGAGTGAAAATGACATGTATGCAGTGAAAGTGTATGTGACTGTCAAGTGAAATTGTATATGCCAGTGAAGTAAAAGTGTATGTGCCTGTGAAGGGATATTATTTGTGGAGTGAAGTGAAATTGAGTGCTGGAGGAATTTTTTTTTCATTATTATTTGAAAATTATCATTCATCCTTATTATTCGTTATTATTAGAAAATTATTATTTGAATTACGTGACTCGATTCCAGTGCACTGTTGTGTTGCCGAAATTCCTGTGTATTTAGTGTGTACATAATTGTGCAATGTGTGATTTTACTTCAAATGAGTGAATTGTCAGGCAACTTTTTGGTAAACCGAAGTGTTGTGTGAAAGAAATTTTACAGTGCTTTCCAATTTATTCGTGAATTTATTGTATGAAATTGTGAGATAATTGATTTATTATTTCAGGGTTAATTATTAAATTCAATTACAATCAGTTGAGTGATAATTAAGTGAAATGAACATAAAGTTTTGTGATAATTCCAGTTTTTGTCGTGTTTTTGATAGAACTGAAGTGTAAAGGGTCTTTAAGTAAGTCGTTATATACAAAATTACACCACTATCTTACCATGTGAAAACAAAATGTCGGGTCAACCAAGACAAAGGTTGGGACTTCTGCGAGAACAGATCAAACGTCAAATTCGCGAGTGCCCAAAATTTGATCAGTTAGCTTCCTGTACGGATATAAACATGAAAACCGATGAGTTGGATGACAGTTTGTTTGACATATTGTTGAATCATCAGAAAATCTCGAATTCAGTGCAAGATGCAATGATGATTGACAAAGACTGGTTGATGTACATATATGGACACATTGGCAGGCCCGGAATCAATGAAAGAAAGAAATGCATTCGACAAACAGCAAAAAACTGATAATTTGGCTGTTGTGGAATATAATAATCTAACTGGCGGTCAAAACTGAAAGCCATATGCATCTGAGGGATTTCAAGGGTGGTCAGTCACCAACTACATATACCCCAGCAGGCAAATAATTAGCAGACGATGGCATATACACCTGCTCCAGTGAATGCGGCAACAAACAATCAAATCAATCACAACGCTGTGACGCCCGTTCATCTACCGAAACTTGAGTTGAAAGACGTTATTAAGTTCGATGGTGCACCGCGAGAATATCTGCCGTTCATGGACAGCTTCGAGTCATTTGTTCATCGGCAAAGGATTGACGATGTAGTGAAGCTGACCTATTTGAAGTCAGTTCTACAAGGTCGAGCCTATGATGCACTTAGAGGTGTACCGATGACGAGTTCATCCTATTTAGAAGCCCGATACATTATGCAAACGCGGTTTAAAATTCCCGTGCAGCTGAAAGAAGTATTATACGACAATTTCCGTAGGATGAAGACGGTGTACACGTTAGCTGATTTAGCCAAATTTACCAATCGGTTGGATGAAACGATGAGGCTACTGAAGTTACATCAATAAGATCCCGATAAGTCCGGTTCCAGTTGTGCTGGTTTCTATACTGAAGTAAAAGCTGCCCATTGATGTTTTCAAAGAAGTGAAATGTGTGTACACTGGAGGGACTGAGGGACATAATGTACAATATCGTGGCCATACGTGAACGAGTGGCAAAAGTTACTCAGATACAGAAGAATTCGAACACGAACAATCGAAACGAACGATCGGTGTTTACAGTGCATTACCCACAATTCGTGCATGTGGTTCTAACAACAAAAGACCAACCAACAATCACAACAGCAAGAACAACAACGAGCCGAATCGAAGATACACTAGGACTGGGACTGCATTCCAAAAGTGTGGGAGGCGTCCGTGTATGTCATGTGGTCAGCAACATTTTGAAACGGACTGTCGGCAGTATAGCACGATCGATATGCAAACTCAGTGTCTGAGGAACACGCGGTGTTATTTCAAGTGTGGCTTGCCGAATCACGTTGCAGCCAAGTGTTTCCAGCAAGTGCAGTATCTTTGATGCCGAAGATCGAACATGTCTGCGATTTGTTATCAGAAATTTGGGACACCGTCGAATCGACCGTCATTCAGATATGATGCGCAACAACGACAACATGGAGCATCGTCAGGTAGTGAAGCTCCATCGACCAGTGAAGTGCACACGACAAACAGCGAAGTCGTGTCCTTGGTCACAGGAGCGCATCAACATTACTCGGTTCCATCAGCGGCGCTCATGATTGTGCAAGCAAAGGTGTTCAACCCGGACGAACCAGATAAGATGGAAACAGCCCACGTTTTCCTGAACAATGGAAGTCATAGAACATTCGTATCAAAGGAACTAACACAGAAGTTGGGACTCAGTACCACTCAACAAGAGACGCTATCCGTTTATGGCTTCGGTGCACAAACGCAAAACAATTTTCCGTCAGATCGTGTTAACCTGAGTTTGGTATTGGAGGACCAGGGAGCATTTACAGATGGTGAAATGACCCTTAGTGTTAATGTGGTACCGGGTAAATACATCACACATCCACAAATTGCCATTCATTTGGGAGCAAAGATTGTACGATAACTGTGACACCAGTGATCGTAATGATTCGACACCTTGTTGGCTGTGGTCGGATTCAGTGGCAGTGAACGTCTCACCGGTACTGCTCGATTCATCGACTCTGCCTTTAGCTCAGTCTGGTTTCGTTGAACAAACTTGATCTTCCTATCCTTCTTCTTCACGGTTTCTTCTCTCGCGAATCGTTTGTCTTTGATCTGACGCGATTTTTGTGCTTCTCGTGGATACGGCAATTTCACATATTTGGAGACCGTTCTTCCGTTCGCCTTTCTAACATCACCGGTACACACATTTTTATCAAACTTATTGTGCCGTCGCACGATTTTTTCCATTTTGCACAATCGTCGTCGTATCCAGTCTCCACATCATCCACATAAGCACTGAAAGACGGCTTCAATTCTGTTTTCACATCTTGAGTCTTCTCTATTCTTCGTAGAATGAAGTTGAACGGTATGAAATTCGTGTTTGTTGAGTGCCTCCTTCACCAACTTCAGGTTGGATCTTTCATATTTTTTTACACTGTCACCACACATGAAAACCGTAACTGTCGAGGTTACCACCATATTGCTAGAGACATGTGAGGCTCCAGTAAATACCGAACCTAACTTTGTCAGCACGAGTTTCAAAACTGATGGTAGATGCGTCACTGATCCGCTGATCAGATGATCAGTATGTCCGGTCAAACCTTCTGATTGTTCGTCTTTGTTTGCACTTTCGGGTATGTTTTCAGCACATTTCCATCTTCCACATGCACTATCGTCTTCATTTATGGATGTTTGATATACTTACCCGGTACCACATCAGCTTTAAGGGTCATTTTATCATCTGTAAATGCACCCTGGTCTTCCAAAACCAAACTCAGGTTAACACGATCTGACGGAAAATTGCTTGGCGTTTGTGCACCGAAGCCATAAACGGATAGCGTCTCTTGTTGAGTGGTACTGAGTCCCAACTTATGTTTTTGTTCCTTTGACTCGATTGTTCTTTGACTTCCATTGTTCAGGAAAACTTGGGCTGTTTCCATATTATCTGGTTTGTCCGGGTTGAACACCTTTACTTGCACAATCATCAGCGCAGCTGATGGAACCGAGTAATGTTGATGCGCTCATGTCACCGACGACACCACTTTGCTGTTTTTCATGTGCACTACACTGGTCGATGGAGCTTCACAACCTGACGATCCTCCTTGTTGTTGTTGTTGCGCATCATATCTGAATGACGGTCAATTCGACGGTATCCCAAATTTCTGGTAACAAATCGCATACATGTTACTGAAATTGTTTAATGAAACTCATCTCAACAGGCGGGAAAAGGTAAACTCTACTGAAACAATATATCAAAACAACAGAAGTCCATGTTTCAGTGACAAATCTCATCGATGGGACACATCATTGTATATGACTGTGTAAGGCTGCTGTAAAAATGTGCGAGCCACTTATTCAGTCAAAATTGCACAACTCTCTCAAACCCGAACCGATCCTAACGAAATTATCAAAATAACTGAGGTTAACATATGGCGAAAACGGTGGCCAAAAAGGATTCTTTTCCGTAAATAATGATTCTGATTGTCATTCAAAATGACCATCTTTTTAGTAATAACTGAATTTTTTTTGTAATGATAATTATATAAGTAGTCTGTATACCCCCATAGACTTATATCTTTTTAGTGTATTCATGTGCACCCACGAATGGATATTACCCGTTTCGTTATCAACTAAAAAGCCCATCTTCAACATTTCGTTAAAAATGGCTGTATAATGCATGATGTAACTCAGGTGCAGATGATTTTGCGATATTTAGGTAATCTGAAAAGTAAAACAACATATAGAATTGTGTGTTTGTTTTCATATAATATAACCATTCGATTAGCTGAAATTAGCGTCTAATTGGTACATGAAGTGCTAATTTTACGCATGTGAAACGTGAATGCAGTAAGACGCGTGCGCGCCTTCATCAGACATTAAGGTCAATTAATATGCATGTAAAGCGTTTCACATGCATGCAGGTTTATTAAATAGTCATATGCACAAGTTGAATGTTAAAGATATTAGATAAAACGGTCAAACAGAAGTTTTAATCCACAGTAAAGCCTGTTGGGATTCAATAAAGAGATGGTAAAAGTGAAGACGACATTTGATATGTATGAGGCGATTGATCTATATTACACATGAACAGTGCAATGCAGGAGTACCTGTGGTGTAGCGGTTAGCACGTCCGTGTACTGAACGGAAGGTCGTGGGTTCGAATCCTACCAGGATACTTGAAATTTTTCAGTTTCTTGGTAGGACTAGAATTCGTTTACTAATACATATGTACATGCGAGAATATCGGATGATAGGTGAAGTCAGAAGCAGAGCGATTAGATTCGATGAATGAGCAACTCCTCAATTCTGCGGGTACGTACACTAACCTTCAGATTTTTCATAAAGTAACAAACATATTGGCTTAAATACGACAAAATGAAGCCACAAAGTGAAAATTAGACGTTTATCTGACACGCGCACAATGATGATGGAACGCGATGAACAGAGATTAAAGCACCCGGAACGAACGAAATTGGTGAATGAAGCTGCTAGGGTTCGGGGAGGCTATTTATACTAAACTTTGACCCAACCTTTACATTGCATAAGTTATAAAAACTATTTTGAATTTCATATCCAGGCTATGCATAAAAACATTTGAATCATTCCTGACCTATCAATCATTCTGGTGTTAACCTTCGAATCTCTTATTATCTCATTTCGCTAAATTCCGATCCCGAACGGCAATTTCCGATCCGCGCACGGCAATTTTCGAAAGGAGGAAAACTGTGGTTTTCCAAGCGATTTTACCTGTTATCTATGGTTTTACCTTAATAATAATTTTGTTCTTAGAAAACGTCAATGAAATCCGCTATTTCCTGTCCTTCCAATCCGCTCTTAAAGCTACCGTAATCACTGTTTGTACATGTAATACATAGTAGAAGTCAATTATCTGTTCATTCACTAAACCCCTCTGTTCTCTATCATGTGCACCCAGTAAATTACACATCATATCAGCGGGTGAGAATGCACCGAGCAATGCAGATAAACATAGTTTGATGAATTGCAAAAAACTGACATTTTATTTCTAAAACAATATTATTTGAATCTCCGAATTTTTTAAGATCAGCATACTTGTGATGTCTCATCTCATCCGCTGATGGTAATGCTTCTGCTTAGTATAACATTGTAGAAGTCCATTATCTGGTCATTTACTAACCCCCTCCGTTCTCTATCATGTACACCGAGTAAATTACCCCTCATATGAGCGGGGGAGAATGCATCGAGGAATGCAGAGAAACATAGTTTTCCAAGCGATTTTACATGTTATCTATTGTTTTACCTTAATTAAAATTTTGTTTTTAGAAAACATCAAAAGTCAGCTATTTCCTGTCCTTCCCATCCGCTCTAATGTGTTGATCATCTGTCAATCAAACAATCAAACCGACCCCCCCTCCCTCCATCTCGGCTACCGTAATATCTGTTTGTACATGTATTACAATATAGTTTTACAAACCTTTACTTGCACTAAGTTTAGTATAAATAGCCCTCCTAACCCAAGTAGCTTCATTCATCGATTTCGTTAGTTCCGTGTGCTTTAATCTCTGTCATCGCCTTCCATCATCATTGTGCATCATTCACCGCCTGCCAGATAAACATCTAATTTTCATTTGACGTCTTTTTCTCTTTGAATATGGCTTATATGAAATATCTGAAGGTTAGTATGCATACCCGCAGAATTGAGCTGTTGCTCATTCATCGAATCTAATCGCTCTGCTTCTAAATCCACCTTCCTTATTCTCGTACATATGTAGATCAATTGACTCCTACATCTACAGTACACGACAAAAAGATGTGTCGAAAATCGCAACATATCGCGACGCATCGCGATATGTTGCGATTTTCGACACATCTTTTTGTCGTGTACTGTACATACAATACAAATGTCGTCTTCGGTTTTACCATCGCTTCATAAAACGCCAACAGGTTTTATTGTGGGATAATACTTCGGTTTGGCAGTTTTATCTATTATACTCAACTTTTGTCTTGTGGATGTGACTAATTATATGCCCTGCATGCAGGTACTTTGTACTCCTCATCTTTTTTTCAGCTTTTCTAATACTATTTATAATTTCTTATTGGCTAACGTTGATTATAATAGCATCCAAAGTCCGATGTTTCATAATTTTCATGTTTTTATTGGTGTCACGGTTAAGTTCACGGTAAGCATAACATAAATATGTCTGTAAAGCGCAGAAAATTATAATCACTGTGAGGTACATTAAAAGTCTATATGTGAGTCAAAAAAGTTTTAAAGAAAAGACAATTCAATTTATACCATAACACATAAAAAGATCAAAGCCCAAAACCTCTTCCCTGTCATTTTCATATGAACCATAAAACATGGTTACCTGGATAATGTTATCTTATTAACTGGTGAGTTTCCATTCAAGTAGATCACACCACCACTCTCTCCATCTTGTCACATTCTTCTTCTCGCATCTCATTTTTCTCATCACCTGTCTTCTCAACTGATTTCTTTCCATTCTCACCTGATTCAGAGTCAGCCGTAAAGCCGAAACAGAAACAAGGTTTGTTTGGACTCAGTCAATCCTCACATATGTGTACGCGGTGATCTTCCTTCGTGAAACAAACACCAGAAATGGTTTCTTTAGTTGAGGTAACGGATTTCATGGTTTCATAATGCGAAGTTTCTCAAAAAGGAGAAGTTCTGGGCTTTCATGTTGCGATTGTTATAAAATATATCTTAGGTATCATATAAATTTAAACGTCAAGAGTAAGAAAAAAACAAATTCGAGGTAATTAAATTCATACAAATAAAAGTTAGCACTTTTATAAAATATCACTAGGCGATACAATTGAATATCTACGCATAAGTTCAGAGAAAATAACAAAGTCCAGGGGCTTTTTCCCGGTCTTGTATAAAAACCATTGAATAAGTAAGTGAGCCGGTGACCCGGTTCTCTGATTAACTGGGGAGTTTCCGGTATATGAGTCGATAAGCGACAGCAGTCTTTGTGAGAGCTGTGTGCATGTAATATAAGATATTAAGGTCTGTATAGGGGTATTGTGGGGCTGGGATTCCAAATATGGCATCATATTTTGAATCGGGCCCACGGACGCGTCCCTACGGCCGGAATGGGGTGTCCGTTGGGAGAGAACATGCCCAAACGTTGCGTTAAGGGTGATTTAACAACGAGAAATCGATTCAGCATACTCAATAACCCCCGTATCCTTACTTTGAGGCCCGACGGCCGTCTCTAGGCCGGCCCAGCAGGGTTTTGGATAGATCACACATCCGCTTTCATCAACCGTCAACTTTTGCATAATCTTCTTCTCCAACTTTATGTTTTTTACTATCTGTCTTCTCAACTTTGTTCGTTGCATTTTCACCTGATTCAATGTCAGCCTTAAAGCCGAAACAGAAACAAGGTTGGTCTGGAATCAGTCCACGTTCACGTATTAGCAGTCGGTGATCTTCCGTTGTGAAATCAAACACCAGATAATTCCAAGGAATCTTTAGTTCAAGTAACAATTTATATGGTTCTATAACACGGTGTTTTTCAAACGGGAAAAAGGTTCTGGCCAAATAATAAATAACAGGTATGATGCGACGGTTCACGAACACGACCAGGTATGTGGTGCTCCGCAATAGTGTGGATAAACAGGCCTCTTGAGATGTCGTAACGCTTGACAAATCCTGAAGTATTAAAATACAGGTTATCGATGAGTGGTGACTCAAAATAGAAAATATGTCAGTTAAACTTTTGCACTTACCAGGACCGGTAAAAATGTCATCTAAAACTAAACATTTACTTGTACTTTTTGAGGTTTTGAATAGTTTGTTCTCAACTATTTCAGTTTCCGGATAGCCCTCTCTCCAAAAAATAGGTAGGTGCTTAAGTGACTCAAATAGCTCTGAATTTTCTGTGTGTTTTGCATAAACGTAACAAAGTTCTTCAAACGGGCGTTCAAAACACGATTCATTCTGCAGAAGTAAGTTTTTTACAAGGAAACTTTTACCACAATTTGAAGAACCAGTAATAATCAAACACGAAGGCGATTTAAGTCTCAAGTCAACAGTATTGACGTATGGTTACTGATGTCTATTGGGTCTGCTTTAAATAACCTTTGAAGTACGACATTCATCACAGCTTAGGATTGGTGTTGCTCGAGAAACCGCCATGGCGATCGATCTTGAACGATGCATCGTAGAAGCAGAAGAACAGTACCACCAATTTTTCGGTGTATGTGATCACAGGTGCCAGTTTCAGGTTCCCCCGTTGCAATGTCAGTGTTGCCCTTTTGAAGATTAATGCCATAGATTGAGTTCCCGTTATCGAATGTACCCAAAGTAATATTTGGGAATTTAGCATGCAGTTGATCAAAAAGGGCTGCATAGGGTTCATTCAGGTAATCTATCTGCTCTCTTTTTTCCATATTCATACCACGAACAGTCGGCAATATGCGTCCATTAGATTGAACAGTGATATTCTTCACGTTATGTGGTTTGAAATATATTGAACTAAATGTGTAACTACCTTTGTACTGCTCTTCGGTCAGCAAAACAATTGCAATCTTTTTAGGCAACTCCATTGTGTTCAAAGATCTTTTAAACGTTGATTGAGTGGCTGGACTAGCAAAGTTCAACACCTTACAACTTTCATATTGGATCACATTGACATCAGGTATTGGTTTGTTCAATCTACAACGAGGAACCTGAAGCTCGGCCTTAGTTATTTCCATTTTCAATGGTACGGACACTTCCGCAGCACTTTGTAAAAAGATATTTTCGGATTTCGCAGGAAACACCCGGAGAGTGAACCCGGTATTATCACTCAAATAACTGTGATTTTGTAGTAAATCAAGATATATTGGACTGAACACGGAATATTTTTTTCCGCTTTCGATGGAAAACGATCTCAGCCATTCATAATAACTCATTTGTTGATTCTTTAAAACCAGATTAGCTCTCAATGCATTGTCGCGATAAAAATGAGCTGATTGCAAAGCGAGATGCTCGGATTCCGATTTAAACAGTAAATATTTTAGATAAGAAGATCGGGTATAATCACGTTGTGCAGTTTCGCAAAGGGCTCCGTTCAGATACAAATGAGCATCTTCAAAAATGGATCCACCTACATTTTTTATTAAAGTAATTTTGTCATCAGGCTCCATTGACCCATTCATCATCTTTCTTTTTCTTCACAACAAAATCGACAAGCAAACGGATGTTTTTTGTATCAATAACCAAATTAGGGGCCGGTTGATCGTTGAATAAAAGTGGAGTTCTGCCACCAACACTGTCAACCGGCAGGGTTGTTTCGCATGAAACAATTTGAGTTGAGATGGAATCAATGGCATTGCGCCACTCACTTGCGATTAACTTCTTGCGAGTCATTTTCAAACTTTTCGAATCTGAATCAAGGCGAATAAATCAGTTTTTGGGGCTGTAACCGTCTTAGATGATCTGTTATATAGACTAACCGACAGCTGGTAATGAAGAGATTCATCAAGTGGAACATATTTCACTGTTGAAGGCACATGTTCAATGACTGTAGATTTAGTCGCAGTCGGCAAGTGTAAAAAATCTAATATGCTGCACGAATCACCGTGTGAGTTGACAAAATTGTGCTTTGCTTGATCACATGATATGTAAAACACGCTATTTTCTAATTCAGATTCAAACTGTTTAAAAGTTACCGGAAAATCTTTGAATTTTTGAATGTCAGAATTGATCAAAAGCTTTGGTAAACTGCGTATTTCGGCTAATGCGTCAGACAACACCAAGACAGATTATTTTTGAATTCGTAGCTTATAGCCGGTTTCATCATGCAAAATTTGCACCCTGCATCCGGTTGAACAGTTAGTATCGTAGACATCAATTAGTTGTTGAGTCAATTGGTTCATGACCTCTTCTTTTTCGCCGTTTGGAATTGGCTTGAACTTAACATAATGCTGATCATCGTTTTTGTTAGTGTGTATCATGTACAGCTCCGGCAACGTTAACCAATGCGGTACGGCTGAAAAGTAAAGAAGGCCGACTTCATACATTGATTTGGGTGGCGTCCAGAGTCTCTGGCAAACTAACTGAAGCAACTACCTCCCCAGGGTTTCTCTGCAAGTTTGAAACACCGAGGTAAAGATCTGTATCCATGACTGCGTGGCGGTAAACTGGTTCACTGGATCATTTATATAGACATTGAAGTGATGAATTTACTCATATGCCTCTAATTCTTGAGCATAATAGGTGCCAGATATTTCATCACCTTTATCATCAGCTATAGTGTACCTGTAAATACATACCTGCATAATTGTTCCTCCGTATTACTACGAATGTTTTGTCAGACCAGTAGCTATAGAATGATTTATGGAAAGGATTCAAGTCCAGTGCAACTTGCACTTTTGTGCCTATAGTTAAAGGATTGACTTCTTTTTCATTACGGTCTCCATACAGTTTATCGAACACCTCCATTTGATTTTCCCAGGTAACCTCATTAGAACTCAAGCCACCTAGACTTTTGTTTGGTCGGTTGTTTTTTGCTTCCACGAATTCTTTCAACAGGTCAACCCATTTATTAGTTCCCGTTGCATGCATATGCTTATAAATTTTTTCTAAAATGACGCGCCCGCTTATCTCACTGAGGCTAGCTTTTTTTGGTTTTCGCAGTGCGTAGTGATGCAATCCAAACTCGTCATAAACTTTATCTATTTCTTTATTCCACAGCTTCAAACCCAGATCTGATCCAATTGATGCTCGTTCAAGTAATAAGCCTTTATTTTTTAATTCCGTAAGAATATCGCGCATTGCATTTGCCGTTTCGACTGCTCCTTTGTTCTTGAGTGGTCGTGCCGATACACGTCTGCTGAAGCAACATACAACTAGCAATATGTAACGATACCCTCGATTCACCCTTGAGAATTTCTGCAAATCGAATAAATCACATTGGAAAACATGTGTTAATGAACCAGCAAATATTCTGGCTCTGCGAAACTTTGTTTCGTTCTTTTCAAACTTTCTGTACGTCGGATTTTGTTTTAGATATTTAGCAACATCTTCCGAAGATTTGTTGGTAGCCTTTTTCAACAGATGATGACCGCCGTATGCAGCCGGGTGACTGGGCTTGAAATAAACACTATCCATTTTTGGATAATACAATACCCGATCTCTGTTAAATACAATTATTTGATGATGATTTCCGTCCTTAACCATATACACAGTTTTTTTTAAATAACATGATGGTTTTTCAAATACATGAATAATCTGCAATACATCATGCCATTGTCTGATGAATGCGTGCACGCGTCTTACCGCATTCACGTTTCACCTGCGTAAAATTAGCGTTTCATGTGCTAATTCAACGCTAATTTCTGCTAATTGAATGTTTATGATATATGAATACAAACAGAAAATTCAATGCGTTATTTTATTTTCAGATTACCTAAATATCGCAAAATCATCTGCACCTGAATTACATCATGCATTATACAGCCATTTTTAACGAAATGTTGAAGATGGGCTTTTTAGTTGATAACGAAACGGGTAATATCCATTCGTGGGTGCACATGAATACACCAAAAAGATATAAGTCTATGGGGGTATACAGACTACTTATATAGATAGGTTACTTCGTTCATTAACAACTGAGGAAACACGTATTTAACATTTATTACAACCAAAACATAATGAACGGGTCAGGGAAACATGTTGTCAAGAAATTCGCTTCACATGGTCAAACAAGTGTGCCAGTAAATGAAATCGATTGTTTATCGTCAGTTTAAACTTTTTTCAGTTATAAATTACTGATTTACTTATCAACAAGGAGAAATACTCTGAGTTAGTTGCTTATCTAAGGTTTTTTGCTCAAACCTTCAAGTAGTATCAACGAACACCAACAACTTATTAATCGACTCTCCGGACACGCTTAGCTTGAAAATGAGCCATTGGCATGTTTGGGCGAAAAAACTTGAAAAAAGCTTCTAGTTCGTTCCATTTTCACTTTTCGTAAGTAGTCTAGTAGTTTTTAAGTAAAATAAACATAAGCTTACGAGAACTTATGATAAACCATACGTTTCATTTTCAAGCTAAGCGTGTCTGGAGAGTCGAGTTGTTGCTGTTCGTTGATACTACTTGAGGGTTTGAGCAAAAAACCTTAGAAAAGCAACTAACTCCTTGTTGATAAGTAAATCAGTAATTTATAACTGAAAAAGTTAAAACTAACGACAAACAATGGGTTTCAGTTACTGGCACACTTGTTTGAGCATGTAAACCGAAGTTCTTTGTTACACGTTTCCCTAACCCGTTCACTATGTTTCGCTTGTAATAAACGTTAAATACGTGTTTCCTCGGTTGGTGGAAAACGCAGTAACCTGTCTAATTAGTTATTACTGAATAATGGTTCTTTTTGAATGACATTCAGGGTCATTATTTACGAAAATGTCCTTTTTCGAAGACTTTTTTATTTACTCTTGATTTTACAATCTGTGTTCTTTATATCGAAAAACGAACCTCAGAATCGGATTTTTCGGAAAAATTTGAGCCAGAATAAATGTGCAAATATAATCATACAGAGAACATTTTTTTTGTAACTGACCGTCAAAAAGTGTTACGAGACTTGGCGACTGCTGTATGTTTACTACTACTACTGCTAGCAAGCTACGGAGTGAGCTTCAGCTTGACCGGCTCATTATTGCAACCAATGATGATTGCAGCGGTAGTGAAGGGCAAACATGTCGATAATTGCGATTTAACAACCGAAAAAAATACTTATACCAGCGACTTCACTACCTGCCATTAGGCGGTGGCAGAAATTTCAGTTCGACCGAAACATCATTGCAACCAGTGAGACAACCGGAAAAGAACAGAAACACGCTTTTTACCATCTGGGATTTTTTTGCTTACCCACTCTATCACCGACCCGCAAGCTACGGTGTGAAGTTCAAGTCGGTTTGTAAATTATTGGGAACAGTCATGAAGAATGGCAAAGATTAATGTATTTGTGTCATTAACCATCTGACTAATGTTCTTGAATTTCGGAAGGTGGCTTGTTGTCCCAACAGTACGGTGCTCCGGCTCTTTCAGCATCACCAGGGATCAACACATTAAAATCGTTCCAGGTTCCTGGATATGCAATAATTTCCGAGAATAGAAGACATTCACGTCGCTGTATCAAAGAAGGGATGTGTGCTAATTCGTGTGTGATTAATACTGCAAAAGCCATGCCTCGCCGGTGGGACTATATCGGGATCATGGAGGTATCCGAATCGGCAATTTTTAGCAAGTCGTTTTTTTCTTGTTCACTTATGTGATGTGCTTTTTACTAGATCAAGTACAACTCATCAAGGAGCAGACAACTTAGGCGCGCAATGATGGCACTTGAAAACAATGACACGAATAATTTAAAGGATTATCAGAGAATGAATCTATAAAACCAAAAAGTCATCAAATATCAAAGATTGCTGAAAAATTACGTTTTTCAATCATAACATGAGTCACGGCTGTGTTCAACGAACATAAAAAAGTTTAAACAAACCTCCGTAAGTAGTTGTCACTGTTAATGAGGATTTCATACGCTTTTTCATAGTCGTTAAATGCGTCCATTCTTTGTTCAGTAATTGCTTCCATCTGAAACACAAGTTTTGTTTGAAAGGGATCTTTTGTATTCAACCATAACACGTTTAATATGTAAGAAGTCGAATAATAGGGTCCAATCTGAAATATATAGCAATATTCGTGGCATTATTGAGGTTCTTCAAGAATTTAAGTGTTTTTCCAGCAATTTTTTTAATACATTTATAAGTATGTTTTTGAACTTAAACTTCGTCGCATCAGTGACCTATTCAAAAACTTTACTGGTAACTTGATTATTGGTCCGAACTGCAGTAATGTGCTGGGACTGAACATTTTTCTCTTACGAAAAAAAAAACATACGCGGTGTTACTGCCAACTGTTTTTGTTTGTATGTAAAATTTACTCAAAGAAATAAATAACTTCGAACCCATGACTAAGCCTAAGTTCATTAATGAGCCTAAGCCTATCACTTAGCATAAACCCCAATATAAGGTATTATTATATGTATGAGTTTTTAAACTGAATTTTATTGAGTCGGATTGTGGTTGTACGTATATCGTTCTAGCATTTTTCAGACAGCGGTGAGGACAGTTTTTTCACGGTTTTGTGAGTATCTAATGATAGATTACAAGCAACTAAAAATGCCCTGAAGGCATGGGGAGTAACGAATATGGTTCGATCCTGGCAAGTCCAATCGTGAAAAAGTAACAGACAAGAATGTTTTATTATCATATTTTAGATAGTCTGATCGTGAAAAAGCAGGAAACAAGATTTTCGATGAATCACGAAAAAGCTTGTACTTCATTAAATCAAGAATCAAACCAAATTACACGAAGCATATCTGGGACTTTTCATGAGTGGCCATGAGTAATCATTAGGAATAAGATTTATTTTTAATAAAAATGCTTTTCTATATGAAAATAAAAAAGTTCGTGGCAAACTGGTCATTCAAACAGAAGAAAATAAATCTATGCTCAGAACTTGCTATACTTGCTACCGTAGTCCGTTTTCATCCAAAAGTCCCAAATATGTTTCGTGTAATTTGAATTGATTATTGATATAATGAAGTACAAGCTTTTTCGTGATTTATCGAAAATCTTGTTTCCTGCTTTTTCACGTTCAGACTATCTAAAATATGATAATAAAACATTCTTGTCTGTTACTTTTTCACGATTGGACTTGCCAGGATCGAACCATATTCGTTACTCCCCATGCCTTCAGGGCATTCTTAGTTGCTTGTCTTTTACTTTTTTATGTGTGAACAAATCACATGTAGATTATGTGAAGAGGTCTCAGCTCTTAAAAAATGTAGATTTTCAAATATTGGATTACCGAAAAAATCGTGAAAACAGGGATCGTTCGGAGCCCCTTCAATTTTTTATCATAGTATAAGTCATTACGTAATTCACAGAATGATGTAAAAAACGTGCCTGAATTAGTAATACAGTGAATGAAAAGCTACCTTACGTTATATAAAATAGACTGTTGAGATTTTAGAGCAGTATTTAATATCAAAAAGGAAACAAATTAACATTTTCTTTGTTATTGATTTTTAGAGGTATTGAACCCAGAACCACCCGTTTAATATGCAAACCCACTATCCAATAAGACTACCTTGTCCAAAAATATTATTTAAATTCGCTCCCATCATCAAATCTAGTTTCCAATCATAAATTTATCATCACGTCTAGTGTGAAAAAAACTTCAAAACCTGACTAGTATTTGTTTAAAGCCGAGTTAAATCAGCTGACGCCATGTACCCTGTGACTCTTGAAAAAAATTATTCATTTTAAGACCATTTAAAATACGTTGCTTGTTTTGTTTTAGTCATATTGGGCCATGTCTAAAAATGACAAAAAAATTACTTTCAAAAAAAATTATGTTTTTTTTATTTTCGTTGTTATTGACAGATCATAACAATTTATTTAAAGGTTCTGATTAGATTTGAGAACCATCGTTTATATGAAATTTATTCACTCTAAAAAGTCTGTTAAAATCAAGTTTGTCATGTCTCTGTATAAATAATTAATTTGGAATCCAATGTGGCTGCAACAGCGTGATTGAGTAAACTTAAATTTCTGTCGTTTTTAGCAACCCATAATTTTTTTAAAAGAAGGCTGTGCGAATCATCTTTTCTGTAGTGAATAGAACTTCAGTTGTTCAAAACATTTTATCAATACGAAGGGCTCCAATATTTTAAACCTGTCATTAATCTGAGTTTCAAATAGGCAAAAATCGTCAACAAGACCAAAATTTTCAATTATCTGTTTTTCGGATTTTTAAGAAAATTCGATAAGTTTATCGAAAAATGCTTCGAGGAGAGGTCATATTGAAATTTGATTTTACATATAATAGGCTAGTTTTTCTATCCATTCGATGAGTTTATCACGTGTAATAGAGCTTTTGTGAAATTTTTCGCTAGTTTTGCCTCTTAAATAACCCAATGCGTTTTTTGTGTCTTTCAATGATTTGCTGAAATGACTAGCGGATCCGATTTCCACATGTGTAATACACATTCAGTTAAAATTTCAGTTTGATCTGACAACCCTGTCGCTCATACAACGATTCTTTCTTCATTTTGCCTGCGATTTTTGACATTTTGTTAATAAAATCCCTTAAAAATAGTGCAAAAATTGTTCCGATCTGCGGGACAGTTTGATAATCGTTTTCTACGCTGAAAGTTGACCTATTTATCAATTTTCAGCTCTACAGGTCTTATTCAGTACACCAAAAGTGGGGAGAAAAAAAAACGGAAAATCGCATTTTCATCATTTTCGGACCTGAAAAATGAACCTACCGGGTTAAAAATAGCCAAGCAGATGTAGAATCGCACGAGAAAACCGATGAAACAGACTAGAAATCGATACGAGGAGGCTAGATCGAGATATTTGCAAAAAAGCTTATCTTAATCGAACCATATTAAGGGTTCGGCCTAGCGGCCTAGCGGCCGACCCTTGATACATAGTTAACAGAAAAACCCAACGATTTTGAAATTTTAAATTTGAACTTTGTATGAACTACCAAATCGTTATTGCTCTGTTAATGTTAGTTTTTTTAAGTTACTATCAAGTTACCGAAGAAAAGTTACTCTCAAGTTTACGAAGAAAACCCTTAAAGTCTAGTTTTTTCTGATAAAATAACGTTTTTAGGATTAGCTAAAACCTCCTGTCGGGTGAGATATTGAAAAGTACACCAATGAGACTAGGTTTTTAGCTCATTTTTTACTTGTGTAGACCCATATTTATAACAAGATACTTGAAAAAATGGTGAATGCCAAAGTGTGAGAACGAGTAGCTCAATTAGGCATGATTAGAAACCCCACATATGTTTTTTGGTTTTTTTTTTTTTGAGCAACCTTAAAATTTCATGCAAAGTTTCACTGTTTGCAAACCCCCGATAACCTATCGTAAGGTTGGCTTGTCCGAGCGGAGCGAGGACAAGCGCGTGTGCTCCCGCAGAGGAAACAATATTTCTCCCTACAAGTGTTGTAGCGTAGGCACTGTACTGTATAACGCATGCGCGCGTAGCGCCCCAGTTATACACGGGCATATGCAGCTTAGTCACATCTGCTCAGTAGCACAGTACAAGAGCGCCTGTTTTTCAAAGTTTCACTATTCCCTTTGAAGATTTACTGTTCGTTAACCTCGATAACATATCGTAAGGATGGCTACGCCCGTTAGCACCGCACGGAGTGCGGAAGTGAGATCAGTTTGGAAATTATAAATAAGAGATCGAAAATACGTACGATTTGAAAATTTCGATTCCCCAAAACGCTTGTATTTCCTGAGAAACTTTGCCATTTTTGGATTTTCAGAGAAGTGCAGATATAAAAACGCGCAGCCAGGGGGCCAATTTACATAAACTATACAGTTCTAGCTCGCCCGCGCTATTATGTAGCGTGTGTGTGCACTCCTACTGTGCGTTATTTTTTGAACGAAAGTGTGTGGGAGAACTCCTCACTGAATTATCTTCCGTTCAATTTGATTGTACACGTTTCCTATAAAGTTATACTAATGGCTAACTTATTGAGTTAAGTTCTCTACAATCCGGAACTTAGTGTAGAAACAAAAACAATTCGAATTGAATATATTTACCGGAAATAGGAAGCCGATTTTATAGTTTTTTTTTGAAATATGCTGCCCGGGGCCAGCCAGTCAGTCAGTCGTTGTGCGCTGACACTGGAATCTGGCGGCCGGAATGCGAGATTTTTTACTGAACTACATCCAAAACTCACTTGTGTTGAATACGGCGTTTATCACTTACTAACCAAGGCTTTCCAAACAATAATGCGGGTATAAGTATCAATATTCACTTTGATTTATTACTGTTCGTTAACCCCCGATAACCCTCGTTGTAACGAACGATGTACAGCGCAAAATTGAAGCACTTGAAAAAAAATATAATTTTGAAGCTTAGTTTGCAACTGCTGAAGAAAAAACCTGCGCATTAAGAGTTTCCAAATCCTCTATAGTATACTTGTCCTCGTTTACCATCGCGTCATCTAGGACTTTTTCAAGTTCCGAATAACGTTTCTCAAGAGCTTCCTGAAAATTGTGAACATTGTACAATAAAAAAACAATATCACTATCACCGACATTTTCATAGTTTTAACAACAATAATTAAGCAAACAACAACCCAAACAAGACACAACGTCTATCTAACGTCAATGTTCTCATGTTCTACTCGTGCCACCGTTTCGTTTACCATTTCCTCGTATGCGTCATAAAGTCCATCAAATTGCATTAACACTATTACTGGCACCTTCCGATTTCTGTGTTTGACCATCTCGTGCGCCGACACAACAATATCGCTGACCTGTGGTAAAAAAATTTAACGTAACATTTTTTATTCCTGTTAATAAGTTAACGATCAATCTGAAACTAGGTACTCAAGAGAAATGCAAAGCTCCTGAGCAAACTTTCAAGTTCAAAACAAAACTGTTGAAAACTGTGCATAATTCTGGCTCT
Organism: Daptonema setosum; assembly: GCA_964036265.1. NCBI lineage: Eukaryota > Metazoa > Nematoda > Chromadorea > Monhysterida > Xyalidae > Daptonema > Daptonema setosum. The sequence continues at coordinate 3,421,171 of OZ038442.1, forward strand.
AAGATTTAGACAGTATGATGACCCGAATATACAAAGCAGTGCTTAGATTGACCACTGAAATAATTATATTTATTTAGTTTTCTGTGTTTGAGGAAAATTTGGAGTTTTCTCGTTCAATCAGATATCAATCAAAAGCTGAGATTAATATCTGTCTATTGAGCCTTTTATCAATCTCAGTTATAAATTTGTGTGAGATTGAATTTACAAAAATTGTTAATATTAATAAATAACTAAAGAAAACGTTGGGTAACACTAATCGAGTCCCACATCACGTAGGTATTGACTATGGACAAACTTGTTGTGTAAAGACCGAATGAACTTCAAACCATATAGTGGATATAGTGGTTTATAACCGCTACCAGCTCAAGAAAATTCGTCGACGTCTCTCGCCATATACTGTGGTCAATGGGTTACGCAAGTAATTCAAATGTTATTTGTAAAATTTATGCCATTCATAAAAAATTTTATTTCTACTTATGCTCTAATTAGCCAATATTATCTCGAGATAAAAACTGCAAAAACGTTTAGTATTGCCTCCTGTAAGAAGACATACTTTTGTCGCCCAGCTAGACTGACTTGACTTGGGATGGATGACCTGATGTTTCATGATGTTGGAACCTTCTGGAACGTTCTCGCGCGTAATTATCTTTCGCCTGTTATTTTACGGTGTTATAATGGAGTTTGTTCAGGCCTATAGAAGTTTTCGTAATTTATGATTTTATTGTTTGTCGTTGAAAAATTTTAATTCTTTGATTAATTAACTAAACTTACCTTCATCGTAAAGAATTCATGAAGCACAATAGTTTTACAGCACTTAACGTAACCGATTAACCGCAGTATACATCGGTTTTCTCAGGCAATCCAAATATAACTTCTATATTTTTTCACTATGAAGCCATGTATACAAAATAAACTCAACCAAGTTTCGGATTTCAGTTTCCATAAGAAAGACTGCCGACGAATGACTTTAGAAGAACAAAATGCTTACCTCTTTACTCGTTAATTTGTCTGCTGTGTCGCCCCACTTGGCGTGATCTGAATCATACATAAATAAATCACTCGAAATTGTAATATTGTAACAAAAGTCTGGAGTTAAATTCACCTGCTCAAACGCGTTGGACAGGCGTCGAAAAGATCAATAAAAAACTTAAATAATTCGTCACCCAGCGATTCAGACTCTTCAAACGGCAAGTGAAAATTATCTTAGAGTTTTGATAGGATGAACTGATCCCACTGATTATCCCAAAATTCTGGTAAACATCTGCCAAGGTATCCGTTATTCCAGAAAATAAATTCAGCAGTACTGGATCAGTACAACTGATGTAAGGATCCCTCAATATCGGCACAAAAGGATGGGACACCCTCTAAATGAAACAGAACGAAAATACCAACTGATGAATGAGTCGGTAATTGCGTTCTCGTCGACGACATCGTCGAATCCGACGAGTTGCCTCTTTTCCGTCGACATGGAGAACACGGCCAGGTTGTCTTCGCACGGCCCGAGCAAACGATTCAGGCTGATCTGGCGCAGTACGTCCATTGTGTTATTGCTGAAGGAAAATATTACTAATAAGGAGTGTCTTGGCGACGTTTACAAATTTTCACAGCTTTCAAGATGAAAGTTGGAGACACCTAAAATCCCATGAATTTATGGGGCACCACGATTCACGTGATATTTTGAGTTTGAAATTTTCACATTTGCTTTTTGTTGGACCTGTGATCAAAACAGCATTATACCCTAAAATACAGTTTTTTACGATAAGTGTGTCCTTAAATAATTTGTTTCCCGTCCCGTCCCATCCCATTCAAAATCTAGTTGTGTCCCGTCCCGGCGTTTTCCCGCATTTCACTCCGTAACAAAAATACATACAGGGTGTCCCACTTAAAAGTCCGGTTTTCTTTTTGGTTTAACTTTTGCAGTATTCAATGGATTCCCAAAATTTTTGCGTCATTCAAAAGACAATTCTTGAAAATTTTGTTTGCTGCAAATGAAATTGAATTTGGACAATTCTTCCGTTATTTATGCCAGTTATACGAAAGCACCCCATTTTGACGAAAAATGAGGGTTTTTCCTCTACTTTTTCTTCATGTTTGATCTATAAATTAAACTTATAACCTCTTTCTGCATGGCAGGCTATTTATATTCAGTAAGAAGATTACAAATAATCGTTTGATATTTTTATAAAACCGAATAAACCCTTTTAAAAACCAAATGAAAGCTTTTTTGTCTGTTTGCACTAAGATTCCACATTTTTGTGCAAATGCAAAAAATATCGAAAAATATTCGCGAACTACAATAATTCATATTCTCTGGTTTATAATCAATAAAAAATAAGCATAAAAATCAGATTTGAAAACATTTCCAGATAAAATATTCATTTTAATTTTTTGGGAAAAACAGTTTTTTTCAATGTCAAAATTAGGGGTCTTCGTAAAAATGGCGTAACTACCGCAAAAAGTTTTCCAAAATCAAATTCGTATTAAGCAAACAAAATTTTCAAGAATTGTCTTTCGGATGACGCTTAAATTTTTTAAATCCGGTGAATACTGCAAAAGTTATGCCGAAAAGAAAACCGGACTTTTAAGTGAGACACCCTGTATATGTCCCTGATAACTTGTTAAACGTTTCAAGGTCTTATATTTGCCTGCTACTCACTGGTCTGCAAATGGTATATGCAAAAGGTTATTCTGCTCCACTGTTTATCATAATTTTAATCAAAAATTGGATTTTCGTATATTTGTTTTTTACGACGAAAATGCTGTGAAATCCGATGAGGTTATGAGCATTTATAGGCATGGTGATGTATTGGCTGTAAACACGCAAGACTGAACATACTCAACAAGAAAAAATTCAGCGTATCACAAGAAACTTTCTCCATCTACAGAGGACTCGCTCATGTGCTCATTTTACATTCATATGTAAAACACTCGAACAAAATTGCTAACTGCAATTGCTCATTGACTAAGAAGAGTTAAGTAATAAAAAAACGGGTATGCAAATTCTTTTCTCCATTGACTTTACCGGGTTTTGGGAGTCATGTGCTTTGGGTTATCCATCAACAGAATCACGAGGTCGATTGGTCCACTACAAGTACGTCCTTCTGTAAAAAAAAACATATTTAAATGTATATAATTGTTGAACGTGGAATGGTTTAAGAGCTGTTTCATATTCATGGTGGCCCAAAAGTTTATGTACACTTTTCGGCCGTCTTTTTCAAGTGTGTAAAAGTGGAATAATACAACGGGACAATGATGGTCGGACTGTGAATTACCTGAACTTTCCAAAAATGCCCTCCGTTTTGTTCTCAGATGAGTATTTCACGAGTTATACACACGAACGTATAAAAACGTTTTTTATACTTTCACGCTTGTTTTCCCCTTATTCACGCTTTTAAAGCATGTGTTATTCATATTGATTGTGATATGTCAGCGTAATTGCTACTATTAAAGTAGAAAAATGCTATCTAGTAGTTCACGCTACTTCAGGTTACCCAGATCAGGCAAGACCGTCAAAACATGAAACATCAGCGTCAAATGTGATGTCAGCCTTATTCAAATGCATGTGCACTGCAATCGGCTTGCATCAGGGCTTTTTTCACTGAAATGATTATTAATACCGATAATTTAAGTTTGACAGTGATAAAAAACTATAGCATTTCATCGAAAATAGCACTGATGCTAGCCGATTGTAGTCAATGCACGAGTAATTGAACAGGGCTGGTATCGCATAACGCTGATGTTTCATGTTTTGACTGTCTTGCCTGATCTGGGTAACCTGAAGTGAGGTGAATTACTATTTGACATTTTTTCTATTTTATTTGTAGCAATTACGCTGAAATATCACAGTCAATATGAATAACACATGATTTAAATCGTGAGTAAGGGGTGATTAAGCGTAGAACAGTATAAAAACGGGTTTTTGTACGTTCGTGTGTATAACTCGTGAAATACTTATCTGAAAACAAAACGGATGAAATTTTTGGAAACTTCAAGTAATTTCCAGTCCGAACATTATTGTCTCGTTGTCATATTATAATTTTATACACGCGAAAAAGACGGTCAAAAAGTGTACATAAACTTTTGGACCACCCTGTATGTAAGAACCAACAACAACCATTCAGAAAGTCGGTCAAGAAAAAATATAACCCCGAATTTTGTGGGTGTTTTTGCGATTATTTCCAGGAGAATCAATGTTGAAATTGTATTTCTGCACTGAACTTTTGCACCCATCTTCGCCCACAAAAAGTGGAGGTTGAGCATTTGCTCGTTGGTTAAATATTAGTCTCAGCTTTCGATTGATATCAGAATAAACGAGCAGCTCCCAATCGTTCTGTGAAAAAACCCTAGAAACAACTTGTTTCATTTATTACAGTTTGATATGACTGACATGAAACAAATTTAGTTCAGATTTTTTCCAGAAAATCGTATATCAGTCGAATATTTTTGCAATCGCCTTAAGAAAATGTGTTGAAAAACCGGTTATTTCCGGATATCCGCTCGAAAAAGGTTTTGGGTAATCTAAATCATTCTTCTTAAACCTAAAATTCGGTTTACCTTAATTTTCGTGGACCTACTTTTTCATTGGCTTTATATGAAACAGCTTTTAAATGTGGAGTAACTACTATTACCAACTTTTCCTGTTTGTGGAATAACATCTCAGTACAGTAAATAGAATAACAGTATATAATATACTACTCCTAAAAAATTCAGTATATCAACCTGGCATTCCGTAAATTTGGGCTTTTTCGTCGCAGAAATTGGCCTTACCCATGCCAACTATCGTAATTAAAAGTACTGCCTTCAGCATAATTATGTTCAATAAAATCTGAAAATATGAAAAGAACATCCATTCTTAGTTTTTTTATAGAAACCCAAACATGTAGAACATCGTTTTCAGTCTGAACCAGCGGTATCGGTAAAAAATAAATTCATTAGTTAGGTGGAAAGATGAAATCTGAAACACAAAATTGTACATTTGAGAGTTGAAAATGGGGGGGGGGTGTAAATTGATAAAACCGAAATAAGGTACTAGAAATCGAGACAATTAAAATGGAGTGAGAAACATACTCGCGAAATGCGTATCTTCATTGCAAAATTTTTGAGGGAATGGACCAGCGTCAATCCCATGAAACTCCAGTAAACTTCCGTCCAGGTTGAAAGAAAGTTTTCTCTTTGTGGCAGAAATCCCACGAAGAGCACGAAATCCCAGAGTTATACGTTCTTTCTAACTACACTATAATATATATATGTTTATACGTTAGTTTGTGCACCCCAAAACTGATCAAACAATATATGTATGTTGATAAGTCCACGATTGAAAACTGCATCAAAGTTTAACAGCCACCCAGTGTTGAAAACCCGACGAGTTTTGTATTCAAATTGTACGTTCCGAACCACCCATCATGTCGTACAGTCGCTGGCAAAAACTGCGTGTGTGGTTAACTTTTTTTTTCTTGAAACCCTAGTAGTAAGTGTCACAATCACACATTCCCTACACTCATTCCGTAACACATGGGGAAATTAACTATCTTCTTCCTTACAACATACCTGATGTCATTTCATAGTTTTACAAAGCTATTACCCCCGCTCCCTAACCTAACTAACAATATAAAAAATATTACACAAAATTATCCAAAACATATCATTTAGACGAAACAGAAATCACTAACACTATAAACCGCATTAAGAAACATGTTCATACCAAAATTAACATAATACAACGAACAAACATAAATAATACAATATTAGGCAGAAAAAATATGCTAATAACTATGGACCTAATATGTACCCCGACAGATAAAGCTAGTAATAATTTTTCTTTTACCTGCAAAAAATATTATCTTTTGAAACTAATGAACGAAGTAACTAGCCAAACCCATACTCAGGTTCAAACATACAATTTAATAAATGCCACAGAAGATGATATAAAGAAGCCCCATAAAAACCAACAAGATAAATACGGTATACAACATAAAAAATCACACGTATACCCGTTTTATACGGCATACCAAAATTACATAAAAATCCAATTAAATTTAGATACATAGCCGGAGCTAGTACGGCATCCAATAAAATACTTAGCATTACTCTACTCTACATACTTAAGAAATTACGTAACCTCTTTGAAGCATATTGTAAAATAACAGAAAAAAGAACAGGCTTTAAACGTTATATTTCCATCAACAATAGTATTACGGTAATCCAAGCTTTTAACAGGACAAACCGAGTGATCACCCATGTGGCAGCCTATGATTTTAGTACACTATATACTAAACTAAATCTTGATACGATACGCACTGCCATGAAAAACCTTATTAACTTACTGTTCAGCAACGCCAATAAAAATTACATAACTCTTAATCCTTACAACAAATACATCCTATAAATAAAAAGAATAGAGTTTGTTTGTGGGTTTGTATGTCCACGCGATGATATAAATATCAGAAATAAAACTCTGAAAAACTCTTTCAATCATTTATTTAAAAAAGTTAAGCTCAGATTAAAAGTTCAATGAAGGAAAATCATCGCCACCCTCTCAGTCGATTAACACCGATTTCCATAACTAAACATAGTGCCTCAACTCACCTCAGTTTTCCGTGAGGTCAAGATCACATTCATAAACTACGAATTCTCTCATCATCACCTACTCACATAAAAGTTGTCATCGACACCCATGGATGCTTGAACTGGAAACATCATGGATCTTAACTGGAATTGTAATATTTTGCTGCTAACTGGTGTGGCCACTGGTGCTTATGTTTTTAGGTTTAAATAAAAATTTGTTTTTGGTTTTCCACGGGATGGATAAAAATATATATTTGAACGTTTGTATTGATCGAACTCAAACTATGTAGGTTATATTAGGTGTTTAACTTCACGGGTGGCTGTAACTTTTTCCACGGGTATTCTCACTGTAACTTGAACAAATCTTAAGACAACAGTTTGAACAAGTCAGTGTGAAGTTAGAGTCAAATGGTTCGATTAAATTCAATGGAATGTCATTTTCAGATAAGTTATAAGTCATTATGTTATGTTCCACATTATGTGTGACAGATCGATGCACGACAGTGAAAAAAAAACGGGTTGTGCTTTTGAACACGGTGTATAAATATTTACACCGTTCAGATAAAATAGATTAGAGTAGTGGATGGAATGAACTAATTTCAACGGGTCAGGTGAGTTACACTGGCTGAAAATGTGGCTATAAATATGCTTATATGTATGTAGATTGATGTGGTTATATGTAGATATTCAATTAAACGGGAATACATAAATTATCGCATCATCATGAATCTCCATGATTTCCTGGGTTAAAGAGAAGCTAATGTACGAATCGATAGGTTTGTCTGAGTTTGAACCCGATAGTTTGAGTTTTGTAAACCTAATCCTCAGTTGCGTAGCAACGGGTTTACCCTAGTCTTATCTATATATATAAAATAGTAGAAGATGTATCTATCTATCTTTGTATGTCTACTCAAAGCGCTTAAATAGCAGCGATGCATCGCTCAAAAACTCTTTCGATCATTTATTTATAAAAATCGAACTATGATTAAAAGTTCAATGAGGAATAATCATCATCACCTTCCCAATGAATTGACACCGATTTCCAGAACCAAACACAACATGATGCCTCAACTCACCTCCAATGTATGTACCTCAATTATCGATGAGGTCAAGATAATTAAAATGTCGTTCAACATTTATGATCGGTTTAATCGAAATTTTTCATTCTCATTATTAATCACAATCAGAAACTACGAATTCTATCATCACCACCTACTCACATAAAAGTTGTCATCGACGCCCAAGGATGTTTCCCATATTTTGAAGTGGAAACATCATTGACCTTAACTGGAGTTGTAGTTTAATTGTGCCACTTACTGTTGTGACCACGGGTGCTTCCTGATGTTTTTAGGTTTAAATAAAATTTGGTTTTTATTTTTCCACGAGACGGGTAAAAATAATAAATCTAATGAAATTTTCAGAATAGTTATAAATTACCCATGTTATGCTCTGCTCTACATTATGTATGACAGATAATTTCAAAAAAACGGGTTGTCTTCTTGAACAGGGTAAGATAAAATTTAGTTCCGTTCAGCTAAAATGGTTCACATTTCAACGGGTCAGGTTTACACTAGCAAAAAAGTTATGTCGATATTCAAATATACGGGGATACATAAATTATCGCACCATCATGGATCTAATGATTTCCTGGGCTAAAGAGAAGCTGATGAACAAACCGATAGGTTTGTCTGAGTTTAAATACGGTAGTTGAGTTTTTTTTAATAAATCCACAGTTGCGTAGCAACGGGTTTATTCTAGTCTATATATATAAAATAGTAGAAGATGTATGTTTGTCTACTCAAAGCGCTTAAATAGCAGCGGTGCATCGCTCAAAAACTTTCGATCATTTATTTATAAAAATTAAACTATGATTAAAAGTTCAATGAGGAATAATCATCATCACCTTCCCAATGAATTGACACCGATTTTCAGAACCAAACACAACATGATGCCTCAACTCACCTCCAATGTATGTACCTCAATTATCGATGAGGTCAAGATAATTAAAATGTCGTTTAACATTTATGATCGGTTTAATCGAAATGTTTCATTCTCATAATTAATCACAATCAGAAACTACGAATTCTATCATCACCCCCTACTCACATAAAAGTTGTCATCGACCGACACCCAAGGATGTTTCCCATATTTTGAAGTGGAAACATCATTTACCTTAACTGGAGTTGTAGTTTAATTGTGCCACTAACTGTTGTGGCCACGGGTGCTTCCTGTATGTTTTTAGGTTTAAACAAAATTTGGTTTTCCACGAGACGGGTAAAAATAATAAATCTAATGAAATTTTCAGAATAGTTATAAATTACCCATGTTATGCTCTGCTCTAATTTATGTATGACAGATAATTTCAAAAAACGGGTTGTCTTATTGAACAGGGTGTATTAAATTTAGTTCCGTTCAGCTAAAATGGATCACATTTCAACGGGTCAGGTTTACACTAGCAAAAAAGTTATGTCGATATTCAAATAAACGGGTATACATAAATTATCGCACCATTAAGGATCTAATGATTTCCTGGGCTAAAGAGAAGCTGATGAATAAACCGATAGGTTTGTCTGAGTTTAAATACGGTAGTTGAGTTTTTTAAATTAATCCACAGTTGCGTAGCAACGGGTTTACCCTAGTCTATCTATATAATTAAAATCCATGTCCGTTTGTTTGTGTGTCACGCTAGGCTCTATATAAGATCGAAACGAAACGCTCAGATCCTCTTCTTATCATTTGGAACCCATTGGTTTATTCATCGTCACCCTCTTGATCGAAAGATTAAAACAAATCATCACATACCCTTCAACATGACAAAAACTTACCTCAACTGACGCTTCCTCAACTCACCTTTAATGTACATACATCAATTATCCATGAGGTCAAGATAATTAAAATGTAGTTTAACATTTATGATCGGCTTATTCGAAATGTTTCATTCTCATATTGTATCACATTCAGCAACAACGAATTCTATCATCATCACCTACTCACACCCAATCGTCGGCACCCAAGGATGTTCCCCATATTTTAAACTGGAAACATCATTGATCTTAACTGGAATTGTAGTTTTATTGTGCCGCTAACTGTTGTAGCCACGGGTGCTTATGTTTTTAGGTTTAAATAATAATTGTTTTTTTTTGGTTTTCCACGGGTATTCTCACAATAATACAACAGTTTTAACAAGTCAGTGAAAAGTTAATGTCAAATGGGTCGATTAAATTAAATGAAATGCAATTTTCAGAAAAGTTATAAATTACCCATGTTATGCTCTACATTATGTATGACAGATACATTTGTAAAAACACGGGTTGAACATGGTGTATAAAATTTTATAACGTTCAGCTAAAGTAGATTAGTTGATAAAATGAACTAATTTCAACGGGTCAGGTAAATGACATTGACTAAAAAAATATGTAGTTATTCAATTAAACAGGACACATAAATTATCACATCCTCATGCATCTCAATGATTTCCTGTGCTAAAAAGAAGCTAAGGAACGAATCGATAGGTTTGACTGAGTTTCAATACGATAGTTGAGCTTTGTAAACTTAATCCACAGTTGCGTAGCAACGGGTTTACCCTAGTCTATATCTTCTTATTTAAAATCCATGTTTGTATGTGTGTCACGCTAGGCTCTATATAAGATCGCAACGAAACGCTCAGAACCTCTTTTCATCATTCGGAACCAATTGGTTTATTCATCGTCACCCTCTTGATCGCAAGAATAAAACAAATCATCACATACCCTTCCACATGACAAAAACCTACCTAAACCGACGCTCCCTCAACTCACCTTTAATGTACCCCAATTATCCATGAGGTCAAGATAATTAAAATGTAGTTTGACAATTATGATCGGTTTATTCGAATTCTATCGAAATGTTTCATTCTCATAATTTATCACATTCAGAAAATACGAATTCTATCATCATCACCTACTCACATAAGAGCACCCAAAGATGTTCCCTATATTTTGAACTGGAAACATCATTGTTCTCAACTGGAATTGTAGTTTTATTGTGCCGCTAACTGTTGTGGCCACGCGTCCTTATGTTTTTAGGGTTAAATAAAAATTGTTTTTTTTTGGTTTTCTGCGGGACGGGTAGAATATAAATATTTGAATGAATTTATAGAACGAAGACGATAATAATAAGTGTTCAACTTCACGGGTGGCTCTAACTCTTTTCCACGGGTATTCTCATTGTAACTTGAACTAATCTTAGGACAACAGTTTGAACAAGTCAATGTGACCTTACTGTCAAATGGGCTCATGTGAAAAACTTTTTTTCAAGTACGACATCGGATACGACAAGTTCAATGAACCGGTGGGTATGACGGACAAGACGGATAGTATTATTCTGTGTATCTTTATCCATTATCAGTTGTGTTTGAATAGAATATAAAAACTTATTCCAACAGAGCAGTTAAATCAAGCTGAAATTTTTATCAAACTATTTGATTTCAACGGGTTAAAACAGCCTTTTCTTAAGCAAGTTTTGAATCTGATAATTCGATATTTAGAAACTCAATGAACTCCATGTCTTTGAATGTATATACATAGGTTACTTCCATTATGTTTTTTCTACAGTTAGTTATTCAACGGACGGGTTTACATAATGTTTTTAGGATAGTTGATTTTTGTAAACTTAACAAACAGTTGCGTAGCAACGGGTTTTACCCTAGTCTATATATAAATTACACAATGTATGTATGTCTGTGTGTGTGTCACGCTTTTAGTATAAATATCACGAACAAAACATTAAAAAACCTTTCATTACTTCATGGAAACAACGAAATGAATCATCGCCTTCCCTTCAACCTGACCAGAATGTATGTACCTCAACTGAGGCTAAGGCCATGATAATTAGGTAAGGTCGTGATAATTGTGATCCATTAATTTTTTTTATCTCATTGACTGATTATTTCTTCTCAACAAAGGTTTCAATCATCAGCACCCCCCTCGAATGGCTGAACTTACGGACCACAAAACTTTCGTGTAAACTTAATGAAAAACGTTTTAGAAATATCATCGCCATCCTCCCAATCGATTAACACCATTTCCTGAACTAAACATAACATGTTGCTTCCACTTCGATGTATGTACATATAAAGATAATGCCTCAACTCACCTTCAATGTACCTCAATTATCCATGAGGTCAAAATAATTAAAATTTAGTTCAACATACATGATCGGTTTATTCGAATTCTATCATCGTCACCTACTCAAATAAAAGTTGTCATCGACACCCACGGATGTTCCCCATATTTTGAACTGGAAACATCATTGATGTTAACTGGAATTGTAGTTTTATTGTGCCGCTTACTGTTGTGCTTATGTTTTTAGGTTTTTTAATAAAATTTATTATTTTTGGTTTTCCACGGGACGGGTAAAAATTTGTCTTTGAAATAATGTATGTAACGAATATATGAACGAACTACTGTAGGTGATAATAAGTGTTTAACTTCACGGGTGGCTCTAACTCTGTCCACGGGTATTCTCAACGGTATTCGGGTAACTTGAAGTAATCTTTTAAGACAAAAGTTTGAACAAGTCAGTGTGAAGGTATAGATTCAAATGGGTCGATTAAATTTAATGGAATGAAATTTTCAGATAGCTTTGAATTACCCATTTTAAGCTGTACATTATAAATGACTGATACATAAGTGAAAAAAACGGGTTGTGTTGTTGAACAGGGTGTCTAAATATTCACACCGTTCAGCTTAAATAGATAAGAGTAGTGGATGAAATGAACTAATTTAAACGGATCAGGTAAACTACACTGGCTAAAAAAATTATGTATATATTCAATTAAACGGGAGGCTATTAATTAGTCTTCTAGCAATAATGTAAGAAGTTCTAACTGATAATTATGGATCAATGATGACTTGAGTTGGATTGCAACGGGTTCGTGGTGCATATGTATATTGAAGCTAATTTTGTATATTGACCGGTTTACTTCGATAATATTTTTTGTAAACCTAACACTCAGTTGCGTAGCAACGGGTTCACCCTAGTATACTAAAACACTAGGGTGGGTATGTATGTCCGCAAGTCAATAGGTATAAATATCAAAAGTCAAACGCTGAAAAACTCTTTTTCTTAATTTCTTTCCACGAATGTAATCATCATCACCTTCTTTCACAAAAGTTGAGGAGAGATGGTCATCGACACCCTCGAAGGGCGTTCGCAATATGCAGATCTGGAAATACCAACCTCAACTGAACTGACCTCAACTGAAGGTGCCGTAAATTTTGTGCCACGGGTACCAATCTTTCTAATTTGTTCATCTACATCGGGAATCATTAACCACCATGAAAAAAATATGCTGAACTGCTGAACGGGATTATATTTTTCAACTGAAAATCTGTGTTCAAATCAATTCATTGATAACGGGTCGGGTCAAGTTATTTAAGCTACTACTACTCTTCACAACTGATTAGAGGTCGGGTAATGAGGTCGGGTCAAGTTATTTTTAAGCTATTACTACTTTTCACCACTGATTAGAGGTTGGGTAATGAGATAAAAAATGCTATGGTTTTTAACGAGCGGGTGAAAAGATTATAGTTTATTGATGAAAAGTAGGCGCTAAAAAGTTGTTGAAAACGTTTATGGGTGGCTCTGACTTTTTCCCACGGGTTTTTATTACTGTATTTTTGAATTTGAACTTATCTTACGACAAGTCAGATTAAACAAGCTTATTTTCACAACAGATTTTTATATTATTTGATGAAAAAAACCATTATTTCATTTTTAACGGGTCGGGTCATGTTATTCAAGCTACTACTACTCTTCACTACTGATTAGAGGTCGGGTAATGAGATTAGAATGGGCTATGGTTTTTAACGGGACAAGTGAAAAGATTATAGTTTACTGACGAAAAATAGGCGCTAAAAGTTGTTACTTTCATGGTTGGCTGTAAGTTTTTTTCCACGGGTTTTTATTACTGTAATTTTGTATTTGAATTTATCTTAAGACAATTCAAATTATTCAAACTTATCTTCATTACAGGTTATCATGTCAGGTCCAAGTCAGATTAAACAAGCTTATCTTCACAACAGATTTTTATATTATTTGATGAAAAAAACCATTAATTCATTTTTAACGGGTCGGGTCATGTTATTCAAGCTACTACTACTCTTAAGTCTTCACTACTGATTAGAGGTCGGGTAATGAGATTAAAATGGACTATGGTTTTTAACGGGACAAGTGAAAAGATTATAGTTTACTGACGAAAAAAAGGCGCTAAAAGTTGTTTGTTTTCATGGTTGGCTGTAAGTTTTTTTCCACGGGTTTTTATTACTGTAATTTTGTATTTGAATTTATCTCAAGACAATTCAAATTATTCAAACTTATCTTCATTACAGGTTATCATGTCAGGTCATGAATTAAAATTTTGTTAGGCGTTACCAACGAGACTGTTAAAAACGGTATTCCATGAACGAACAACAAGTGGTGGCATGTTTGAAATTACAGGTGGCTTAACAATATTCCACGGGTTCTCTCACTGTATTCTCTAATTTGAACTAATTTCAAAATGAAAACGTAAACAATTAAGTCAGATTTTAATGGATCGGGTAAGTTTAACGTTTTTAAACAACGGGTTATATCGGCGGGTTTGTTCGAATAATAATCTTCGTAAACTTAACAGACAGTTGCGTAGCAACGGGTTTACCCTAGTTACACCAAAATACGTCAACTCGATAAATATTGATCCCAATTATGTAACTCTACATAAAACCTAAGTCAAAGAATTAGTGAACAAGAAACGAAAATGCCAAACGGCAATAAGTGAGTACATATGATTGGTCAAAAATGGCATTTATAGATAGAAAAGGTGAAAACAAGGAATTTAAGACATATAGTTTAACTGTAAGTAACCTTAAAAACATTGAGCTTGCAGAGTAATTTGTACTCAACTCAATTGGTCAATCATATCAGGCTGCGATTTTTTTTCTATCAAACTTTTAGAGAATATTGTCACAGTTACTATAAACAAAATATTAGCACGGACAGTTATGGGGTTCCAGGAATTATTATTTTTAGTACATAATAACTGTTGCGTATAAGGCGACCATGAATTCAGTTTGTTCGTGGAAATCAACTGATCAAAGTAATTTGTAAAGCTTATATATACACTGAACAAAATTCTGTGCGCCGTTGACCACGAACAAACGTTCAAATTGGCGGAGTGGTAAAAAAACTACCGGAAAAAGTTGTTGGGAAATTTTTTAAAAAATTCCGGGAATTTTTATTCTTATTGTATAGATCTTGTTTCGCTGATTTTTTCATGTAATTTTCATGAAAATACGTTTGTTTTTTGTTATGTTAAAATAATTTTTAACAATTTTATTAAACTTTGAAAATTGTTTTATTTTCAAAAATTAATATATTTCCACGAAAAAAACATGAAAAAAATCTGCAAAATAATATTCATAGAATAAAAATGAAAATTCGCGGAAAAAATTTTTTTTCGGTATTTTTTTACACCCCGCCAATTTGAATGTTTGTTCGTGGTCAACGGCACACAAAATTTTGTTTAGTGTTATTTTATCTGCAGTAATTGGTAGTGTTATTTGACTATATAATGATATGCTATTGACTTTGTTTGCTAGAGTGTTTGTTCGAGTCCAATCCTAAAATTTGTTTGGTAGTAACTGAGACAATATTCTCTGAAAGTTTGATAGAAAAAAAATCGCAGCCTGATATGATTGACCAATTGAGTTGAGTACAAATTACTCTGCAAGCTCAATGTTTTTAAGGTTACTTACAGTTAAACTATATGTCTTAAATTCCTTGTTTTCACCTTTTCTATCTATAAATGCCATTTTTGACCAATCATATGTACTCACTTATTGCCGTTTGGCATTTTCGTTTCTTGTATACAACTTTTCTATACATAAGTCAATAAATCATCTTTTCTATAGATATTTTCCTTAATTTCGATTCACCCCGTATGATGAATTTTCGATCACCCTGTTTTGAAATTTTGAGTGAATATTTTTTGGTTTCCTTATCACTCAGTTTTAAAATTTCGATTCACATTGCATAATGAATTTTCGGTCACCCTGTAATGAAATTTTAAATAGAGATTTTACGGTAACGCTGTAATGGTTTTTGGGACATCAACTACAAATGCTGTAGTAACCGTAAAATAAAATTTCATATCACCCTGTGTTGAAATTTCGAGTCAACCTGTAATGAAATTTTTGCCAAAGACAATTTCAACCAAACTGTAATGACGTTTGGGTCAACAAATGTAAGTAAAAATCTATATCACTCGTTTTGAAATTTCGATTCACCCTGCATGATGAATTTTCAGTCACCCTGTAATGAAATTTTGGACAAATATTTTTCAGTAACCCTGTAATGGTTTTTGGGACATCAACTACAAATGCTGTAGTAACCGTAAAATGAAATTTCATATCACCCTGTATTGGAATTTCGAGTCACCCTGTATTGAAATTTTCGTCAAGGAGAATTTCAACCACCCTGTAATGACCTTTGGGTCAACAATTGTAAGTAAAAAATCCTTATAACTGAGTTTTGAAATTTCGATTCATCCTGTATGATGAATTTTCGATCACCCTGTAATGAAATTTTCGAGTGAAGATTTTTCGGTTTTGCGTTACCAATGGTAAGTGCTAACGTAAAAATCTATATCACTCGTTTTGAAGTTTCGTTACACCCTGCATATTTAATTTTAGGTCACCCTGTAATAAAATTCTGATCGCAGATTTTTCGGTTACCCTGTAAAGATTTTTGGGACATCAACTTTAAATGCTGTACCGTAAAATGAAGTTTTCATATCACCCTGTATTGGAATTTTGAGTCACCCTGTATTGAAATTTTTGCCAAAGACAATTTCAACCACCCTGTAATGAATTTTCGGTTACCCTGTAATGAAATTTTGAATAGAGATTTAACCGTAACCCTGTTATGATTTTTGGGACATCAACTACAAATGTTGTAGTAACCGTAAAATGAAATTTCATATCACCTTGTATTGGAATTTTGAGTCACCCTGTAATGAAATCGCCAAAGACAGTTTCAACCACCCTGTAATGACTTTTGAGTCAACAATTGTAAGTAAAAAAACCTTATAACTGAGTTTTGAAATTTCGATTCACCCTGTATGATGAATTTTCGATCACCCTGTAATGAAATTTTCGAGTGAAGATTTTTCGGTTTTGGGTTACCAATGGTAAGTGCTAACGTGAAAATCTACATCACTCGTTTTGAAATTTCGATTCACCCTGCATAATTAATTTTCGGTCACCCTGTAATGAAATTTTGAATAGTAATTTTTCGGTTACCCTGTAATGATTTTTGGGACATCAACTTTAAATGCTGTACCGTAAAATGAAATTTTCATATCACCCTGTATTGGAATTTCGAGTCACCCTGTAATGAAATTTTTTTCAAAGACAATTTCAACCACCCTGTAATGCATTTTCAATCACCCTGTAACGAAATTTTGGATATAGATTTTACGGTAACCCTGTGATGGTTTTTGGGACATCAACTACAAATGCTGTAGTAACCGTGAAATGAAATTTCATATCACGTTGTATAAAGAATTTTCAGTCACCCTGTAATGAAATTTTTGCCAAAGACAATTTCAACCACCCTGTAATGACTTTTGGGTTAACAATTGTAAGTAAAAAAACTCAATATTACCCGTTTTGAAATTTCGATTCACCCTGCATAATGAATTTTCGGTCACCCTGTAACGAAATTTTGATTAGAGATTTAACGGTAACCCTGTAATGATTTTGGGACATCAACTACAAATGCTGTAGTAACCGTAAAATAAAATTTCATATCACGTTGTATTGGAGAATTTCATGTCACCCTGTAATGAAATTTTCGCCAAAGACAATTTCAAGCACCCTGTAATGACTTTTGGGTCAGCAATTGTAAGTGGAAAAAATCCTTATCACTCAGTTGAGTTTCGATCCACCGTGTATGATGAATTTTCGATCACCCTGTAATGAAATTTTGAATATAAATTTTTACGGTAACCCTGTAATGGTTTTTGGGACATCAACTACAACTGTTTTAGTAACCGTAAAATGAAATTTCATATCACCCTGTATTGTAATTTCGAATCCCCCTGTATAAAGAATTTTCGGTCACCCTGCAATGAAAGAACATTAATTAAAGCCTCAATGTGCCACTTAAGTATCCATTATATTGTTTGCGCCTTCGAACGTTAGCTCCATGATAAAACTTTCAGCGAGCAGAACGTCAGCTTTACAAAAAAAACTTTCTTCCATTCAGTCTAACCAGATTTAAATGGAATGGAACCAAAATTTGAGCCACAAAATGTGCCATCACATATGTGCCATGGCACATCAAGATTCAGTATCTTACTTGCGCCTTGATCCGTTATTTTCGCCAAAAAATCAGCTCGCTACTTTATGAGAGCCTATCAATTTTCATCACATTCCTTGGACCAAGCGTGTGTGTATACAACAGTGGTAACACACTTCCTAACCGGGACGTTTTAAAAACAGTTATGGGTTTGTCCCACTTGGCGAAAAAAACAAAGTTGCTTGCGTTAAGGGTAGGCGTGCGCTTGCGCCGGTCCTTGCGCGTGTGCCGTTAATTAAAAAAATTAGAAATTTTGGCTACCCCCAGGTTTTAAACTATGGAGAATTCAATGGTGCCAATGAAAAGTTTATAGGATGATTATTTAAGGGTGAAATTAAACTTTCGGGCCCAATCATATATAGTAGTAGCTACCGCTACTACTACGATGACATACATACTTGGAGGCAGTTCTATAAAAATAGGTGATAAATATTATAACCAAGTCTCAGGAATTCCGATGGGCGGCAACGCCAGCCCACTCATAGCAGATCTTTCACTAAGCTTCATGGAATATAAGTACCTTAATAAGTTCAACCCCTGGAGACATGATGATTTAGTGTTTCGATACATTGATGACATTTTGACAATTAACGTAAACCTTGACAATATATACATGGATATGTATCACCAGAACTAGAACTAAATAAAGACACGGGTAATAATAAAACTATTAACTATTTAGATATAACATTTAATAAATTCAATGGTAACACCATCGTCTATAATAAAGTTGATGTATTCTCGTTCGAAGTTAATAGAGCATACCATAATCACAGATGTGTACACGCTAGAATGATAAGAGGAGTGATTATATGACAATTGATAAGATTTGCACGTATTATACGTCTGACAGATTTCTATTAGAATTCTGCTTTGTAAAACTATCGGCACACAAGATTCAAATTTTTTAGAATTTTGGATCATGAAAATGAACACGGATTAACAAAGGTGTATTACATGGATAAAATATGTGCATCAAGTGTTATAACTGTTGGAAAACCAATATCATGGCAATTAATAATTAATATGATGAATAATAACATGCTTTCTTAATTTTTTTAATTAAACCCCAAAAACCATTTTTATTTGACAAATCCAGAATTAAAGTTTTGGAATTTTGGATTCTCAGTTTTTTTATCGGAAACACGTTTTTTTCGTATTTTATGAATTATTCCGTCATAATCCAAAATTGAAAAAAATCTGATTCTTGTGATCCGATAGTTTTACAGACCAGATTTTCTAATAAAAGTCTGTCAGACGTATACCCATACTCGTCAGGACTTCATTAAAGAGACTACTCAATATGCCAGTTATACAATTATATAAAAAGAAACATAATAAACCAGATTTTATCATCGGTCTCTCAAAATTTTGTAGTAAATACGAAACATTATTATGGAAATACGGTACTCTTGACAGACATCAAATACTGAAAAAGATAATCACACCCATTAATAACGCCACTTAATTATTTATCTCTTTAACAAAAATTCATTCCCTCATCTTACAGTTCTGCGTAGTTATCATAACCACGCACACAGGGGGACACTCACTCCATGTACTTAGGACACATATCCACCCATTACGCAGAAAAACACATTTCTCGTATTTTGTGTGAATGAGTGAGTGGAATAAATATTCAAAACTTCCCACCGTTTTTAATATCATCTACGACATAAAAAATTACTTTAACTTCACCTTTTAGACACACGAGCGTACGAACATGTAGTGACTCACAATTTTTCTAGAACATTCCATCTAGTTCTAGAACAGCACTTCCAAGATAATCACGATACATATAATCTTTTACATGATAGTTCTTTAAGTATAATCCCCTACAAAATTTGGTATAAATATGCTACAACAAGCAATATTTAGTCATTGTCTACCTTTACTTTATTCACAACGGAAGTACCGTACTACATCGACATCGTTATGGCACCCATCAACGACACTACGAACGCAACCTCCGGCGGCCAATGGAAAACACAACAACGACGACCGAATAAACGTCAACGGGAGGAGGAACCTCTAGTAAGTTACAGTTTTCTCTCATTACTTTCCTTCTATCGCCCCCCCCCCAAAAAAAAATTTTTTTTAGTAAGCGCAGGGACTTTCCTGATGAAGATCAACCCCTGCTAGGTTTTTCTGGTGTAGAAGGTTATGGTCGAAACATCATAGTTTTTTTTTTTTCACTCGCTAAGTTAGTAAGTTTTTTACAAGTTATACATATTTCCCCCATTACTCGACTATTTTCATTGATTATTACAATACAGAACGAAAAGATGTGACCAGCTTTACAACGTTTTGACGAAACTGAAAAAAGTGGATTCTAGCGGGAAGAAATGATGAAGTTGTCACACTGCCTAACACTTACTGTTCCATATTTGAAGACCTAATGTTAGGACTAGATACATTAATATCGGAAAAGTATGTAGTACTCACGGGTAATGCTGTATTAAAAAAGTCCTGACCAGTTGCGAAGACCGTTGCTCAGGGGCAAAGAAAATTACAAAGTTTACGGTAAACTAAAAAGTGACATTCTTTCATGTAGCCGACCTTTACCTGATAAATTAAGGTAAAAATAAAGTTTTTCCAGCTAAGTTTGAAGCTTGTCTTATGCAGAATGCACAAATAACTGACCCCAAATTAATGATTACTGATTGTGCCTTGTATGTACCGAGAATCACTACAAATAGTACTGTTAATGTTGATCGATCTTTGACTACACCAGCTGGCTAGTTTTAGCTTACACCCATCAGCTCAACCAATCATACTTCAAGAAATATGTTGCGATAAGCGAAACACTCCCACAAAAAGCGATTGTCGGTATGTTGACTGAAAACACTTATAATGGAGATTATATAGAATCTAAATTGGCATTTATGCCGTTCGGTGCAGTCAACGTGCTTATGAAACGTAACAACAAACATTTGCCTTTTATTAATGGTTATTAAAACGATTGGGATGAAGATCTATTCTGTCAAGCATATGTGGGATTGGCTACTGAACTGGGAGCCATCGATCACCCAATACAATACATGCACTTCGATAATGGTTATTGCCTGTTTGCTTTTGATTTAACTCCAAACAAAACTGGTATAACTACTGGTGAAAGCAAACCAACTAGAGGTGGTTTAGAATTGGATATCGAGTTCACCCCCGCCCCCACTTATAATGTTATGGTTGTTGTCTTACTTATTTATGCCGATCATTTTCTGATCTCTAAAAATGATGTATATTCTCTGTTATGAAGGCCGATATGAAAATGAAACTTTTATAAACACATGCAGGAAAAGCCTTCATTAATCAGAAATGGTTTATCAAAACAGGCCACTAAACACTCCATTCACGATGCTTGTTGCCGCAAGCTCCAATTGTCGGGAAAAAAACTAAATTAGTGTACGTGATTTTGAGACAACATTATTTGATGTTTGAGGAACCGATTTACGAACTTGTTTGGTGCTTTCATGAGAATGCTTACGACAAAAAGCTTTTCGAGAGAATATTAAGACGCGTTCTCATGGGATTTCGCACATTCAGGGCCTAAACAGACCCAGATATTTGAAATTTGTAAAATAATGAAATGATCAAGTTTGGGCAGTGAGAAATACATACATCACTAGGTTGGGTGGACAAAGACGCGTTACCTATGAGCCCGCGAACCTGATGAGCCTACGACCTGAATATGTACATATATACATACATAAAAGCGCCACTGTAAAAATGAAAAATGTTATATAAAAAAATCATTGCAATCAGAATTCATAGTCAAGACTGAGCAATCAGCGCACAGCTCTGCAATGATTGGCCTGCGTACAATTAAATTCTGGCCTCCTATCATCATACATGATGTGTGCGTTCGACTGTTTAGCGACACATGAAAAAAAAACTTATCCCCAAAGATTAGGTCCACAAATGCTGAGTATTTTAAGGTTGCTGAACAAACCAGAAACTGATAGCGTTAATCTTTTTTCCTTTTGAATGGTATTCAAAAAAAAACTTCGAAAGTTTTCTTTTGTAAACGCAAGAGCAAACTTGATTATCAGACTTTTATGAATAATTTCAGATCCGACAATTGTGGCTAATTTGAGGACAATTTTTGATTATATGACAGCTTGTCGAATAGTTTCTGTTTGTCAGAACAACTTACCGACCAAAAAAAGCTAATATCCTCAGCAATGCTACTGTAGTTAAAAACTACTAAATGGTTTAGCTGCGAAACGTCAAAGACGATCAGTGTTTTTGACTAGCCCTGATGTATAAAAAAGTTAACTTGTCTAATTGCGCGTCACCGATGAGGGGGTTGAATGTCTCTCTAGTACATAGATACTTGCAAAGTTTGTTGAATTTTGTTTGACATTATAATAAAATTTAAATACGTTGAAAAGAATTCCTGACCTACAGACATGTCTTCAAAGCTTTGTTGCGCTGACGCGTCATGTACCATACATATGGGGCAATCGAGCGCCGTGCGCGCGAAAATTGAGGATTTAGGGTCAAAGTTGACACCATGGGCACGGCACTTGAGTGCTTCTATTGATGTAACTTTTGTGGTGAGCGCGTGCGCCACAACTGTAATCTAGTCAATTGAATGAACAATTAATGTCGGCGTTCCATAGCTCAGAGGTAGAGCATTGGGCTTGATAGCCATACGTCCCATGTCGAATCCTAGTGGAACAAAGCCACATTTTTCGTTCTGACATGGCATCCGCCGTCAAAATAGAACCCGACCCCACATTAGGAAATTTTCAAGTTGGGGAGGTGTTGGTGATAGTCCTAGCCAACACTTCAAAAAGTGGAAAGTGTTGGAATATACACAGCCTAGAAAACTGTGTATATATCCAATGCATAGTACACGGCGTAGAAACCGCCGAGGAGTTAGGAGTTTTAGTCGATTCCAAATTTACCTTCTCAAACCAGGTAGAAAAACTTTGCCAAAGAGCCGGAAAACGGTCTAGAGTAATTAGCAGATGTTTCTTTTCAAAAAATCCAAACTTCAATATACAAATGTTCTCAACTTTTTTTCTATCAACTTTAGATTTTTGTTCTTGCATCTGGTCACCTCATAAATGGGGGGATAAAGAATCAATTGAAGCTATTCAAATAGATTTTACACGATACTTACCTGATGCCATGACATTATCATACAGAAACCGTTGTAGTAAATTCGAGCTAATACCGCTTATTGTTAGTTAGACTGATTGTCAATGACCTGGTGGTGCTCCATAAACTCGTTCACAAGAAGTTCAGAGACTTGGAACCAACTGATTTCATTTCATTTAATAGATCTAGTACACGAGGACACTCATTCAAGATTGTAAAAACTCGTGCAGGACCGTCCTTGAGAAACCATGTTATATTCAGATCTTTGAACCTTTGGAATGATCTTTCCCAGGAATTGGTTGAAATCCCATGTTCTGTTGTTTTCAGACGCAAATTACTTGATTCAAACATTGTGTATGAGTACATCGAAGATATAAAGCCCACTTTTTTAGATAGCCGATATGCCTAAACCACAGAACTGTGATTAATTTGCTATTCAGTACCATTCCACCTTACCATAATCACACATTCCATTAACCAATCGAATCTCGACTTTTTATTCACCAATATATACTTTTCTTTGATTTGTTTTTAGTATTACAGTAACGAAAGATGTATTCGTGTATTCGAGCCCTATGTTATTCCTCTCCTTAAACCCCTTCGGTTTTCGATATGTCCATCTGATCAAGTTCCGTGTATGTCTGGTCGTTACTCTCACTTTATATTTTAATTTTTATTAATTACGTCTCACTTCCTTTCATTTATTTCTTTATTGTTTATTCAAAGTAATTTGTAATTCGTAATTTGTAAGACCGATTATATACGAGTCAACCCAATGAAACCTTGAAACCCGTGTGTTATCAGATACATTCAGCCTGGGTAACTGAATTCGTGTACAGTGTGTGGTGAGCGCGTGCGCCACAACTGTAATCTAGTCAATTGAATGAACGATTAATGTCGGCGTTACATAGCTCAGAGGTAGAGCATTAACCTTGACAGCCATACTGTACGTCCCAGGTTCGAATCCTGGTGGAACAAAGCCACATTTTTCGTTCTGACAACTTTTTGAAAAATAAAACTTTGAGCAAAAACCTTTAAATAGGGCTCAAAATGACCGCCTTGACTTCAAAATTAACCCTATAACTTTTCAGCTTAATGCCATGAATCAAACAAAAGTTATAAAAAAATTCGACAAAAATTGTAAAAAATCGAAAATTTCAATTTTTTTGGACTTTTGGAGGCGTATTTTTTGCTAAAATAACGCTTTAATCAAAAAACCGTCTTATATGGTTAATAACCACCCATAGATGTATCAAAAACTGCAATAAACTGGGAAGTTGTTGTTTGGACCGCTTACTCCATCCAAGCCGGAGAATCTCTCAGGCAACGCGATTTCAATTCTGGAATAAACTTCGTCCAAAATTAGGGCCTATTCTAGATACACGATGATGACGTTAGTCATGAAGAAACATCAACTACACCAAGAAACGGTAAAAGAAATGGTTCAAAGAAAACTAGATAACTGACAGGTGATGACGGTGCTTTCATATACCAGCTCGAAGACCTGAAAGAAAAAGGATCCCAGTTGCGTGATTTACTAGATTATGCATTCATGAATTCTGATAAGAAACCGGTTGATTATGATATATTCCGTGATTATTTAATCAATAATTATAAAATCCCATCACTATTACTGTGTGTAGCTCCACGCGCATGGGTTAAATTTCTATCGTAAACAACTTAGAAGTGAATAAATTAACTATAAAACAAAAAACTGGGTTGATTGGATTGAAAAAAAACACGCTAAGTTTAACAAGTCACGATTTTCATCCACTCGCACCTTTTCGGGCGCCCCACTGTGTAGGCATGCAGCGCGAATAAGTATGTAGAGCGTGACGGTGGGCATGTCTGACCCGTTGATCTTCGGTCACGATGTAACCGTAGATCGGGCAGGCATGACTGCGTCCTCAGGGTAGGGGTACACAGAGCTTTAGTAATAGGACCATGAATCAAATATTTTACTAACTTTATATGTAGAATGCTGAAATGACATCAGGTATGTCTTAAGGAAGAAGAGAGTAAATTTTTTCCTGTGTTATAAGTATAGGTTTAAGGAATACATATAAGACTACTCTGCTACTCCTACAACATTTAAATGACAAAATTATTATGGGTTATTGGGGTCACTTGATTATGCCGAATTTGACTATGCCGAACATATTGATCGGTAAAGTATGCAGTAATCACGGGTATTGACTGTTCTAAAAACCCCGAGTAACTGACTGTTTTACTGACTGGTAGCCTGACTGACTAACTGACTGACTAACTGACTGGCAGACTGGCTGACTGAGTGACTGACTGACTGACTGACTGACTGACTGACTGACTGACTGACTGACGACTGACTGACTGACTGACTGACTTACTGACTGACTGACTGACTGACTGACTGACTGACTGACTGACTGACGTACTGACTGACTGACTGACTGACTTACTGACTGACTGACTGACTGACTGACTGACTGACTGACTGACTGACTGACAGACTAGCTGACAAAATAACTAACGGACTAACTGACTACTGACTGAGTGACTTACTGACTGACTGACTGACTGCTGACTGACTGACCGACTGATTGACTGAATGACTGACAGACTGACCGACTGCCTGGCTGACTTACTGACTGAATAACTGACTGACTGACTGACTGACTGACTGACTGACTGACTGACTGACTGAGTGACTGACTGACTGACTGACTGACTGACTGACTGACTGACTGACTGACTGACTGACTGACTGACTGACTGACTGACTGACTGACTGACTGACTGACTGACTGACTGACTGACTGACTGACTGACTGACTGACTGACTGACTGACTGACTGACTGACTGAATGACTGACTGACTGGCTGACGGACACACAGACTGACTGACTGACTGACTGACTGACAAGTTGATAGACTAAGTAACTGATTAAATGACTGACTGGACGAATGAATTAACGACTGACTGACTGAATGACTGACTGACTGTCTCAATGACTGACTAGTTGACAAAGTGAATGACTGAATAACTGATTGCCTGGCTATTGGTTGACTAACAGTCTGAATGAATGACGGAATTACTGACTGACTAACTCACTGGCTGACAAACTGACTAATTTACGGACTGCCTGAGAGGCTGACTGACTGAATGAATGATTGACTGAATGTCTGACTGAATGATTAAATGACTGACTGAATGTTTTACTGACTGAATGACTGACTGACAGACCGACCGACCGACTGACTGACTGATGGATTAACCGGATGACTGACTGACTAACTGACTAGCTGATAGACTGACCAACCGACTGATTAAATGACTGACTGACTGACTGACTGACTGACTGACTGACTGACTGACTGACTGACTGACTGAATGACTGAATGAATGAAAAAGTGATATACTGACTGACTAACTGGCCGATGGCTTGCTTCAAATAACAAGGAGACATACTGACTGACTGACTGACTGACTGACTGACTGACTGACTGACTGACTGACTGACTGACTGACTGACTGACTGACTGACTGACTGACTGACTGACTGACTGACTGACTGCCTGACTAACTGACTGACTGACCGACTGACTGACTGACTGACTGACTGACTGACTGACTGACTGACTGACTGACTGACTGACTGACTGACTGACTGACTGACTGACTGACTGACTGACTGACTGACTGACTGACTGACTGACTGACTGTCTGACTGACTGACTGACTGACTGACTGACTGACCGACTGACTGACTGAATGAATGAACAAGTGGCATACTGACTGACTAACTGGCTGATGGCTTGCTTTAAATATACACACCTACTAACTCCCTGATTGTTTGATGGGCTTTTATGTATATTATTGCATTCTTTATAACAGTTATCGATGAAGCGAAGCGTACAAAAATGAACGCCATGTGGCTTGGGTTTTTAGCATACGTAGATATCAACACAAAATAAAACAGTACGGTAAAGCAAAACTAACAATAAAAAGCTGACTGACTGATTAGCAAGTTAATTTATCCCTTCTATCGCAAATCTATAAGATACTGTATCCGTGTTTATTACAGTAACCAAAGAAGCGAAACCTCCAGTTAAAGCAATGTGACTTGAGTTTTTCCGCCTCTAATTGTTGTTAATAAGTACGTAAATGAAAGTGTGTGCTTTATTTACTGACTAACTGACTGACTGAGCAGAATGACAGAAAACTAGCATTCGTATGTATGATATAATGGCTTGTTCTGTTTGATAATTTCACGTCCATCATCATTATCGCTTTATCAATCAAATAACAGACTGAATACATGTGAGCACTAATTGAATTGCGATAAGTAAATGCAACTGGATTGTCACTTGATACGGTATGTATGTTCTGTATGTATTGCTTGATCGTAAACGCACCCTGCGAAATATTTCGACCTAACACTTTTACCACGCAAAAAATTTTAATTCTGAAAGAAAAATTTAAGCAAGATTATGTATGTATGTGTGTACATAAATGTATGTACAGGGTGGGTCAAAAAAAAGTTTGCGCGTTTGATGAGGTACTGTGAAAGTTGTGAAAAAGCTGTGTGGCAGTGGTATAGCGCATTCGAATAAGTATGTGTTCGCCTACAAAATAACGTGGGACTTGTTTCATCCAACTTTTTTTTATTTTACAAGTCAATTTCGCAAAAAAATTTTTAAATGGTGTTAAAAACATGATTATAACTGAAACAACAGCATAAAAAGCCTGAAACATTACCATTATAAATGAAACAAAACGTTTTCAAATATTAAAGTGATATGTAGTGTTAATAACGCTCAAAACGGTTGTCAAGATATCATTTATGGTTAAAGGCCTATTCATCCGTGCGCTCCGCACCATTGGGTGCGCCTGTAGTATGAACGGCCGGCGCACCCAATTTGTTAAGGAAAAATGTTACACAAAAATCTTTGCGTGAAAATGTCTCGCGAAAATATGAAAAATCAGAATAGACTCTAAAACATTTCTACATAAAAGTGAGAATAAAATAATGGTTCTAATAAAATCCGCCATCGTTTTTTAGTCGGGAATATTTAATTTTCGACGCAAAATAACGAGTAATTGAACGACAATTTTCTTCTAAGAAGAATCTGAAGTGAAGAATCAGTATTGATTACTGCCTTTTGCCTGCCGTAAATCTATTGTTGTGGCTGTGCTGTACGTTCACCTGTCTGTCCAAATCACTGCAACGCATCTACATCTATTTTCAGGCGCGTAATAAAATTTTAATGTGGTGAAACAAGCGTTCTTCGTGCGGATGCCTCAATCAGGTTGGAATCAGGGCGGATTCACGTTCTTAGCTAGTCTCGGTTTTCTCAAGTTAGGTTATAATTACGGTGAAAAATACGGTGAGGTTGATTGAAGTTGTTCTATTCCAAGTTATGTGAAATATTTCTGTTCCTCAGCCCACACTCAATGATGGTTAGGCATAATACTCAAGGAAAACCGTTAATTATTTAAGACTTGACGAAACAATATCGAGTTCGTAACTGACTTTGAGCAATTCTTTGTTCCTATTGATATTGGCTGATGTTGAAATCCGGATTGTAGGGTCGGTATGCGAAACTTCAACATCTGCCGAGCAGAAGCTTCGGTGGTCTTCGGTATCAGAAGCTGAGCCTACTGTGTTTACTACATAGAAGAATGATATGTTGCTCAGCCCCTCAATGTATTTAATGGGTTGGTTATTAGATCAATGAGTTTTACAGTTTTTGTCTGTATCTTCTTCAGACAGATCAGTGTTAGACCCATGTTCGGGAGCACTCGCTGACGAGCTATTCTCCAAAGGGAGGGGAATTTCGTCAAAGAGGGGAATCGGATGTTTTCAGGCCATTTTAACTACACCTCGGGGAACAAAGAGAGGGGAATACCACTTTTCCCACCGTTCTCGTCCGCTAGTGTTCATAGCGTAGCTTCACCTCGTCACTGGTGCACCAATAAGTATAGAATAATTTTGAGTAATACAAGCTTTGATTGCTCTGGAAGCCTTGTTTCTTAGACTCGTTAAGTCATTACTTTTTTGCATTAAGATTATGCAATACATAGTGAAATACTGAAAGTCTAATGGCCTCGTTAAGATAGTTTGTCATGTACAACTGTATTCAAACTAAACATAGTTAATGGTTATTGAAGAGATTATATAACTTCAGGAATACTTCAAGATGCTCGTCAAAGGCACACTCCTTAACCAGCCGACGACATCAGCGATTCAACACAATATTTATTATAAGACAGCCGATGGCATGCTTGTATGCTAGTCGATCGAACCCTGGCGAATCACATTAATGATTTAATTTCAACTGCTTGCAACCCTAATATACTGTAAAGAGTACTCAAATTAGGCCGGACTCTCTTCTATTTTTACATTCATGAGTTGTTGAAGAATCAGCTCTTAACTCAATCAATAGAAGAAAAAAGAACCGGCCTTTGGTGTGTGTGAACTGTACTGCGGTCAAGAGTGAGCAATGCAAAATTTGCGTATTTTAGATATATATTCACAAATACCAATCATTCAATTTAATCTACCTGCTTACTGTACTTCTATATATTTTTACTTCTATAATGTATATTTATACTGTATTTATATCACAACGTATCGGTTTGTTTAAATGAATCAACAACTTCAACTTGATTTATTTGGTGTTGAAATCAGCTGTTATACTCAGCCTTACTGAGGTGAAATAATTTTCTTTCTCAGTTGCAAACTTTGAAATCTTCAAGGGGGAATATAAAGGTAAGAAATCTCCAATGTGGTAATTATCTGCTGGCGATTATCATCATGTTAAAAAGCCATAATTCAACAACAAACATGTATCAAAAAATCAAATTTATTCAGTTGTTATGCCATAATAGCAAAGTAGGATACCAAGTCACATAGTGAAATAACGGTCATCCGATTTACAATGACAATCACTGATCATCAACAACGTTCTTGAATGTGCTGTGTCTCAACCCGGGGCTCGAACCAGAAACGTCGGCGAGCAAGGCCGGCGCCTTAACCACTTGACGAGGGAAGCGACATGTAGTTTGGAATAGGCCCAATATGCCGTTTTACAAAAAAATGGTCGATAAATTCAATCGAATTGTTGATCAAACTTGAGCTGAATATTTTTTTTCAATTTGAGACTTTGAAATTTAAGAATAGATAAACGTCATTTCATGTTTACCCCGAACTTACGCTATACCATTTCAATTTCTTGAAAAACCAAGCGTCTGCCATCATTTTAACTGCTGAAATTAGAGTCTTGTAACGTAAAGTATGGGAAAACACATCAGTTTGAGAAAAGTTATAATAACCGTTTATTTTCTTATAAAAAGTCAAACCAAAAAAATATCATTATTGGAAAACATCACTTGGTACGCCATCAAATTCCCAAATTTTGGAAAATCCAGCGCACCGAACAAAAATGATTGAGCGTACCCAAAGGTGCGCCCCGCACCAGGTGCGCTGCGTACCGCACCAAAGTTGCGCCTGAAAGTATGAAGGGCAGGCGCTCCACTACGCGCGTACCCAGGTGCGGTTCGGCCCGCACCCGAAGTTTGAATAGGCCTTAAAAACTACAGAAAGCAACCATGGCGGCTTGAATCAATTAAAACAGTTTTTCGGTTACAAATAATAGTTTAAAGCGGAGCTGATGGAATAACAGTATTTCTTTTTTATCATGAGAAAGACAATAAATTTACTAAAATCAAAAAACGTGCAAACAGCAACCGAAGCAGAGCACACAAACACGATCTCACTCAGGTGATGTTTGCATGATCGGTTGGGTGCGCATTTGAAAAAAAAAACGCTGCTGTAAACTTCAAAACCTAGTCATATGACATCGTTTTGTAGACAAAAGTGCGCCCGATCGAGTGCTCTAAACCACAATCTCTTAGCTTGTTTACAACTTTCACAATAACTGCTCAAATGCGCAAACTTTTTTTGACCCATCCTGTATGTTTGTACGTATGTACATACATAGTGGTCATCTGTTTTTTTCGAATAAAATATGTATATTTTGTGTTTCTAAACTTTTTTATAAAAAAGTATATGTATACTTATTTTATTTTAGATAACATAAGACAGCTTTCAGATACACATACAGGATGGGTCAAAAAAGTTTGCGCGTTTGAGCAGTTATTGTGAAAGTTGTAAACAAGCTGTGACATTGCGGTTTAGTGCATTCGATTTGGCACACTTTTGTCTACAAAACGATGTGATATGACTAGGTTCTGAAATTTAGCAGCGTTTTTACAAATGCGCACCCAACCGATCATGCAAACATCACCTGAGTGAGATCGTGTTTGTGTGCTCTGCTTCACTTGCTGCTTGCACGTTTTTTGATTTTAGTAAATTTATTGACTTTTTCATGATAAAAAATAAATACTCTTTGTCCATCAGCTCCGCTTTAAACTATTATTTGTGACCGAAGGACTGTTTTAATGGATTCAAGCCGCCATGGTTGCTTTCTGTAGTTTTTAACCATAAATGATAACTTGACAACCGTTTTGAGCGCTCTAATCGCTGCGCGCCAGACAGCCTAACAATGTTCAGATATGTTTATAATACAAATCAGCGCGCTTCAAATGCCGAAATTTCGGCGCTGCGCGCCAGTCAGCCTGTCAGTTTTCCGATATGTTTTTTTATAAAAAATCAGTGGGCTTCAAAATGCCTAAGTTTCGACGTTTTGCGCAACTCAGTCTGTCAGTTTTCAGATACGTTTCTAATACTAATCAACGGGCTTCAAAATGCAAAAAAATCGGTGCTACGCGCCACTCAGCTTGTCAGGTTTTAGATATTATTCTAATACAAATCAGCGGGCTTCAAAATGCCAAAATTTCGGCGCTGCGCACCACTCAGTCTGTCAATTTTCTGTTATGTTTCTTATACGAATCAGCGGCTTTCAAAATGCTATAATTTCGGTCATGATGTCAAGCCATTACTGATGTTTTTGTGTAATTTAACGTTGACCGTCATGCCCCCCCCCCCCCCAAATCGGAAACCGTGAGGGTGCCTGACTTTTGATGAAAATAAGGGACTTTCGTAGATTTAGCATGAAAATTGGTATGATCTTGCGATTTCAGAATTTTATGCGCCAAAAAGTTTGTCTAAAACTCTATGCCGCATAAAACTTTGAAATCGGTTGCGGTTTCCAAAGATTACAGTAAAAACAAAACGTAACTTTTAAATGGGACACCTTGTACATGCACTGGTTCAAATCACCTCATAAGTCCCAAAGGGTCAGATCTGGCCTGGCAGATCACTGAAGTGGTCATCCTTGCCGATCCAAGAGCCTTAGAGGTGTTTGTCCATATCGGGTGGTACCCAGGTCTGACCCCATTGGACTTTTGGATGTGGGATGATTCAAGTGTCCAGATTTCAGGCCCGTTAAGGTTTTTTTATAATTGATTGGATGAGTGCCATTTCCGTGGACACACGCCATGCAGCGTTGGGAGGTGCTCATTTGTTGCTAGAAATAATTCCAAGATTTCGGTAGTATCTAAGTTGGCAAGTTAACAAGTCGGTTTGTCAGCCTTTTTCCTTTTATTTGGTTATTTCCTATGATTTCCTGTTCACGGGTGAATTTTTGATTGGTGCTATTTTGTTATGAAACTTGCTTATTAAATGTAAACCATGAAAAATCATTAGCCAAAATTGTGATTTTTATCTTCGATAACATGTCAATTTAATTACATAAAACGATTAAACGTTCGGTAGGCATCACACATGTTGCTAGAGTCTCATCTATTCCAGAATAGATTTTCAATCATATTTGTTCAGTACAATTTAACCGGGATCCGGCAGCATCGGAACAAAAGGATGGAAGGATAAACAAGCCAACATATTTTTTTCAGTTTTATGCGTTGAGGCATATTTTTACACACACATTAAATTTTGAAGATATCATTTTGTCTCAAATATTTTGTTTACTATTTATTTATAATGTCCTGTAAGATTTGAACGGTTGAACTTGGAGTAAATAGCATGTTCAGGGTAGTTTGTAGATTATGAACAGCTGAACAACATTGCTTTAGTTTGAACGTGCGACGAAATTTGAATGTGGGCCATTATTACGGTAATAACATTTTAATAACGAGAAAATTAGACTTTAGTTTACTTGCAAGGTAAACTTCTGACGGTGACGGAGCAATGCAATCGAACATTTGAGTCCGGCTTTTGTTTAATCGTCAAAACCAAATTTTTCCTTGTCTCCTGTACTACTTTATTCATACTGTATGATTTTATAGATATACTTCTTCTTAAGAGTCGTTGCCATTAAAAAACCATCCAGCGGGCTCGATTTCAGATTTTTTAACAAAATCACTGATTCGACCGGAAACAACCCTATAGCCTCCAGTAAGTCAGTATAAAAAAAGAAAATTCGGATTACGACCAACGGATTTCCTTCGAATAAAATTGTCATCACGCAAAAAATTCTATTATATTTATTCCCTGTATGTTGAATACTTACTTTCTTTAATTTTTCGAAAAATGTTCTCGTTAGAATTAAAAAAATTTCGTGCATTTGAAAAATTCGGTGGTAATACCGTATTTTAATACTATACTACAAAATAAAGTTTGTGATAAATTTAGCAAGGTTGACGTCAAAAACTGTCGAATTTAAATTTTGTTCTGAATCTCAGACAATTTTTTGTGGTCGTAAGACTACTTCCCGGCAGCATATTTCCAGAAACTACAAAAAAAGTTTCGGCAGTAAAAATTTTCCCTGAGTGGATGGATGGTTTCGAACGAGTGGATGGATGGTTTCGAACAAGTGAACAAATAATTTTTTTTTGAATTTTCATTGTCATAAAATTAGCTTCGTTTTACTGATTTTTTCATGTATTTTTCATGGAAATACGTTGATTATTGAATAGTTAAAATAACATTCACAGTTAAAATTCAATTTCAAAAATATATTACAACTTTACGATAAGCAACGTGTTTCCATGAAAAATACATGTTATAAAAACATGAGTGTTTTACCTCTTAGGTTATGGCTAGCGGTTTGGCTTGTGGTGACATGAAATGACCAAGCTGGACACCTCCGCTTCGCGGTGCTAACGATCAAAGGTGGGGCATGAAACTTAGGTTTCAGTGTAGGCCTAGGCTCAGGCTTAGCCTTTGAAGAAGGGCTCGGGGGCTACGCGCCCAAACTGAAAACTAACTCTTAGCCTCATACTCGGCGATCTCGATCTAGGTTTTTACCATTGAATTTGAGACTTAAGATAAATTGCATCGACCGAACTACGTCTGGTAATTTATGACAACAACATTTTAAAGTTTTCATTGAAAAAAAAGTTTTTCATTCATAAAATTTTCCGTTCACTTGTGCGAAACCATATTTTTTAGATAAGTTTTAATGGTGACAATTTTTTTCTAATTATGCTTCCCGGCATGGAGTGACATAGGCATGTACACATCATGACTAGGAAAATTCTTATTAATTTATTATGAATAATTACGGATGGTATAAATGGACTCCGAATAATTATTCAGATTTGCATGAGTGCTCTATAAATCTTGAGAACGCAACTTTTCGGATAGCAAGTCAAAATTTCATTTTGAAAATGCGTGAAATTAAGAAAAGATCTACCAAAACATGATTTGGTTGTGAATTCCAAAATCGTGAATGACCTACAGCGATAACGTTTTTTTTCGATACTCCCTGATATAGTAAAAATCAAATGGCATTTCAATTGCAGCTAAACAAAAGTTTTTTGCGGAAAAAATGCGAATAAAGTTTTGTTAAAAACTTTATAAACATAGAACCAACATTATATACGCTCTTTAAAATTTAATGTGGTTTTCCACAGTGAATCAGGATTTATTGAAAACCTCGCAAGAGATTTCTTCCATCTCTCAAAATAAATCGCTGAAAATCAAAAATCAACGAAAACATCGAGTTGAATCTTAATTGAAGGAGATCATAAAACGATGTTCTTTTCGTTTTTCAGAAGCGAATGATTTTAGAAAAACGTCGAAAATGTTGCCCGCTGGGAGGTTTCTAATGGCAACGACGTCGAAAATGTTGCCCGCTGGGAGGTTTCTAATGGCAACGACTCTGCGTTGTGCACTCCGTACGTTTATCAGATAAACAAAATCTCAGTCACTCATATTGAGTGAAAAAAACGATGTGTTGTCATCGAAGTCAAATGAATGTTTTATTTAACTGTTGTGATAAGATAATATTCGTTCTCCAATTAACCACTCTCACAATGGTTTTGTACGTGAAATATAATATAGTGCTGTCAAATTTTTATTAGGAATATTTCGCTATTATACGTAGTAGGGTGCCCAGAAGAAACAGCAAAATTCTCCAAAGTGTCCAGAAAGCTGACGCGAAGCTTTAACTTAGATATTCTGAACTACAGGGTGTCCCATCCTTTGTAAAACCAACATAAAAATAAAAAAAGGGAAAATAACTGATTTCTTGACTTGAGTACCATCGAGATTTCGGCATTGTTCCCATCGATGATGCACAGCTGTCAGGGCTGCATGGCGTGTGCTCACAGAAATGGCACTAATCTTTTCAGTGAAAACTGACCCAAGTTCTCGGGATACCTTGCGTACATGCGGTGCTTATCACCCGACATCCAAAAGTCCACAAGTGCCAGATCTGGTGGCCTGGCATGCCAATGGTGTGGTCTTCAAGAGCCAGGAAAGCTCATATCGAGTCAATCTCCGGGCTGTCACCAGCTTTTACCCTAACGGACTTCTGTTTGTGGGGTGATTTATTAAGAACTGCGTGAACGCGAGAAGTCTCGAGATTTCGAGCCAATTACGTTTCTTTATCACGAAAGAGATGAGTGCCATCTCAAAGCTGCGCCTTTTCAATGGTAACGATGCCGCCGAGATCTCGGTGGGACCCAAGTTGAGAAGTAAACAAGACGGGTTATTTTTTGTGATTGTTATCTAAGATTTTATGTTCACAGGGCTTTGTGATTGATGATATTTGGTTATGTGTCGTGCTCGATAAACTGAAAAAAATATTGGTTAAAAATGACATTTTTGATGGCTTGTAAAATTTGCTGCAGATGTCGAATTAACTTCTGGTAGGTATCAAACAGTTTGCCCTACTCCAGGAAAAAAAGTCTCATCTACTCCAGAAAAAAATTCCAGCCGTACTGGCTTAGTACAACTCAAATGCGGAGCCGTCAACACCGGGACAAAAGGATGGGACATCCTGTATTACGATGAACCTTAGTGAACAACAACCACACTTTCAAATCATACTATTTTTGTTTTCGGCTCAACGTAAGGTTTTCGACTTCAATTTAGTTAGAGCTAAAACAGAGTTAAAACACACTTTAAATCACCAAATTCAAACTTTGACTAGTTGGCTATTCTTTACGTCAGATGTTGAATTTTTGTGGCATTCTGATCATTATATCCCAATTGAAATAATAAAAACTGAACATCCATATGATAAGACACTCTTTTTTACGAAATTCACTTAAATGCCCAATCCAAAACCCATTTAAAAAGTATGAAACCCAGTGAATAAACAAACACCTTTAAACGTTTTGAAGCATATTTTCTTTATTGGATTCTGTGAATATAACTCATGTTACTTATGTAGTACTCAGTAGGTGTTACGATATTTCGTAGACCACTTTAAGTGGATTTAGAATAGGCAGTCAACAAACAACCAATGATCAGTTTCTTTACCGATAAATGAATCATATTAACAGAACCGGTTGATCACCATAGAACCGCAGCGTTGGATTTTATTCCACACGTTCCACTTCGTACGTATATGTGGCTTGTTTACAGTCGTGTTCACAACTTTTGGTCCTGAAACTTTTTCGGTCACCTTCAAATACAAAAATCCCGTGATTCTTATAAATATTTTTTTTCTGTACAATTGTAACACTATTTAAAATGTTTTGCGTCTGTATGAAAGATTTACTCATTTCATATCGGTTTCACGATGATTAACCTTAACCCCATGACAAACTTCGTTTCGTAAGCAAAAAAATATTTACATATCATAAACGAAACATCGTAGCAATAATTCATAGCACGCGTATGTTGCTTGGAGTTAAGGCACATAACTTTTTTGAAGCGATAAACATTATTATGCGTATTTCTTTCTATGTAGGTAAACGAAGTCCTATTTTATGCTCATAAGAAAATTGCGGTGCTCACAGCTTACACAGACATGATTTTTGCTCTTTGGTGTTTTACGACCAATTCAAAAAGCACGTGGATAGTTTTTCGAATGGAACATGTGCTGACCACTTATTTTTTTTTCGAACATGGATTTGCTCTTTTTTATTATATCTTCTAGTATCATTGATTTGATGTCTTCACACACTAACTTGATGACTTCCACGGTTATTCCATCTTCTACCCGATCCCGTTTTTTTTCACAGTCTTTCTCACTGACCCAAATGGAGACTGAAATAATTTTTACATACGTTGATGAATCTGTTTGTGATGTGATGCGACTTCATCTCATGCTCTTGAAATTATTAGAAATTTTCGTATCGACAGTTTCTGGTTAAATCGCAATGGTTGAGAGATTATACAACTTGTATAGGGTTTCTGGCCAATATAACGACTTGTCAGTTAATTGCAGTTTTTGATACACCTAATGGTGTAGCAAAGTTGCTCAGCAATCAAAATTGTATGAAAAAAACCAACGATTTTAACAAAAATTCTAGAGTCAGAAATTGAAAAAAATTTAATTTTCTGAATTTTATTTTTTGTTCGTCTTTTCCACCATGAAATGGGCATTACTTCAGTTTGAGTTAGGATATCGAACTACAAATTTATAATTCATGTGAAACATTTATTTTTGGTAAATTTGAGCCAGCCCTATTCGAGCAAAAATGATCGAAATTTTTAAGAATGTTTTTTTCCAATGTAACTCATCCCGGGAACAAGGGTCAAATTTGACGGCAAATTACAATATTTACCACGAAAGGGTTCTGAGCATTTCGTTTCGATCTTATAAAGAGCCTTGCGTGACAATCTAACATGGAAACCAAAAAAATGTCTTCTCAACAAAGAGCGCAATCAACAGCGCCCCCTCAAATTGCCGAACTTAAGGTCATGCCATACTTCGCTGAAATCGAAACAGAAACACGAAATTTCACCCGAAACGTGAAACGTTTCAAATTGACGCCATACTTTTCTTTGGTTTGCTTCTGTTTCAGCCGAAATTGTGTTTGTTTGTGTTGTCAAGTTGTGTTTGTTTTTCAGGTGTTTTTTGGTTAAATCCAAAAAACATCCGCCAAACAAGCTGCCAAGCAGGCTGACAGCTGACAAATTTGTTTTTCAACAGCTGGAGCAACACGCATCATATTCTCAATAAAAAAATATACTATCTTTTTATCGGACATGTAGAAAAGGAATAATTTTGATTCAAATCGCAGGCATTTGATGTTGTTTGCCCCCTCTTAAACTTCAACTCAACCGCCGCATGCGTTGGCTGATGGTGGTCCGAAGACGGGAATGAAGTAGGACCTTCAACACACGTCCATCCGCTCTCCAGTCTTTCAATTCAACAGACAATGCCTCTGTCAGTGCGCGGGCTTTTTGAAATCTGTCTGTGAGGGGTCTGTGTTTCTGTCATGACGACGTACTTCGTATTTCTGGTTGGAAACACGAAACTGAAACATAAAACTGAAACGTTTCAGTTTTGGGGCCAACGAAGTGAGGCGTGCACTTTAACGGCCATGGAACATTTGGGTAAACTTTATAAAAAAACGTTTTTACTTCAAGCTCTTTGGATTCGAAGATCCCAAAAAACCGGACATATACACTAGCACACAATATACAGGGTGGCCCAAAAGTTTATGTACACTAT
Source organism: Daptonema setosum (assembly GCA_964036265.1). Taxonomy (NCBI): domain Eukaryota; kingdom Metazoa; phylum Nematoda; class Chromadorea; order Monhysterida; family Xyalidae; genus Daptonema; species Daptonema setosum. Next base: position 3,460,039 of record OZ038442.1, read on the forward strand.
TTGGCCTTCTTTTTTCGAAAGAAGAAATAAATATTTTTGTGTAAAATCATAAAATTACAACGGGACAGTGATGATCGGACTGGAAATTTCCTGAACTTTCCAAAAATGCCCTTCGTTCTGTTCTTAGAGAAGTATTAACGAGTTATACACACGAACGTACAAAAACACGTTTTTATACTTTTTACGCTTGCTTTCCCCTCATTCACGATTTAAATCATGTGTTATTCATATATACTGTGATATTTCAGCGTAAGTGCTACAAATAAAGTAGAAAAAAACACACTTATTAAAAATTCAAGCTACTTCAGATTACCCAGATCAGGCGAGACCGTCAAACCATGAAACATCAGCGTCAAATGCGATATCAGCCTTATTCAAGTGCATGTGCACTGCAATCAACTTGCATCAGGGCTATTTCCTATGAAGTGATTATTACTATCAATAAAGTAAGTTTGAAAGTGATAAATAAATAAAACTTATAGCATAACTTTCAATATTTTATCGAAAATAGCCCTGATGCAAGCCGTAGTGTGTATGGTAGCCGTGTAGTTAGCACTTGAACAGGGCTGGTATCGCATGACGCTAATGTTTCATGTTTTGACGGTCTTGCCTGATCTGGGTATTCTAAAGTGAATTACTGGTTGGCGTTGTTTTTCTACTTTATTTGTAGCAATTACGCTGAAATATCACAGTAAATATAAATAACACATGAAATAAACAAATAGTAGGGAAAATAAGTATAAAAAGAACAAAAAAAAACGTGTTTTTGTACGTTCGTGTTTGTAACTCGTGAAATAATTATCTGAGATTAAAACGGAGGACATGTTTTGGCAAGTTCAGGTATTTTCCAGTCTGAACAATATTGTCCCGTTGTAATTTTATGATTTTACACACGCGAAAAAGAAGGCCAAATAGTGTACATAAACTGTTTGGCCACCCTGTATGTGATATAGGAACTTTTATATCGTTAAGCTTATAATATTTTGAAATTATTTTGAATTTCGGGGTACCAATTGATTTCAACGGACTGGCTTATCTGATTATAAACTGGGTACAATAAACGAGTTGAACTCTCAAAATAAATTGGGTCAGACGGCTTGCGTATTGTACACTTGAGCTTTTGTTGGAACAGATTGAGAAAATAAGGTTAATATTATTGAGTTTTCTGAGGAGGCGGAAGAAAAGCAAAAAAAAATAGTCAATGAATTGTATCTGAGACTAAATAGTTTTCCGATATGTTTTTTTATAAAAAATCAGTGGGCTTCAAAATGCCTAAGTTTCGACGTTTTGCGCAACTCAGTCTGTCAGTTTTCAGATACGTTTCTAATACTAATCAACGGGCTTCAAAATGCAAAAAAATCGGTGCTACGCGCCACTCAGCTTGTCAGGTTTTAGATATTATTCTAATACAAATCAGCGGGCTTCAAAATGCCAAAATTTCGGCGCTGCGCACCACTCAGTCTGTCAATTTTCTGTTATGTTTCTTATACGAATCAGCGGCTTTCAAAATGCTATAATTTCGGTCATGATGTCAAGCCATTACTGATGTTTTTGTGTAATTTAACGTTGACCGTCATGCCCCCCCCCCCCAAATCGGAAACCGTGAGGGTGCCTGACTTTTGATGAAAATAAGGGACTTTCGTAGATTTAGCATGAAAATTGGTATGATCTTGCGATTTCAGAATTTTATGCGCCAAAAAGTTTGTCTAAAACTCTATGCCGCATAAAACTTTGAAATCGGTTGCGGTTTCCAAAGATTACAGTAAAAACAAAACGTAACTTTTAAATGGGACACCTTGTACATGCACTGGTTCAAATCACCTCATAAGTCCCAAAGGGTCAGATCTGGCCTGGCAGATCACTGAAGTGGTCATCCTTGCCGATCCAAGAGCCTTAGAGGTGTTTGTCCATATCGGGTGGTACCCAGGTCTGACCCCATTGGACTTTTGGATGTGGGATGATTCAAGTGTCCAGATTTCAGGCCCGTTAAGGTTTTTTTATAATTGATTGGATGAGTGCCATTTCCGTGGACACACGCCATGCAGCGTTGGGAGGTGCTCATTTGTTGCTAGAAATAATTCCAAGATTTCGGTAGTATCTAAGTTGGCAAGTTAACAAGTCGGTTTGTCAGCCTTTTTCCTTTTATTTGGTTATTTCCTATGATTTCCTGTTCACGGGTGAATTTTTGATTGGTGCTATTTTGTTATGAAACTTGCTTATTAAATGTAAACCATGAAAAATCATTAGCCAAAATTGTGATTTTTATCTTCGATAACATGTCAATTTAATTACATAAAACGATTAAACGTTCGGTAGGCATCACACATGTTGCTAGAGTCTCATCTATTCCAGAATAGATTTTCAATCATATTTGTTCAGTACAATTTAACCGGGATCCGGCAGCATCGGAACAAAAGGATGGAAGGATAAACAAGCCAACATATTTTTTTCAGTTTTATGCGTTGAGGCATATTTTTACACACACATTAAATTTTGAAGATATCATTTTGTCTCAAATATTTTGTTTACTATTTATTTATAATGTCCTGTAAGATTTGAACGGTTGAACTTGGAGTAAATAGCATGTTCAGGGTAGTTTGTAGATTATGAACAGCTGAACAACATTGCTTTAGTTTGAACGTGCGACGAAATTTGAATGTGGGCCATTATTACGGTAATAACATTTTAATAACGAGAAAATTAGACTTTAGTTTACTTGCAAGGTAAACTTCTGACGGTGACGGAGCAATGCAATCGAACATTTGAGTCCGGCTTTTGTTTAATCGTCAAAACCAAATTTTTCCTTGTCTCCTGTACTACTTTATTCATACTGTATGATTTTATAGATATACTTCTTCTTAAGAGTCGTTGCCATTAAAAAACCATCCAGCGGGCTCGATTTCAGATTTTTTAACAAAATCACTGATTCGACCGGAAACAACCCTATAGCCTCCAGTAAGTCAGTATAAAAAAAGAAAATTCGGATTACGACCAACGGATTTCCTTCGAATAAAATTGTCATCACGCAAAAAATTCTATTATATTTATTCCCTGTATGTTGAATACTTACTTTCTTTAATTTTTCGAAAAATGTTCTCGTTAGAATTAAAAAAATTTCGTGCATTTGAAAAATTCGGTGGTAATACCGTATTTTAATACTATACTACAAAATAAAGTTTGTGATAAATTTAGCAAGGTTGACGTCAAAAACTGTCGAATTTAAATTTTGTTCTGAATCTCAGACAATTTTTTGTGGTCGTAAGACTACTTCCCGGCAGCATATTTCCAGAAACTACAAAAAAAGTTTCGGCAGTAAAAATTTTCCCTGAGTGGATGGATGGTTTCGAACGAGTGGATGGATGGTTTCGAACAAGTGAACAAATAATTTTTTTTTGAATTTTCATTGTCATAAAATTAGCTTCGTTTTACTGATTTTTTCATGTATTTTTCATGGAAATACGTTGATTATTGAATAGTTAAAATAACATTCACAGTTAAAATTCAATTTCAAAAATATATTACAACTTTACGATAAGCAACGTGTTTCCATGAAAAATACATGTTATAAAAACATGAGTGTTTTACCTCTTAGGTTATGGCTAGCGGTTTGGCTTGTGGTGACATGAAATGACCAAGCTGGACACCTCCGCTTCGCGGTGCTAACGGTCAAAGGTGGGGCATGAAACTTAGGTTTCAGTGTAGGCCTAGGCTCAGGCTTAGCCTTTGAAGAAGGGCTCGGGGGCTACGCGCCCAAACTGAAAACTAACTCTTAGCCTCATACTCGGCGATCTCGATCTAGGTTTTTACCATTGAATTTGAGACTTAAGATAAATTGCATCGACCGAACTACGTCTGGTAATTTATGACAACAACATTTTAAAGTTTTCATTGAAAAAAAAGTTTTTCATTCATAAAATTTTCCGTTCACTTGTGCGAAACCATATTTTTTAGATAAGTTTTAATGGTGACAATTTTTTTCTAATTATGCTTCCCGGCATGGAGTGACATAGGCATGTACACATCATGACTAGGAAAATTCTTATTAATTTATTATGAATAATTACGGATGGTATAAATGGACTCCGAATAATTATTCAGATTTGCATGAGTGCTCTATAAATCTTGAGAACGCAACTTTTCGGATAGCAAGTCAAAATTTCATTTTGAAAATGCGTGAAATTAAGAAAAGATCTACCAAAACATGATTTGGTTGTGAATTCCAAAATCGTGAATGACCTACAGCGATAACGTTTTTTTTCGATACTCCCTGATATAGTAAAAATCAAATGGCATTTCAATTGCAGCTAAACAAAAGTTTTTTGCGGAAAAAATGCGAATAAAGTTTTGTTAAAAACTTTATAAACATAGAACCAACATTATATACGCTCTTTAAAATTTAATGTGGTTTTCCACAGTGAATCAGGATTTATTGAAAACCTCGCAAGAGATTTCTTCCATCTCTCAAAATAAATCGCTGAAAATCAAAAATCAACGAAAACATCGAGTTGAATCTTAATTGAAGGAGATCATAAAACGATGTTCTTTTCGTTTTTCAGAAGCGAATGATTTTAGAAAAACGTCGAAAATGTTGCCCGCTGGGAGGTTTCTAATGGCAACGACGTCGAAAATGTTGCCCGCTGGGAGGTTTCTAATGGCAACGACTCTGCGTTGTGCACTCCGTACGTTTATCAGATAAACAAAATCTCAGTCACTCATATTGAGTGAAAAAAACGATGTGTTGTCATCGAAGTCAAATGAATGTTTTATTTAACTGTTGTGATAAGATAATATTCGTTCTCCAATTAACCACTCTCACAATGGTTTTGTACGTGAAATATAATATAGTGCTGTCAAATTTTTATTAGGAATATTTCGCTATTATACGTAGTAGGGTGCCCAGAAGAAACAGCAAAATTCTCCAAAGTGTCCAGAAAGCTGACGCGAAGCTTTAACTTAGATATTCTGAACTACAGGGTGTCCCATCCTTTGTAAAACCAACATAAAAATAAAAAAAGGGAAAATAACTGATTTCTTGACTTGAGTACCATCGAGATTTCGGCATTGTTCCCATCGATGATGCACAGCTGTCAGGGCTGCATGGCGTGTGCTCACAGAAATGGCACTAATCTTTTCAGTGAAAACTGACCCAAGTTCTCGGGATACCTTGCGTACATGCGGTGCTTATCACCCGACATCCAAAAGTCCACAAGTGCCAGATCTGGTGGCCTGGCATGCCAATGGTGTGGTCTTCAAGAGCCAGGAAAGCTCATATCGAGTCAATCTCCGGGCTGTCACCAGCTTTTACCCTAACGGACTTCTGTTTGTGGGGTGATTTATTAAGAACTGCGTGAACGCGAGAAGTCTCGAGATTTCGAGCCAATTACGTTTCTTTATCACGAAAGAGATGAGTGCCATCTCAAAGCTGCGCCTTTTCAATGGTAACGATGCCGCCGAGATCTCGGTGGGACCCAAGTTGAGAAGTAAACAAGACGGGTTATTTTTTGTGATTGTTATCTAAGATTTTATGTTCACAGGGCTTTGTGATTGATGATATTTGGTTATGTGTCGTGCTCGATAAACTGAAAAAAATATTGGTTAAAAATGACATTTTTGATGGCTTGTAAAATTTGCTGCAGATGTCGAATTAACTTCTGGTAGGTATCAAACAGTTTGCCCTACTCCAGGAAAAAAAGTCTCATCTACTCCAGAAAAAAATTCCAGCCGTACTGGCTTAGTACAACTCAAATGCGGAGCCGTCAACACCGGGACAAAAGGATGGGACATCCTGTATTACGATGAACCTTAGTGAACAACAACCACACTTTCAAATCATACTATTTTTGTTTTCGGCTCAACGTAAGGTTTTCGACTTCAATTTAGTTAGAGCTAAAACAGAGTTAAAACACACTTTAAATCACCAAATTCAAACTTTGACTAGTTGGCTATTCTTTACGTCAGATGTTGAATTTTTGTGGCATTCTGATCATTATATCCCAATTGAAATAATAAAAACTGAACATCCATATGATAAGACACTCTTTTTTACGAAATTCACTTAAATGCCCAATCCAAAACCCATTTAAAAAGTATGAAACCCAGTGAATAAACAAACACCTTTAAACGTTTTGAAGCATATTTTCTTTATTGGATTCTGTGAATATAACTCATGTTACTTATGTAGTACTCAGTAGGTGTTACGATATTTCGTAGACCACTTTAAGTGGATTTAGAATAGGCAGTCAACAAACAACCAATGATCAGTTTCTTTACCGATAAATGAATCATATTAACAGAACCGGTTGATCACCATAGAACCGCAGCGTTGGATTTTATTCCACACGTTCCACTTCGTACGTATATGTGGCTTGTTTACAGTCGTGTTCACAACTTTTGGTCCTGAAACTTTTTCGGTCACCTTCAAATACAAAAATCCCGTGATTCTTATAAATATTTTTTTTCTGTACAATTGTAACACTATTTAAAATGTTTTGCGTCTGTATGAAAGATTTACTCATTTCATATCGGTTTCACGATGATTAACCTTAACCCCATGACAAACTTCGTTTCGTAAGCAAAAAAATATTTACATATCATAAACGAAACATCGTAGCAATAATTCATAGCACGCGTATGTTGCTTGGAGTTAAGGCACATAACTTTTTTGAAGCGATAAACATTATTATGCGTATTTCTTTCTATGTAGGTAAACGAAGTCCTATTTTATGCTCATAAGAAAATTGCGGTGCTCACAGCTTACACAGACATGATTTTTGCTCTTTGGTGTTTTACGACCAATTCAAAAAGCACGTGGATAGTTTTTCGAATGGAACATGTGCTGACCACTTATTTTTTTTTCGAACATGGATTTGCTCTTTTTTATTATATCTTCTAGTATCATTGATTTGATGTCTTCACACACTAACTTGATGACTTCCACGGTTATTCCATCTTCTACCCGATCCCGTTTTTTTTCACAGTCTTTCTCACTGACCCAAATGGAGACTGAAATAATTTTTACATACGTTGATGAATCTGTTTGTGATGTGATGCGACTTCATCTCATGCTCTTGAAATTATTAGAAATTTTCGTATCGACAGTTTCTGGTTAAATCGCAATGGTTGAGAGATTATACAACTTGTATAGGGTTTCTGGCCAATATAACGACTTGTCAGTTAATTGCAGTTTTTGATACACCTAATGGTGTAGCAAAGTTGCTCAGCAATCAAAATTGTATGAAAAAAACCAACGATTTTAACAAAAATTCTAGAGTCAGAAATTGAAAAAAATTTAATTTTCTGAATTTTATTTTTTGTTCGTCTTTTCCACCATGAAATGGGCATTACTTCAGTTTGAGTTAGGATATCGAACTACAAATTTATAATTCATGTGAAACATTTATTTTTGGTAAATTTGAGCCAGCCCTATTCGAGCAAAAATGATCGAAATTTTTAAGAATGTTTTTTTCCAATGTAACTCATCCCGGGAACAAGGGTCAAATTTGACGGCAAATTACAATATTTACCACGAAAGGGTTCTGAGCATTTCGTTTCGATCTTATAAAGAGCCTTGCGTGACAATCTAACATGGAAACCAAAAAAATGTCTTCTCAACAAAGAGCGCAATCAACAGCGCCCCCTCAAATTGCCGAACTTAAGGTCATGCCATACTTCGCTGAAATCGAAACAGAAACACGAAATTTCACCCGAAACGTGAAACGTTTCAAATTGACGCCATACTTTTCTTTGGTTTGCTTCTGTTTCAGCCGAAATTGTGTTTGTTTGTGTTGTCAAGTTGTGTTTGTTTTTCAGGTGTTTTTTGGTTAAATCCAAAAAACATCCGCCAAACAAGCTGCCAAGCAGGCTGACAGCTGACAAATTTGTTTTTCAACAGCTGGAGCAACACGCATCATATTCTCAATAAAAAAATATACTATCTTTTTATCGGACATGTAGAAAAGGAATAATTTTGATTCAAATCGCAGGCATTTGATGTTGTTTGCCCCCTCTTAAACTTCAACTCAACCGCCGCATGCGTTGGCTGATGGTGGTCCGAAGACGGGAATGAAGTAGGACCTTCAACACACGTCCATCCGCTCTCCAGTCTTTCAATTCAACAGACAATGCCTCTGTCAGTGCGCGGGCTTTTTGAAATCTGTCTGTGAGGGGTCTGTGTTTCTGTCATGACGACGTACTTCGTATTTCTGGTTGGAAACACGAAACTGAAACATAAAACTGAAACGTTTCAGTTTTGGGGCCAACGAAGTGAGGCGTGCACTTTAACGGCCATGGAACATTTGGGTAAACTTTATAAAAAAACGTTTTTACTTCAAGCTCTTTGGATTCGAAGATCCCAAAAAACCGGACATATACACTAGCACACAATATACAGGGTGGCCCAAAAGTTTATGTACACTATTTGGCCTTCTTTTTTCGAAAGAAGAAATAAATATTTTTGTGTAAAATCATAAAATTACAACGGGACAGTGATGATCGGACTGGAAATTTCCTGAACTTTCCAAAAATGCCCTTCGTTCTGTTCTTAGAGAAGTATTAACGAGTTATACACACGAACGTACAAAAACACGTTTTTATACTTTTTACGCTTGCTTTCCCCTCATTCACGATTTAAATCATGTGTTATTCATATATACTGTGATATTTCAGCGTAAGTGCTACAAATAAAGTAGAAAAAAACACACTTATTAAAAATTCAAGCTACTTCAGATTACCCAGATCAGGCGAGACCGTCAAACCATGAAACATCAGCGTCAAATGCGATATCAGCCTTATTCAAGTGCATGTGCACTGCAATCAACTTGCATCAGGGCTATTTCCTATGAAGTGATTATTACTATCAATAAAGTAAGTTTGAAAGTGATAAATAAATAAAACTTATAGCATAACTTTCAATATTTTATCGAAAATAGCCCTGATGCAAGCCGTAGTGTGTATGGTAGCCGTGTAGTTAGCACTTGAACAGGGCTGGTATCGCATGACGCTAATGTTTCATGTTTTGACGGTCTTGCCTGATCTGGGTATTCTAAAGTGAATTACTGGTTGGCGTTGTTTTTCTACTTTATTTGTAGCAATTACGCTGAAATATCACAGTAAATATAAATAACACATGAAATAAACAAATAGTAGGGAAAATAAGTATAAAAAGAACAAAAAAAAACGTGTTTTTGTACGTTCGTGTTTGTAACTCGTGAAATAATTATCTGAGATTAAAACGGAGGACATGTTTTGGCAAGTTCAGGTATTTTCCAGTCTGAACAATATTGTCCCGTTGTAATTTTATGATTTTACACACGCGAAAAAGAAGGCCAAATAGTGTACATAAACTGTTTGGCCACCCTGTATGTGATATAGGAACTTTTATATCGTTAAGCTTATAATATTTTGAAATTATTTTGAATTTCGGGGTACCAATTGATTTCAACGGACTGGCTTATCTGATTATAAACTGGGTACAATAAACGAGTTGAACTCTCAAAATAAATTGGGTCAGACGGCTTGCGTATTGTACACTTGAGCTTTTGTTGGAACAGATTGAGAAAATAAGGTTAATATTATTGAGTTTTCTGAGGAGGCGGAAGAAAAGCAAAAAAAAATAGTCAATGAATTGTATCTGAGACTAAATAGGATAGTAGTGTTTTGTAAACATGACACTCATTTGCGTAGAAACGTTTATACCCTATACAACACATTCAAACGTTAATCGATCTTAGGCTTTGAGGAAAAACTATGTTTTGGGATTTGAATTACACAAGAACTTTAATCAACTTCCCGACACCTTTTAGTTACCACTCAGAAACCTCATGAGCAGTGTAATTTCAAACGATTGCCAAAATAGATTGGACTACAGAAAGTTATGTTATAACTGTGGACCAATGTCGACTAATGCAGGTTCATACAGGGTGTGCCAAAAAACCACACAACTTTGAAGGTTAATAACTCACTGAATAAGAATCGGATTACTTTACGGTGTGCTTAATTTTGATTGGTGTATGCTTGACCTCAGTCATATGTATGTTTTGGTTATAAACAATTTATGCGCTCAGAAGTTAACAATTATGCACAAAAATTTATTGAACACACAATTTTTTGTCCGTGCGGTTTCATTCTTACATACATATGGATTGCAATAGTCATTTGTTAAGGTTCTAAGTTGTTCAGTAGAACTGTTTTTTTTGCGTTCTTTAGTTAAAACTTCCTTCACTACGTAGTGGATATAAACATTTAAATTTCGGTAAATAGTAGTTTTTCTTAACTCACCCAACTACATACTGATTCATCTTATGATTATGGTACCTATTCATAGAATTTCAGTACTCTACAAGAAACAAAATGCCAAACGACAATAAGTGAGTACATATGATTGGTCTAAAATGGCATCTATAGATAGAAAAGGTGAAAACAAGGAATTTAAGACATATATATTTTAACTGTAGGTACCATAAAAACAGTAAGATTACAGATTAATTTATACTAAACTCAATTGGTCAATCATATCAGGCTGCGCATTTTTTCGTTAAACTATTAGATAATATTGTCTTATTTACTACAAAATAACTTTTAGGCTGAAAACATGCCAAACATTATCCTGCATGTCACAGATAAATGATCATGCGAAAATTATACAGGCAGAACCAAGAATCACAGAATGCAATTTTTCGCTATATTTCAAAAATGTTATTTTTTCAACCCAAACGATGGGGGGGGGGGTAGCACCAATAGGTTTTGTAGGCATTATATTGGGGTAACTCGTGGACCAAGTGGCATTTTCTGAATAGCTCTGGATAAGAACGGAATCAGCATTAAGTTTTACCAGATGGATAGTCGACCAAACGGGCAACTTAACAAAAATTCAATGTGAAATAGTATCTTAATCGCATTGTTTTAGGGCTCAAAACAACCGCAATGAATGATAGAATAACCATATGAATTTTCAGATCAATACGTTCACGTTATCTTTTGTATGGTCGTCAAACTACAAAAAAAAAATTTTTTTTTTGATTTTTTGATTAATATTGATTTTAAAATTTCAAAGTCGCCTTTCTCAGGATTGAAACGTCTGTGAACCCTAATACTATGGTCGATTACTACCCACCATAAAGTGATACTAAAACTGCCAAAAGCTCAAAATTTATTTGGTCGACGCTCACCCCCATACAAACCGTAGGTTTTCTCAGGCCATCCGATATACAAAATAAAAATTTACACATATACGCAACTTTTCACGGGAAAAATTATGACGCAAATTAAATTTTGATAGCTCATTGCAACAAACAAATTTTAAGCCAGAAAGAGCTAAAATCGACCAAATTTGATTAAATCACCGAACCATATTAAGGTTTCGGACTATCGTCAGAACCTTGAAACGGTGTCCCGCATGTAGCTTGCAGCATTACGATCAGCAACCAAACTTTTGTTGTGCTGTTATTTAATTTTATTACATTTTTTATCTTCAGTAGTCTGATGTTTTGTTTACCGTAAGTTGGAGGTTCATGCCCATCATATATGTATGTAGCTTTGATGTAGCCATTTGAAAGCAATAAAAATCAAAAAAAAAATAATCATGTATGTTTTTTTCGATTTTGTGTTTTTATTCATTGTAAAAACTGTTGAAACCACAAGTTTCATGTAGCTAAAGTCACTAAAACAAACAATTAAAATATCTTCCGCAACAATCAACAATAAAATTTCGAGATTTTTTTTTTACAAAATGCACATGAACCGTTGTCACATAGTCATTTTGTGCTTTCAAGTTAAGTTTTTTTACAAAACTAAAAACTTGAAAAAGACTACTTTCAGAAAATGGGCTGCATCTCAAGCTGAATAACAAGTTTGAACCTATAGGAAGCGGCAAACGAAACACCTTAATCAAGATCACAACAAAAACAATTGAATGCTGCAAGTTATGTGGGACACTATATTTAGCTAATCGATGGGTTTATTCGAATATTTATTTGTGTAACCTTAACACTCAGTTGTGTAGCAACAGGTTCACAATAGTGTAATAAAAACGTAGGGCAATATTTCAGTTTTCATTGGGTTGACTCGTATATAATCGGTCTTACAAATTACGAATTACAAATTACTTTGAATAATCAATAAAGAAATATAATGAATGTAAGTGAGACGTAATATATTGAGTTATACCACAAAATATTAACTTTTTGATGTGAAGTTCGATGTTTTTTACACAGTCCCTTGTTTTTATAATTACTGACGGTGATGGATAAACAAGTCATGCACGTAAATCAACATGCCAACAAAACCTGAATTTGACTCACCGATTTTATCGTCAGCCAAAATTTTATCCCGATCCCAAACTCCGAACGATTTCATGCATTGCAATGCCAACCAATCCCATTGCCATAAAAGGCATGTGTCACCTTTACTAAAAAAACACAGATAACATTGTTAATGCTTCCGGTGACTGACTATCTATGAAAAACGATGTCATTTATTTTGTTCTTAAGTGTCCCCTAGCTCTGATGCAGTATTGTTTTTCAGTTCTCACAAGCTAGAACGTTTTGCCTCAATCGGATTACAAAACATTGAAACAATATGCGTACGTTTGTATTTGGGCTATCTGACGCAAAAAATGTGGGGCTCAGGTCGGGCTTAGGCTTAAGTTTTAGGTGGGCTTTGGCGCAAAGCTCCATCTGCCAAAGTGCTTAAATGCCAAATGTGATATGTGTGAATGAGATTGATTGTGTTTCACTGCGAACCATATTGTCAACCTGTCTAACTAACCTTCGAACAATTGTCTTTTTCTTCACTACACTAACGTTTTAACACATTTCCCAGTTTTGTATTGACCGTGGTACCAAATATAAATATCGTTGTGTCCAAAATAGTTAGAATTCCCGTCTTCTTGATGCTGAAATCGACAAAATCGTATTATCTTATGTGATGGTTAAATAAAGTTGTTTAACTAACTACTGGGTGTCCGAGGAAGTATCACGTCACGAGTGAATTGCGTTAATAACTTTTGCTAAAATTAATTTTAAGACCATTTTGTTACTGGAGGCAGCCAACAGTTTAGGAAATATAGCTGTTTTAAATCCGTTCAGAATTTCTGCACTGATTTGAGAAAAAAGTCAAATTTTCATGGATTTTCAGAGAAAAATAGTCAAAACTCGGTTTCTGTGACCTGTAATATTGAATTAATTCATATGAATTGTAAGTTGTAACATATGGTGAAAGTGTTTTAACTAATGTGGCAATATACTATTATTTATTGGACTACCGGGTGAACCTTCCAAGTCCAGCATTTGTATGCCTAATGTGTTATGCTTTGGAGATTTCATACCATCATGAGGCATACAAACGCTGAAACACATGTTGCAATTTTAAGAACCAAACAAGACGTTTCTTCTGAGGTGATAGGAAAAATTTTAATACTGTTTCAAGCATAAATCTCTTTCACCTTCAGTCACAATTCATTAGGATTAATCCGAATTTTATAGTCACAGAACCCGATGTTTCTTTGTTTGCGCTTGAAAACCCAAGGAATTTCTACTTTTTCAAAACCGGTGTAATTTTTACGGATAAAAAAATGGTTATGTTTCTTAATACGTTGGATAACTTCTATATTGAAATAGGCTTCATTTTTTCATATTCGCAAAAGTTATTAACCAGATTAACTTGTGATACTTCGTTCGGACATCCTGTATAATATAACAAACCGTGAGTGATAATGTGAATTTCTTGATTAAAGCAGTTGTTGCGTCACATGCGGCACATAGAAACGCAACCTAAACATACGCAGAGTGGGCTTAACTCTAAAGTAAAGATTAAACTCAACTTGCGTAAATAATAACCGTCAATCGATGAATCTTTACCAAATATATGTATGATTATATTCACAAATCTATAAATCTATACCAGTAACAATGCGTAAGTGACAGTCGTTATAAGGAATACAAGCTGCGAAAATGTTTACATGGCACGAAAAAAATTCGATTATGGTTGGTCCCTGAATGTTCCAGTGAAATATAAGACAAGGAAATAGTAGGCCCGGTTTACAGTTGTCAACTACAGTATACATGTATGTACACATATTAAAATGATAAACATGTATGTATGTATGTCCAAATGTTACGTTGTTCTGCATATAAAAGGTCACTACTGATACTACTACCAACTGATTTTGATAGCAGCGTAATGAACTTTATCATGTGACAAATTTTTATCCTCCTCAGCGATTGAGTAGCGCAGTCGACCCTTTATTTTCTTTGTGTTGATGGTTGTCATTGATAAATTTTTTTTGCGATGACGCGAAATTACTAGTTCTTAACCGGATAAACGTGGCTTATTAGCGTATTTGAAATTTCGATCGGTGTTTGGAGGGTAATAAAGTATTTTTGTTAAATGTTGATATAATATCATGAATTTTTTCAGGTTTGTCTGAAAAAATATACAGGTTGTATGGGATGTGTTGCCCATGTCAGTGAAATCGGGTTACTAGCGTTTCGAGACCTAGCAAGTTTGGGTGAATATTGATGAAAACCGGACAAACTGAAAACTGAAACTTGTCGATTTTGGCTGGAAGGTATGCGTAACCACGCGATGTGTACACATTGAACGGCGGCCTTCAGCGAACCAATAATCAAATAGAACAGATAACAGATTACGAAAGTAAGTAGACTCAATTCTGCTTGTTTTTGATCCCATAGTCCGCATTTGATGAATTAATCAATATACATATGTAAATATAATCCGATTTTTTATAATTAACCGTTTTTGAGAAATTATAATTGTACTTGAAGTTGCATGTTATGTTTAGACAAACCGAGTACGAAACTATAAGTGCACACAAATACGAAATGCGAATTGCACATAACGACGTCTTCAGCAGCAGCAGCAATGATTTCGTGAAAAATTTCCCATAAAGTTTTACGTTTTCTGTATTACATTCCAACCAATGCACCGCACTCGACGTGTTCGGCGATTTTCGGTTTTCGGCAATTAATTATGAGAGATAGAAGAAATACCTCGCAAGGTCTTCAATACATCCTAAATCACCGTGTAAAACTGTATCTGATATTTGTTAAGTGATCCTATACAATGTTTATGCCCGTTTCAAAAACGGAAAACATGAAACTTTATGGGAAATTTTCAGCAAACGTTATATTTTTCGTAATTTTTTTTACTGCCGAAGACGTCGTTGTTTGAGCTGCATTTCAGGTTGTCATCTGAGGTCTTACTGAAAGAATGTAGTTTTCAGTCAATCCGTGATTTTGAAAAAAAAAATCTGAAATTGGGCTTGCAGGGCTTTTAATGGCAGCGACTCATATGTTTGAAAAGTTTTTGCTGGATATCTTTTTCATCATACGTACATACATGAGAACGTATGTACATACCGGCCAAAAAATGTATGTACTATTTTGGACCGTCTTTTTCGAGTGTGTAAACGATAAAATTACAATGGGACAGTAATATTCGGAGTGGAATTCTCCAAAAAAACGTCTTCTGTTTTGTTGTCCGAAGAGTATTGCATGAGTTACACTCGCAAATGTACGAAAATTACGTTTTTCTTCTTTGTTATGTTTTATTCGTTATGATTTGTATGAAATATAATTTTTCAGCATATTTATTACAAATAACGTATAATTAAATGCTAAATATTTATTCAAGCTACCCTGCTAAGGCAAGACCGCAAAAACATGACAGTTTAGCGTTATGCGATCAAGAGCACATGGATGAAAACATTGAGTAGTTATGCAAACTTTGTTTGTTTATCACCGTTAACCTTACTTTATTGATTTTACCGTTAACATTACTTTAACGATTTTAATAACAATTTCATTGAAAATAGCACTGATGCAAATAAATTGCGGTTGATGCATATGCACTTAAACACGGCTGGTATCTCATAAATGGCACTAAATTTCCTAGTTTTTTTGGTGGTCTTGCCTGAGCAGGGTAATCTGAAGAAGCATGAATCACTAGTTAGCAATTATGTCTACGTTATTTGTAGCACTTATGCACAGTCAGAATCAAAAAAACATGAACTAAACCGTGATAAAATGGAAACAAGCGTGAAAAAGACTGTGTCTCGTTGTAATTATAATATTTTTCGCACTCGAAAACGACGGCCAAAAAGTGTACATAAACTTTTGAGCTGAAAATTTTCGCGTTTGTGTCTTTACTGTAAAAGTTGTTCAGAAGTTGTGAATAAGGTAAAACGCACTCGAATTGGCATAGTTTGGTTTGTAATGACTCACCCTGCATGTTTAATTTTTTTTTTGAAAGTTCGCTCGAATTTTGTCCAAGCTTTATAAAGGAAATGTAATCGCAATACCAACTACAGGGTGGACCAAAACTTTTTTTAACATTTTGAAGCTGAATAACTTTCGGCACAGAGAGCAGATTTGATTGAAACTTTCAGGTATTATCATCAACATAATAACTTGAAATTTTATGAAACCAAGTCGATCGGACAAGCACAGCGACCGCCAAGCATTAATGATTGCGAAAACGCTCATGGGTCACAAACCGCCTAATCGTGCATGCATGTTCAAAGGATGATATGCACGTAACAAATGAAACATTAGATTAGCCATTGGTAAAAATTCCATGTTTAAATAAATTTTTATCGTTGGTTGTTAAGCATTGTGTTCAATTAGTTTTTTTTTTCGTTTTAAATTAGCTAAATAAGCGCTCATTCAATGTCAGAAGAAGATACACGGAGTTTGCACCTCTGAAACAAGATTTCATTGAATGAACAATATAATACAAAAAATTAAACAAAAAAATGACTCAGAATGAGTGAAAAACTCTTGATTGATTACAGGCTGAAATAACTGAGTTTGTTTCAGAAGTCACAAGTAAACCATGTCCTAAATGTTCATGTACGTTTAGGCGGTTTTTGACCCATGCGCATTTTCGCAAACATTAATGCCTGGTGGCCGCTGTGATTGTTCGATCGACTTGATTTCAGACATTTTTTTAAGTTAGTATGTTTTTGATAATAACTGAAATTTTCAATCAAATCTGATTTTTTACCGATGGATATTCAGCTTCAAAGTGTTGTCATTTGTTTTGACCAACCTGTAGTAGGGATGAAAACGTATTCTATCTATTGGACCATTCCATCGTTTGTGATAATTTTCAGCCGTTTAGGCATATTCATCATATTTTAAGAGCTGGTTTAATCAAATAAAAGCTTTCGATTATTGCTTTGACTATTGGGGGAAGGTATTGTCTTGCACGAACTACCGATAAGCCATCAACCACGTACGCAAAATCATGTTTGGCTTCTCTGGATAAACCTTGAATTTTTTTGTGTTTCATGTGTCTCAAAAAATCTTGAGTACTTCATTCAATGCGTTCAAATAGGGCTCAAAACACATAAAATAAGTATACTTTAAGAGTGTGTTATTCATTTAATAATTGGAAGGCGCTATCGCTGGAAGTCTTCGACCAAAGTGTACAGTTCGCATTGTGCCAGGTGCCATCCAACAAAAATCCGGATATTTTCCGTTTTGAGTAACCAACCGGTCCCTGGTAGCTCCCAATCATGATTACAAACCCAACAGATTTTTCGAATTTGGTTTTTATCGAGCAACATTACTATTCATGTAAAGTTTTACTGTCTGCGAGCCCCCGATAACCTATCGTAAGGCTGGCTTAGCACGTCAGGCCCCGCAGGGGAGATTTCAATATTTCTTCCTACACGTGTTGTAGCATAGTCATTGTGCTGTAGAAAACATGCGAGCGTAGCGAGCCAGTCATAGTCGGGTATATGCAGCTTATTTCCATCGGCTCAGTAGCGCAGCGCAAAAGCCTAGCATGGAACGGTCAGTTTGCCAGAATTAGGATAAAAACTTTAAACGTTCAGAAAATCTGTGGGGTCTGGAAAATTGCGTCCCGAACCGCTATAGAACTCGATTTTGATGAAAGGGACCAACCCCTATAGGTTTTCTCAGGCAAGCCGTTATAAGAAAGAGTTTACCAGAAAATGCAACGGAAAGAGATCGTAAGGAACTCGAAGAAAAAAAACGTGAAGGATAGTATTTCAGGCAAACACGGTGAAAACTATTGTTTCAGCATTTTGAATGCTCAGTCCTTATTTTTCCGTGAACTTATTTTCCACATTTCTTTCATGGAAAGTAAAAAAATTTGGTATGTGAATTAAATTATGTGAAAAATTCTGCGTAGTGTAGAAGTGAATGAGTGAAAACCATAACACGCCTCGCGTTTAACCAACCGATATCCAGAGCTGAAGATACATGTTGACTTCGAATCTGAATTCAAAACTGAGTTGTTCCACGACAAATTATTATATCTGAAAGCAACATCATATACGACCATAACATGAATTGGGTATCCGTAAACTCAGCTCGGATTGTTTTTTGTGATTTCCTATACAGGGTGTCCCAGCGAGGTGTGATGATTGAATTTTTTAAATAACTTTCACAGTGTTCTAGATAACGACCTAAAATTTCATAGGTTAATAAAACAGTTTTCCGCTAATACGCTGAATTTAAAAAAAATTGATTTGGTTCAGTATTGGGTATTTTACGGCCGATCCAGCAACATGCCTGTTTATGTTCTTAACGCAACCGCATTTTTGAGATTTTCACCGAAAATAAAAAGTGATACAAAAGACCGAATTTTTGTATAAATTTGTGTTGAATAGCAGGAAGAGGTATATTTCAGAAGTCAAAGTACATTTTTCATTATATTAATTGATTTTCAAAACTTTTTTTTACCGCAACTTTTCGCCACAAATTTCTAGAAATTGCGATTCTGTTTTCAATATCCAATAAAAGGTGGAATAACATATCAAATCGAAAACTGTTTCCAGTACTTCAGATTTATGGTATTAGCTATCAGTGTTGCAAGTTTCAAGCCATATAGTTGAACTAACATAAAGTTATTTAATGTTTCATGCGACATTCTTGGCTACAAAGTGTAATTTTAAGGCATGTTGCTTGATCGACCGTAAAACACGCAATAATGAACCAAATCAAAATTTTTTAAATTCAGCATAATAGCGGAAAACTGTTTTATTAACCTATGAAATTTTAGGTTGTTATCTAGAACACTGTGAAAGTTATTCAAAAATTCCAATCATCACACCTCGCTGGGACACCCTGTATTATTTATTTGACATAAACAAAGGGTGTTTCATTCAAAAAGGAACGCATTGGCTCTGTGAACGTCCAACTGCCGGCCCTCGGGGCTCTCTTCGAGAACCCAGCTGTAGTGTTAAAGTAGAGCCAGGGCTTTTCTCGAGAGCCTAGTCTCAGCTGCTGAGCTAATAAGTATAGCCATGACTCTCCTCGAGAAACTGGTCTAAGCTGTTGAGCCCGAGACAAGGAGAACTATAAGATTACTTAAAAGTTATAACCACTCAACAATCCCCTGTAAATAGGCTTAGTTTCAATTAGTATCTAATGGATATGTTACGCTTACATATGTTGTGCCGATCAAGAGGTGTTGCAACGAATAAATTATGTAAGTACAGTAAGTCGTTTGTTAAGTGGCGTATAGTCTACTCACCAATAACTATGTTGATGGGTTGTTGTGCAAAACAATTTGAATATAAACACTGATATATTAATACGGGTGTCATAAGATGGGATTCTAATTAGCTAACTTCCCTAACGCAGTATAATCTAGTCGATCTAAGAGCTATCTAACTTCCGTTTTCATCGGTAGGGATTATTTCCAACAAGAAATTGAAATGCAAATTCCGGATTTTATTGTAAAATGGACGCCAATTCAACAGTTCCAACGAAATAAAGTTGTAATTTTAAAATTTAGGTGTGAAAAGCATCAGAAAAACTGAGTTAGTTAGTAATTTTCACATAAAATAACTAAAAACATACAAATATCAACGAGTTTCATTTACTGGCCTCACTGTGTTTCAGTGTTAGATCATGTGAACAGATTACGGTTATTAGATGTTTCACTAGGCCGTTCTTTGTGTTCGCCTTGCAATAAACATTGAATACGTGATTCTTCGGTTTCCGGTAGTAGTAAGTAACAAGTAAAATGCCCATAATGCTAAAATACAAAAAAAGATCATTGTTTGAGAAAAACTACCGTTCTTCTCAGAAACATTGACTTCCTTTTCGAATCTCGGCTTTTGTGTTTCTTTTATTAAAAAAACATCATAAACGGTTTTTATCGGTTGATTTTGAGCCACGAACATTATTAACATGGCATCGCACACACCATATTTTTTTGTAAATAGCCATCAAAAAGTGTTACCCCTTTGGCCACCCCTGTATAAAACGACTCAGTTTCTACCCAATGACCTTTTTTTTTTAATGTGTGCTGTTCACTAGAATCTCGAATGCGTCTTAACCACAAAACCTACTTCTGAAATTTCACAAATTTTTCTAATAGTTGACCGGATACCCGACAATAATATGCTGCTGAAACTGTTTTATTTTTCTTTAGGAAATTTTGCATATCAGGTTTGTCTATACTCAACACCGACGTGATGTGGTGTTTCCGCGGCATTGTAACCACCGTGTTTTACCGTAAGTAAGCTACTTTTTCAAATCTGGGTCAATTAATCTTTCACAGGAAGGGAAAACCATGGTCCTTGCGCAAGCGCATGCAAAGTTGCAAAGTTTGAGCGCGTTGCGGTTAACAAAAAAGGTCATTGTTTGAGAATAGTTACCTTTCTTCTCAGAAACTTCGACTTCGTTCTCGAACCTCGGCTTTTGTGTTTGTTTTATTTGAAAAAAAACTTCATAAACTGATTTTTTTCGGTTGATTTTGAGCCAGGAGCAATATTAACATGGCATCACACCAACGATTTTTTTCGTAAATAGCCATCAAAAAGTGTTACCCCTTTGGCCACCCCTGTAAAAAAAGACTCAGTTTCTACCCATTAACTTTTTTTGAATGTGTGCTGTTCACTAGAATCTCGAATGCGTCTTTACCACAATACCTATTTATTATATTTTAAATTTTTTTATAATAGTTGACCGGATATCCGACTGAATGACTGACACGATAACTGACGAACAAACAAATAACGCTTGTTTTAGTTTTCCTGTGAGAACTGAGAACTCGAAGAGTATCGGAGCGACCATGCGAAATACTGGCCCCGTTGTATGGGAACTTCCTGAACGAAATTTTCGGTTTTAAACTTTTCTAAAAATCTCGATGACGAATTTAATGTGTTTCCGACACACTAAATGAAACGATTCATCACATTCACATGATTATGTAGGTATGCTTCAACCTAACAAACTTGTATAGCGGCGGGTGGTCGTAATTTTTGAGGAATACATAAAAGTTCACAAGTTTATTTCCATTAATTGGCCGACTATCCGACTGACTGACTGACAACGTATGTAACTGACGAGCAATGAGATACTTTAAGTAATAACCACTTCACATATCCGTTTTTCCTCTAGCATTTAATGAACCTGTTACGCTTACATATATTGTGCCGATCAAGAGGTGTTGCAACGAATCAATTAAGTAAGTACAGTAAGTCGTTTGTTAAGTGGTGTATAGTCTACTGATCTTTATGTGGCTGTTGTTGTGTTGTACAAAACAATGTTAATACAAACACTGATATACCAATATGGGTGTGATATGAACTTCTTCTATTAAGCTAACCGAGTGTCATTGAAAACTTCTGGCTGTTTTGCTGTTTTTCCCTTGAATAAGAGTCATGAATCGTTTGTTATGACGAAATTTCCGACACCCCCAAAAATTTCATGTTTTTTTTGCACTGTAGTCGAAGGTATTCTAAACGATAGTGTGACCATTACAAACGCAAGTTTGTTAATTAAAAAAACATTTCAGTTGAATAAAGTGTTGAAACATGTTTTTAACGGATAACAATCATTTGGTTACATTCATCATAAGCAACATGCTGCTAAAACCGTTTTTAACGGTTTGTCCATACTCAACACCGACGTGATGTGGTGGTGGTTACAGTTTTTTGTGAGCAGCTTATTGGTTAGATGAGTGTTACCAGTTTAACAAATGTCATGTAAAATAACAAGTTTTAACACGTTATTAAACTGAAATGATGATTTAAGGGCGCGAACAGATAGAAATGGGTCAAACATTAGGTCAACGGAATAAGTCTTAATTATGGGTGATACATACATCAAATCAAATGTCATTCAGTTTCAGAAAAATTATTTTCAAAAAAAACTTGTGAATCTGAGTTGTGTTTTTCAAGAAACATGTGAAAACGTTAAAAAAGGCTAAATTCGAGCTGAAGTACCAGATTGGAGGTATTTCGTACGACAGAAGCCACCAAACATTTTTGAAAAATGAAAACTGGTATGAATGTCAACAACCTGATATCGCCGGAGGATCTGGCGCTCCTTTTCAGCTCGACAGTTAATAGAAAAATATTCCAAAGGCAGAAATGGTGATGTCCCAGGAGTAGGGAGGACTTTTTTGATATTATGCTGACTGAAAATTTGCGCCAGACCCTATTCCACATCTCCACCTGTTTTCATCAATAATTTCCGTTATAATCGGAGAAAAAAACAATTTTAGGATGTGAATGGCAACAGTTTTGCCAGACATAACCGGCTGCATCGACTGTGGATTACAAGTATTACAACGACGAAATCAGGTTGTTTACCGTTTTATTGATATATATTTCATAACAAAATTTACCAGCTTTCACTATTCTAAATGGTGAATCGATTCAAAAGACAGATTGAGGCGTCTAATTCAGCTAAACTAACGACGATATATAGGCCATATGACTTGAAAATATTCGTGTGATTTCGGTTAGTTATAATACCTTATGTCAATTAACTTTCTTAAAATGCTGTCTAGGGGTTATCCTGACTGTGCTTTACTGACGTAGCATAAAAATATAATGAAAACAATATTGGTTTTTTGGAAACATTTTTCACAAATTCACACGGCTGTCCTGAACGATATAGAGCTAGCTCGCATGACTGAATCGATAACATATAAAAAAATTAGACTTAGCATATAATAAATTGATATAATGAATGTGGGATCTATGTAGGTCAGTTCCATTCTTAAAACAATTAATGTGGGTTCAATGTGTCATACTTAACTTAGCTGGATCCGGCGGGCTCAATTTTTTACATTCACTTTTTCAACTCAAATTTGACGATTTTTGGCAAAAAAAATAACACACAAAAAGTTATCGTCGCCTATCAATTAAGTGTCCATAACAAGCCACATAGTGCTCAAAATAAGCGCAGTGAAGTCTAGTTTCATAAGATGTTATTGAATTAGTCACGCGTGCTGTCTATCGTTCCGGGAAGCCGTTTAAAAATGTGTCGTCGCATGATGAAAAGTGGGTTTGGTCAAGAATCTAAAAATCTGCATTTTTTTTGGAAATAAGCGGTTAAGGGACGAACGGTTCTTGGGTATGTTACACTACTACACTGGGTGGTTCCGAAACGCTATAGAAATCAATGTTGATAAGAGGGACCACATTTCCCAAACAACCTGTAGATTCTCTCAATCAAAGCGTTGAAAATAAATGAATATTGTACTCTTAACGGTCACACTATCATCAAAAAACCACCGACTATAGTGAAAAAAAAGAATAACGGTTGAGTTTGAAACTTTTTCATAAAATTCGATTTGTGAACCTGATTTTAACAACAAATAAATTAGCGAAATAATTTTGTATAATCTGGCGCAATAGATTTTTTAGATAACAAAAAATTAGTTTTTTTTAAATGAGACATTTTACTTATTTTGCTAGGATTCTTACAAAAATTGTTTTTATATTGAGAAATACTTATGAAATTTCTAAAATTTATCTTCAATAATTGGCCGACTAACCGACTGACTGACTGGCAAAGTGACTGACGAACTATTAAATACTTTAGATAATAACCACTCATCCTACCCGGTGAATAAGCTTAATTTCCTTTAGTATTTAATGGACAAGTTACACTTACCTACATTTGTTGTGCCGATCAAGACGTGTTGCAACGAATAAATTAAGTAAGTCAGTAAGTAGTTTGTTAAGTGGCTTATAGTCTACCCACCAATAATTATCTTGATGGGTTGTTGTGCAAAACAAGTTGAATATGAACACTGAAATTTCAATATTGGTGTAATATGAGGGGATTCTGATTAGCTAACTTGCCTAATTTCATATACTCTAGTCGATCTAACTTCAGTTTCAACCGGTAGGGAGTATTCAATACGGATTTAAAATTCAAATCCAGTTTGAACTAAAAGCGAAATGAAGTCATCCGAACTCACCGGTCTCAGCAAAATAAAATCACAATTTCAAAATTGAGGTGTGACAACTTAAATGTAAAACGTAAAATGTAAACGTTCAATTATGCGGAATCCGGCCGCAGGAGATACTGATCCGCGCCCTGCATGGTTCCCATTCCACCGGAGATCACAAGGATACTTCACGCAGACTAAGTCTGCTTTTCACGCTCGACCCACAGAGGGATGACTGGCTGAGTCGCAAAATTACAAAACCCAGTGATTTTTCTAGAATTTATACTAAATGCCAAAAAAAATCCACCAAAAATATATTCCATATGAAGTTTTACTGTCCATTAACCCCCGATTACCTATCGTAAGGCTGGCTTGTCCGAGCGGGAGCGAGGCACTTATCACTTATCACTTCGAGACTCGAACCCCCATAGTTGCGCAGTGCGCACTATAGGCGTGCCTCTTGGCACTCAGCTACATATGAAGCCCACAACTGACGAACAAACAAGATAAAGCTTGTTTTAGTTACCCTGCGAGAACTCTAAATATTGGAGCGTGCATGCAAAACCTTAGTCCCGTTGTATGGGAACTTCCTATATTACGAAGTTTTGAGTTTTTAACTCCATGACGGTATTAACGACTTTCCCAGATAATGAATGAAACGAATCATCACATACCCTTCAACCTAAAAATTTTTACACCGGCGGGTGGCGTAGTTATTATCATTGACTAGGGTTAAACTGTTGCTATTCAACTGAGTGTTGAGTTTACAAAAAATATCATCGAAGTAAACTCGTCAATAAACAAAATTAGTTACGATATATGAACTACGAACCCGTTGCTATGCAACTCAAGTCATGATTGATCCAGAGTTCTAAGTTAGAACTTCTAACTTCATTTTTAGAAGATCAACTATGTAATAGTCTCCCGTTAAAAACCCGTAACCCGACCCGAGATGTCCAAACGTACATAACTTACCCGACACATTAAGTTCGGAGATTATTGTCCAAATATACATTGTTTTCAGGTTGTATCAACTATGGGATGACATCGTTATGCCTAAAAAAGCCGTTGAAAAAGTTTAATAGTCCGTTATTTTCTATCCTGAAAACCCATGGTTTACCCAACCCGTATAAAACTCTAATGATCTTCGGATAATTCTTAGCGAAGACCAGTTGAAATAACTTTATCCGATCCTTTTTTAATTCAAAAAGTTTTTATTTCGAACTAACACAATATTTAGCGTCACTTTAGTTAAGGTCTTTGGGATTTCCAGCTCAGTGAATATGAAGGTAATAATAATTGCACTGTTTATAACAACGAATTATTGAGTGAATCAGTAAAAGTTCTCATGAAAGGCCATTATTATGATCTCCACGCAAGTTGACGTTTCGGGTTTGAAAATTAGTTGACCGGGTGTTGTTGACTTTGTGATAAGAGTCGATTTAACCAATTGAGATTGTTTATGAATTTCCAACCCATGTTCGCCGGTTGAGTTAGAGGTCAGGTTTGAAAAACAACGGAATGGTACGTGATGATTTATTTTGATTCTGATATCAAGTAACAAAAGGTGTTTTGTCGTTATTACGCTTCATAAGCGTGACACACACATACATACGTACAATTTTCACGAAACTTCCGAAATCATCGATTTCGTCAAATTTATGACTTTCAAATGCCATTTCCTAAAAGCCTGCTATTTTGACCGTGTCGCAAGTTAATCAGCACCAAAGGGTTGGTATTTTTTTGTATACAATGTGCATAGGTGCACCTTTCCTGTACATTAATACAATCCAGAGTTTGTTACTCACAAAAGTTTTTGAAATTCATATTCTCATAATACATTTGGATAACACGCGAATGTGAAGTTTAGTTCATTGTGTTTTTGATAATGGGCCCATAATTTTTTTTCAATAACAATAAAACCTGACCTTTAGTTACTTTTTACTTTACTGATTACTTTTTAGTTATGAAATTTCACAAATTTAACTCCAATAATTGGCCGACTATCTGACTGACAAGGTGATTGATGAACTATAAGATACTTGATGTAATAACCACTTAACATACCCGGTGCATAAGCTAAGTTGAAAAATGCTAATGGAAATGTTACGCTTACATATATATTGAGCCGAATAAGAGGAATTTATGACAGAACTAATTCATAATTAGATGGTGATTTCGTTGTTTGAGATGTGAAAAGGGAAATAAGAAATCCTGGAGAATTTCCTTCCGATTAGAGTTATTTCTGAGCAGTTCAATACGTTATAAAATCGATATGTTCATTTTATTGCGCAAGTCCTAATTTTGTATAACGGAGAAGAGTGATCGTTTACCCAGAAGTTGTTATTCAGCACCAACTGGTACACTCATGAAAATAAGTCTTACAAAATGAAGGAATTGATGTAGACTCAATTTCATCATTCGTTCCTACACGAAAGCATCATCACGTCAATTACAACTATATTAGTTACAACTCATTATAACATTCAAACAGTACGGATGAATAGCGATTGAACCATCGCATTCAGAGAAAAAACATACTTAGGATATAGTACAATTAACATACATTCTCTGATTTGAACAAAATAAAGAAAAACCAGAAAACTGGCTCAAAAGTGAAGCCAAGCCAGTGTTCTTTCAAAGTACATCAAACTTTGCTTATACAGGGTGGAAGAAAATAGAACATTTTTGGTGGCACTCAATGAGTGTTTTGCGTGTGCGAAATTAACCAACTTGATTTTCATTCCCTTAAATATCGATAAAAAACGTTTCGTTAAATTTTCCCGTTTCTGTTCGGTATAACGACTTTCAGAAAGTTTCGATATGGGTTTACAATGTTAAATCGAATTATCGAATCGTTAAACAATAAACACGTCAAACACGTCAATCACATAAGCACGTCAAGTAGCTTGAGTTGGTCCAGCGGATCTGCGACTGGGGTTTTATCTGCATGCATTGCATTGATGACTCGTGAGGAGAAGCTGAAAGTATAAAACCGTTAAAGTTGCTTTCAATTACAGGGGTGGCTAAAAATCCCGTAACAGTTTTTGACGGCCAGGTAAGCAAAAAGGTTTCGTTACTTGAGGTTACCGAAAAAAAATCTGAATCGATTTTTTCATCATTTTTGAGCCTGGTTCAGAATTGAAATTGTTTTTATTCTCAACCGGCCGTCAAAAAGTTTATGAGACGTTTGGCCACCATTTGAGTCAAGCTACTACAAAACTACCAAGCCTGTTCTTGTGATAAAAAAAATCTTAGTTAAAACGTAGTTTGTACTCACATATAGCATGGCTACATCCAACGTTATCTAACGTACATAACGTATGTGAAATTTAATCCTACGCGCTTTTCAGAAATGTTGAAGAACCTGTGACTTATCGAAAGGTTTTATAAAGAGTTAAACCATTAGTTGCCATATCGACCGGAATTTCGTTCATGGCAGTTTTTCTAGGACTAAACAAAAAAAAATTATGTTTGAGTTGTTTCAATTATAAAATCAGTACATCCCATAAGTAAACGTTATGTTTTTGATCGACATTTCTTTAATCAACTGAATGACATACGCCAAACATGAAAAAAAATCTATTCACCCAGTCATTATGTAACTGAAATGAACGAAAAAAATGCGTTTTCCAATGCTAACTCTGTCATTTCATATCCACACTGGTCGAGCGTTTTGTTGTTATAAACTCTGGCGTTGATGACATGCTGATCGCACAGCATTGCCGTGTCCTCGTTGAACAGCTCAAAGATTTTCTCCTGAGATATACATACATTAAGAGTGGCTCAAAGACACGTGTCGCGTTTGACTTGTTTTTCTGAAACTAATACAAAAGCTGTGGGATTTAGATTAAAACTATTCGAATAAACAAATTTTGGCCTACCAAATGACGTTCTACTATAGTTTAATATATAATTTCTCTACTGTTACACGCGATTATAAAAAAAACATCGAGTTTTACTTTGAAAAGTTCATGTTTTGTGGTTAAACTGAATACAAACTCATAACTATTGCACGACGTTTGCATCACATTACCATTACATACAAGAGAATATCAGATCGATATGTTTTTTGAAAAAATGCACAACTATGTAATCACGCAGAAAAGTATGTTCGGTTTGGCCTCCATCAGAAGCAATGACAGCACGCACGCGTGTAACCGTTCAATACAAACCACACACGGAATTCTTAGAAACTTAAGTGTTTTAATTAAATAAAACAATCAACTAACCCTAGAAACCAACAACCAAGCTTATTTTTTGGATATTTATTCAGTTTTACCACAAAATATGAAGCTTTCGATGTGAAATTCGGCGTTTTTTATACTCGTGTGTAAAAGTTGAGAAATTAAAGATTCAACTTTAGGATCATAGGCCAAAATGTGCTTAATCGAATGCATTTTACCGAAATCTCACAGCGTTTGTATAATTTTGACAATAACCGCTCAAACGCACCACGTTTTTAGCCACAGTGCATGTATATGGGAGTCACAGATAAAAGTCATATAAAAACGCTACAAAAAAGAAAATCATGGATGATGTCTTATAAAGGGTGGGCCAGCCAAAAAAACACTTATATCTGACTTAAACATAGGTGGTTTGGTCCGATATTTAGACTTTTCGTTTTCAGCATTTATTTTCACGTTTCTTTAATTTTTGATGAAAAAACCCACAACATCGGAAGTCCATGTTTCAGTAACAAATTTCATCTTAGTGACAAATTAAAGTCTCTCTGCCTCTGTATGGCTGTTGTAAAAATGAGTGAGCAAACTTTTTAGTGTAAAGTAATAATCTTTCAAAACTGAATTATCATAACGAACTTCTCAGTGGAATTAAGTTTATATGTTGTTAACATTTGATGAAAACGATAATTGGTAATACAGTACACAGCCACCTCTATATCGGATCAAAGCTTTGTCTTTTTTGCGCACAACAAACGCAATGGTTCAGCAAACTGTGAATTAGTACAACCTGTTGCGCGCAACAAAAAAATAAGTACACTAGGCCAGCGCAACAACCTCAATCGGATTCAGCGTCAACGAAATTTGGTTAGTTCGAAGATGGGTTGATTTTCATGGTCTCGTAAACTTGGAATCCGGGAACTTAGACGTTATTATTTGAAATTCGGGAAAATTGAAAAATGAATGAGGTTTGAAGTTTATCCGAAGAAATTTCGTCCGGAAATTAGGTTGGTACGAAATTATGAAAATTTTGTTCGGAGATAAAAATCGAGTTCAGCGGGTTTAAATGTGTAAATGCTGAACACGTGTTTCTATTTTGGAACACAAGCAAACCTAATATTCGACTAATAATTGCACAATTTGACTAATATGTATTTATTACTTTGAAATTGCGATAAATTAATTTAGAGATCAAACCAGAAAAAGTGTTATTGAGCATTTACTCTTAATAAATGCTAGACAAAAAAAGATTAACAATTAAAAACTGATATATGATGTTCCAGTTATGAAGTTTGATATTTGTCGAAGAAAAAATCAACAAAATCCCTTTTGATACCCCTAGTGCAAGGGTGTAAAGTGTAGTGTAGGGTGCAAAGTGTCCGGCCTTTATGACACAAAGAGCTAAAAACAGCATAAGCAGAGGATGGAAACTTGAGACGAAACAGTCCATATCTAACCTTATAAAATACATCAAAAGCACGGGCAGATTTCAATAAATCTCCCCGCTATGTTCAAGAACTAAAATACACAATTTTAGATTAAGAACCCTACACTAGGGCAAGTGAGAGGTTAACTCATTAACTAACCAAATCCAGGGTAATTCGCAATAGCACCTGCAATTATGGAGCTGCGCGACGGCCGCCGACTTTCAGCCGTGCGACCGACCCTCAACAACAACAACAACAACAACAACCCCTAGTGCAACACAGAATACAAAACTGATTTCTACCGCAGGAACAAATGTGTATGGTACTGTTGCACTGGCTTGTTGCACCGCAACAAATGACAGCTCTGGAAGCATCTGACAGCTCTGGCAGGGTATTAACCATGTGAAAAAGTCGTATATAAAAGTAGCAATTTGGTTCACGACATTCAATATGCACTGAGTAAAACGTTCACAATCCTGACTTCATGTAGATATAAGTACGATTCAGTTGAGAATCCGGTTCTGACAGTGTCCAGAACTTGATTACAAAGTGATAATCCGGGTTTGAATATCTGAATATGCTAGAACTTGTTTCTCAACTTTAACAATCTTTACTTTTTTAGGAACTTCTTGCCAACAAACATGAGACCCATATGCTAGAATAGTTTAATGGAAATCGAATCACTGACTGTGGAATTAATGAAGTGATCCACGCCACTGATGATGTCAGTTTGATTGAATTCGAGCAAGTGGTCCTGCTGCAATGTATGCAATGCAACGACATCTTCTCTGATTGCCAAGAACCAGGCCAAACCCTTCATAACCGTTGGATATGTGCCGTCACCAACAATCGGACTGTTCGCCTGTTTTTAATCATTTAACATTCATTCAAGGGTTAAAAGTTTTTTCTTTCAAACCGATCTCCTTTTGACATGCGGAATAATATACAGGGTGGCCCAAAAGTCTCTACCCGCTCTTTGACCATGAATTTCTCAAATTTATTAAATTGCATGATTCCCTTTTACAACCTAAAAACATGTAATAACACCTGAAATTTCACATTATAGGGTTTATTTTTTTATAGGATTGCTAAAATTTAACTTTTGTGCGAAATTGATGGATTTTTCGTGTATTTTCGGCAAATCTGACCAAAATACTATGAAAACTGGACAAAATGATACGATAAATGTTCACATAATTGTAAAAGAGTTTTATGATGCTGAAAACAAGCGTTAACTTGGTTTTTATGATATCTGTGTAAGAAGACAGGTTGATATCATAGTGATTTACTCCAAAAAAGTCAGGGTAACCGAAGAAAAATCGTAGTTTTTTGAGAAAAATCGAAAATTTTGAAAATCGGTAAATTAACTTCTAGTCGAGATAATAATGCTTCAACAACTCTCAATGTGCGAATGTAACGTCATAAGATCCCATTTAGGGCTATAAAAACAAGATAAATGCTGAAAACTGCCAAATTGAAGATTTTCGTCCGAAAAATGACATACGCAAATTGGCTTATATTTCGCCGGTCGAAGCCAATACATTTTTTATTTTGTGACAATTTCAGCTCAAACATCATCATAAAGCAGAATTGTGCAATTCTTGAGTCTTATAACACGTTTACATTAAAAAA
Organism: Daptonema setosum; assembly: GCA_964036265.1. NCBI lineage: Eukaryota > Metazoa > Nematoda > Chromadorea > Monhysterida > Xyalidae > Daptonema > Daptonema setosum. The sequence goes on from OZ038442.1 coordinate 3,491,465, forward strand.
ATTCGACTGAAGATCATAAAAATACAGGAATAACCTGATCTTTGCCGAGTTTTTTTACAAAAAGCCATGTTATGGTGAGAAATAGGTCAAATCTGACAACGTAATTCAATTTTTCAGGTGTTTTTACCTATAACTGTATATTGAACACCAATCGTCCAATAAATTTTTTTCGAGAAATTCGACGTCAAACAGCGGGTAGAGACTTTTGGGCCTCCCTGTATTTAGGAAGTTCTAAAACGCCAAAGAAGACGAGAAATAATTATTTTGGAAAACATTGTTTGAATAGCGTTGTTCATGTTGATGCGCGTTTTTTTGAACTTATCGTGCGAGAAAAGAAAAAAAAGGATTTTTATCACACTAAAATGCATGGCATCGAGCAGAAAAGGATATTTTTTGTTCAGTTTAACATTAACTCCATCTATCGATTATAATCAAAAATAAAAAAATAGTAAGTTTATTTTTTTTGCGATTATATGCGATTTTGTGCGACAAATTCGCGCATCGACTATGAACAGCGCCTAAAATATAGTGTGTTCATTACAGTACTCTTACAAATGCAAAGAAAATGCAAGTCATGCGGTTTTTTATACGAAGTTCAAAAGTTCCAGTTGTTTCAACATCGGTTAGCATCGGCTAACGCTAGAATAATTCGCATGTAAAATATTCCAGGACTGTTCTTGTCACACTCTCAGCCTTCGCTAATTTTTTTGTGAGAAACATCGACAAATAGACTCAATAACTCACTTGCAAATAAAAAATATGTAAAAAATTTCAACTCTGTTTTATAACCTTTCCAATATACATGTTCTTCATTAATGCTATACTGTGGAGTAATGGCCAGACCTTCGAAAATTTATGTCGTCCAATAATGAAGGCCATCTCGAGTTTTCGCCATTGTTTGATAGACTCATTGAGTCTCGCCAATATCTGTTAGATTAATTAAATTTAGTGCTGTCAAACCTTTGAAAGAATAATTATTGTTTGTAACATGCTGTTCTGCAAATTATTGACACACACAACTGACATCGAAAACGGTTGTTTTGAAGTTCACGTTGGGGTTAAAAATTATTAATTTACCGTTTTATTTTTGTCTTTTTTTTCGAGCTAAATTTAGTTTTCATAGTTAAAAAACTAAATACGAAGTGTGCATATAGTGAAATCGATTTTTTGAAGACCTACGTGTTAGCTCGTGAACATCTTAGCTTAGTTTTAGCTTTAGCTTGAGTTTTAGCTTTTTAAGAGCGGGTTCAAATAACATTCAGTCAAAACCCATAAACAGTTAGGTTAACGAAACAATTCTATAATAGAATTCTAAAGTACATTAAATCGAATGTATTTCAGTCCCTGAAAACCATCCAAAGAATTTATTGTTGACAAGAATTTTTTTGGGGGGTATCAGGAACTGAAGGAAATTTGATTTAATGTAATACAGCCATTATTTTATTAAACTAACTTTTGGCTTATTTTCATCTGTTCTCGCTTTTAAACAACAATTTCGAGGTATTTCTAAGCGCGAATCCAATAATCACATTTATGCAGGTTCAAATCTAACATATGAAATGTTCCCACTGAGGTTTGACAACACCAAGTACAAAAAATCAAGGGAAAAGCCAACAGTTTCGTAATTGAGTCAACTCAATGATTGGAACCATTTATTGACGAATGCATCGGTTTCCCCGTAGGTATGAGTAAGTTGGAATTTATTGCGACAGCAAAAGCTAAGCAAAACTTCGTAAAACTTTGTCAACTATGAAGTTGGAAAGTGCGTAGGTTGCGCATGAAACATAATATTTGAGTTTTTCTCACCCATAGAAACTTGAGAACCCAAATTCGGTTCCAAGTCATTGTAGTTTAAACCAATTTCGCTGGATGGCGTCGTCCTTAATGAAGCCGAAAGGCCGCAAACGGTGGGCACACCAGAGTTAGTCGTGCCGGATTCCCACCACATTACTGTCCGTTAACCCCCGATTACCTATCATGAGACTGACTGGTCTTAGCGGGAGCGAAGACAAGCGCGTTAGGCCCGCGCAGCGGTGGTATAAAATTTTGCGTTCGGAATCAATTCTAGGAAAAATTCCGAAGTTTGGAAAAAGGAATATCTAAGTTCAAAGGAAAATCAAGTTATTGTGGAAAAACTACCGAGCATTGTATTTCCTGTTATCTAGACCTATTCGACTTCAACTTAAATTCTTCTAATCAGGTTGAAAACTTTGTCAAACAGCCTGAAAAATCACTGGCGAAATCTTTTTTTTTCAAAAAAATCTTTATTTCAATATGCAAGTATTCTGTGATTTTACTCTTTTAACATACACTTTTTGGATATTTTAACTGACCCCCAGATAAATGGAGAAATCAAAGTTTTCAAAAAGACACGATAATTACCTGATGTCATGAAATTGTCGTACAAAAACCATTGCAGTAAATACAGGAGCCGCCTTGACAATAATTTGATTTAGATACCTATGAATCTTTAGAATGATATTCCACAGGAGTGTGTTAAAGTAACGTGTTTTGCTATTTTCAGAAGAAACTAAACACTAATTCAAATATCCAAAACGTTGAGGATATAAATAATATTTTTTTATTAACATAATTGTCAATTAACTGTAGGCGTTTACCAGCATCACAACTTATTTGTAGAATATCATACTGAATTCTTGTTTGTATTATTTTATATTCGATTCATAGCTTAATTTCAAGAAATCGTTATGTCCATTGTGGCCAATTCCGCATATATCATGTCGTTATTATTTTCAATGTTAATTTTTGTATATTAATACTTTATTGAATGTTAGTCCTCAGATGATTCAGTGTAATTTGTAAGATTACATCGCATGCGATTCTGAAATCTAAACAAAAGGAACTAACCACTGTGAGTAAGCGGACGATGTGAGTTTTAGGTGCCGAGTCTTCCATGAACCATAAATCGCGTGCCAGTTGTCGTGACCGCGCGAACATTGGTTGCATACGAAAATTTATGTAAGACGAATCGGTGTTCGATTGTTGTTCCTCCTGGAAGAGTATTTCCAGAAATGATATAGATTTTATTTCGTTTTCAGTTTCTTGAAAATCATTTCAATCAACAGTTGTTTAGTTTCCTTAATAAAGTTCAGGATGCTTTTTAAAATTTTAGGCGGTACCGGTATTTTTCTGAATCCGCAAATTCAAATTGTTCCTTTTGGTAATTTTTTTAGAGAACCACAGCCAAAGCAACGATAAATAACATTGATGACAAAGACAATGTTCTATCTTTTATGTCAACGTGGTATACCCCGTAGTCACTGCCTTCCAATTCGTTTATGAGCCAAAACGGTATATCTTATACTTTGCTGAAGAAAACAGCAGCACAAATGGCTCAGTCTCTATTTGTAATCTTCAAAGAATCTATGCGAACATGTGTCTGTCCGACAGACTGGAAACACTTTATAATTGTACCTGCTAAGAAAAAAGAGCTACGGGATCAATTTAGGCTACTAGCTACTGTTTTATATTTGATATTGCGGGTTGGTACTTAATGAACAACCAAAATTTAACAAATATAAAACTTAATATGTAATCACAAATAATTTTCATCAATTATTGCATCCGCATGTGTGTATGCATTGTAACCATTGTAACGTGAATTCAATGACGTGTTCGCATTGTTATTTTTTTACTTTCTGAATATTAATAAAATGCAAGGGTTAATACAAAGTGAAAGATTAATCGCTACAATTAATTAAGAAAGATTACTCGCTGACATGAAAAAAGCAAATTACGTGAGAATTAATTAAATACACTGAACACAATACAGTAAATTATGGAATGAAAACAAACAGTGATATTATTGTATGATTTGTATGATTTCGCAGAATAAAGCGTTACCAGATAATTTTTTGTGGTTGGTGATGGCGAATTGCGTTGAGTTGGGTGTTTGTTTTGAAAAAAAATAGCTTCCTTGAAAAATTAAAAAAATAGCTCTTTTTTATGTAAATTTATGCAAGCAATTTGAATTCGTCCCTAAAAGATCTGCAGAAATGCAACTTTTACCCTACAAAATGATTATACAACATACCTAGATAAAAAAAATACGCAGTACATGTGTTCTATGCTTACGTAAGTAAACAAAGCAGTCGACACAGTATGTCATACACAACTCATAAGAAAAATTTATGGAAACAAACATAAACACAGTGTTTTACGATGGATTCAATTTTTTTCTTTCTGATCGCACACATGCCGTTAAAGTCAACGATACCGTGTCTAACAAAAAGGCAGCATTATCTGGTGTGCATCAATTGGGTGTACTTTCTCCATTTTTGTACGAATGTTCATAAATGAACTTACCTCAATGATTCAACACGCAAAAACAGTTATGTTTGCAGATGATATGAAGATATATAAAACAATCAAACAATTGAACAACATAAATAAACTTCAATTCGAAATTCAATTACTATTCCGCAATGAGTTAAGCTTATCTGCAAGCAAATGCATCATTCAACCTTAAGGAAAAAAACGATTTGAATCACATTCATTCCTTGATTGGTATTGAATCAACACTAATCGTTTCATGTTGAAACCTAATGTCTTTATTGACAGACGATTGTCATTTGACCAACACATCCTTAAAATCAGTCGCTCTGCAAGTGTTAAGTTTATTTGCATCCTAAACTGTTGTAATAATAAACGTTTAGAAAACACATGCTTAAACCAATACAGAATACGCAAGCCCAATATGGAATATCGGTACCATAAATCAAGTTAAATCTATTGAAAGGCCACAGAGACGATTGACCAAATTAACTGGAAATTTATTTGATACTGCCTATAATCAAGGTTGCATTTCTTATGGCTATCAAGTCTATTATTCCGCCGCACCGTTGAAGACATGTTAATTGCTTAAACATTTATGACAAACTACTATAACAATAAAATCTAACCAATACAGCCTATTATAGAATTATTAAAATGACATTAATAAGAATGTATTGCTTTTTGAATAGAATAAATCTTCAGTTAGGTGATCTTATATATTAAAACTCAATGTCCGTTTGTATGTCCGCAAGCGATTCGATATAAATATCAGAAGTGAAACGCAAAAAAACTCTTTTATTCATTTGTTTCCAAGAGAGTAATCATCATCACCTTTTCTGATAAAAGTTGAGGATAAATGATCATCGGCACCCTCGAAGGTTGTACCCGATATGCTGATCTGGAAATATCAACCTCAACTGAACTGACCTCAACTGAAGGTCCCGTAAATTTTTGTGCCACGGGAGTGGAGTGGAAATATCATTGACCTTAACTGAAATTACCGTAATTGGTGTGCCTCGGGTTTCAATGTTTCTATTTTAATGTGGGAATGAAAAAACTTTTTCAATTATTAAATGGAATCATCAACACCTTTCGTCTCGAACTGTTGAACGTAATCAGTCTTTTTCAAATAAAGTATTTTTGTTAAAATCAAAAGCCTAAAACTTTATGTTCAGGTGTCCGGGTGAAGTTTTTTCAGTTTCTAATGTTCAGTACAAGCTATCGGGTCGGGTCATGAGATAATAAAAGTGCCATTTTCACGAGACGGGGCTTAAATATGATATTTCATGGATCGAAAACAAATTTTTAATAGCCAAATTTATGCTTTCAGATGTTTTCCACGGGTTCTTTTTTACTACTCTTACCCTGCACTTATACTGAAAGTTTTTAAGTTAAATTAAAAAAAAGTCGGGTAAGTTAAACGGGTTGATATTGTGAGTTATAGATTACCTCATATCGTGTAATCAGTGAAAAATATCTTAGGAGTTGACAACGGGAAATCTGGAAACAATATGTTTTATGAATAAAAGAAGCTGTATTCAGTTGAAAACTTTACGGGTGGCTCTAACTTTTCTACGGGTTTTTGTTACAGTAATTCTGTCAATAAACTAAACTCTAGACTAAAGTTTGAACAATCAACGGGTCGGGTTAACACAACCGAACAACACTTTTAATGGTATACAAAAGTATGTATCATCAGGTTTGGTGCAGGAAATGGTCATTATTTAACTTGATCGTCCGTTGCCCTGCAACGGGTTCACCCTAGTACTTATATAAAAACATATTAGTATTTTTTTTGTCATCAGTTACCCGATTGAGACTAAACAATAGATTCAAGTTGAGAAAACCTAGTGGCAAAAAAATATCAGACGCCTTAATTTCTGGAGTGTACGAATTATTGATTTATGGTACAAAATGTAAAAGGAACTCCTACAGAAAATATATAAGCAGTTAGAGGTACATATATGATCACTTAACACTAATATTATACAACCTTTGATATACAGGGTGGCCCAAAAGTTTATGTACAATTTTTGACCGTCTTTTTCGCGTGTGTGAAATCATAAAATTACGACGGGACATTAATGGCTAGACTCGAAATTGCATGAACTTTTCAAAAATGCCCTCCGTTTTGTTCTCAGATGAGTATTTCACGAGTTATACACAGGAACGTACAAAAACACGTTTTTTAATACTTTTTACGTTTGTTTTCCCCTAATTCATGATTTTGTGTTATTCATATTTATTGTGATATTTCAGCAAGTGCTACAAATAAAGTAGAAAAAACTGGTAATTCACGCTAATTCAGATTACCGAGATAAGGCAAGACCGTCAAAACATGAAACATCAGCGTCAAATGCGATATCAGCCTTTTTAAGGGCATGTGCACTGCAATGCAATCGGCTTGAATCAGGGCTATTTTCAATGTAATGGTTAATACTCCCGATAAAGTAGTTTTGAAAGTGATAAATGGATAAATTTATAGCATAACTTTCAAGTTTTACATCTAAAGTAGTCCTGATGCAACATGCAAGACGATTGTAGTCAATGCATGTGCACTTGAACAGGGCTGGTATCGCATAACGCTAAGGCTTCATGTTTTGACGGTTTTGCCTGACCTGGGTAATCTGAAGTAGCGTTATATACTAGTTAGCATTTTTTCTACTTTATTTGCAGTAATTACGCTGAAATACTCACAGTCAATATGAATAACACATGATTTTAATCGTGAGTAAGAGGGAAATTAAGCGTAAAAAAGTAAAAAAACGTGTTTTTGTACGTTAGTGTGTATAACTCGTGAAATACTCATCTGAGAACCAAACGGAGGGCATTTTTGGAAATTTCAGGAAATTTCCAGTCCGACCATTATTGTCCCGTTGTAATATTATGATTTTACACACGCGAAAAAGATGGCCAAAAAGTGTACATAAACTTTTGGGCCACCCTTTACATCGTTTCGGTATACTTACTTGCCGTCCCAATATCGTGTGAATGAAGTAAAAAAAAACTAACCGATTCCGCAATCAGTTGTAGATTCGCGAGGCTGATTAAAGAGAACTGATTCAGCTCCGAGGAGTTGGCGATCATCTTGATATTGATTTTGTTCATTGGCGTCATTGTTGTATCACCCGTAAACTTAAAAAAATCTCAATAACTTAATGAAGTTAAATAATATGTAAATTTATTAAATCGTAATTCGGTGGAATTATCAGTTTTTAATCTTTTTAACATTTTTGAAGTCAAAACGATTTAGCTTTAACTATTTCGAATTTAACTACCAAAAACATCGTTAACAACGGCACTCATAATTAACTAAATATCTAGTAAAACAAAGTTGGTTAAAAGATAACTTTGAATAATGTGCGATAACAATACGTGTGTAAACCTTTACCCAGGCACTATAATCGCGAATTTTAATAACGAGAAAGTTTAATTTTCGTTTTCCATTGGAAAATGTAAGATTAGCACATTAAGTTTCCCAAGTGACATTTTTCACATTCAACAATGCCCGAGAGTCTTAGGACGTACTGTAAAAAGAAAAACAAGCAGTATGTACCCACGCCCATGTGCCAAAAATAATCGTCAATCAGTATTTTGCTGTATAATCGTCATGCTTAGTATATTTGCACAATAAAACCTATGGATCGTGGCCTCTCTTACCAAAACTGAGTTCTTTAGCACTTTAGAACCCTCCAGGGTAGTGTAACGTTTATCAAAAATCGACCTACTTAAATTCATTTATTTCGAGGAAAAGTTTTCTTTCGATTGTTGACCATGCCCATTTTCAACTTTCGACAACACAACTTTAAACGTTCGCCCTGAACAACAGAGAGCTCAGCTCGCATGACTGACCCGATAACATATCGTATTATGAAACTACAACTCGGGCTCAAATTAAAAATCTAAATTTTTTCTGGAATTAAGCGGTTTGGGGCCGAACGAACTTAATTAAATGTCACACCATCCTGGGTGATGCCAAAAAGCTATAGAACCCAGTTTTGATGATGGAGCCACATTTTCCATACAACCTGTAGATTTTCTCTAGCAACGCCTTTTTATAGCAAATTGTGTTACACTAAACCTTTGAGTCGACGGAGAAACGTTGTGTATGAATGTATTTGTGCTTAAAAAAATAAGTCCAATACATCTTTTTATACATAATTTACGAACCTTTTTCAACAAGATGATTTGTTTCAGTAAATCTTCTTGCCAACTGGTGATGTTACTTTTTAGGTCAGCCTTCCTCTTCACGTCTGCAGCTGTTCTTGGCGGAACTGCCGTTTCGAAGAACTGAAGTTTAATTAGTGCTAACCATGCATGTTAAATGTATTTGATCCATGAATGTGAAAGAAAGTTCAGAAGAACACTAATGCCGATTATAAGGATGACAACTTTTCTGTTTCTGACGCAAAAATTCAAACCCCAAACATTTTCCTAAATTGTCTTATAAACGCCAACAGTTTATGTCACTAGCAATATATTCCATATGAAGTTTTACTGTCCGTTAATCTCCCATTACCGTGAGACTGGCTTGTCCGACCGTCCTTAGTATGTGCGCAAAGTTTTCGTGTTCGAGAAAAATTATAGGAACACTTTTGGGGTTTGTAAATATGCGTTTCTGACTAAAAATATCTGAGGCGTGAATTGTTGCTTTGAAAATATTTTCCTTATTAAATGTATATAGTACGTACAATGGCTATTGTTGGTTAAATATATATCAGTTTGTGAGGTGTTGCCGTTTTAAAAAAAACTCATATTACACGTTAATCCTAATCATAATAGTTAAAAACACCGGCCAACATCTAAAAGATGCATTGTCAATTCACGTGCTGTTTTACCCAAAGTCTTCATTTCCCCGTACAATGACTTGATGTTCTCATGACGTCCGTCTGTGCTGGTATTTGCTAAGAAGTCTTGAAAATCGTCCATGCGTTGTCGTACTTCTCTCGTGGACTGGTAGTCTCCCGTCTCTAACACCATGAAAAACACGTTCAATCTGGAATGAAAGTGTCACTGCTTTGCCCGACTCCACGATTAGTAAAGATTAATCTACTGATTAGAGGCTAAATTAAACTTCACCTACATTATCTGCTCGAATATGCCTCGAACGTCAGATGGAGGTGTGACTTGGAACTTGATTCCATGATATGTATATGGCAAGTACCGTTCGTGATTGTGACCCGGTGAATTATTGTGTCCCAATGAGACAACCCAACAATGAAAAAAAAACACAAAGGCGTGCATTAAAAAACAGCTTCGTAATCAACGAACCAGCCTCCTTTACGGGTGGTCGTTCTTTTATGCAACGTGAAATTTTGTTCAACGTGTTCTGTGCACCGCTTCTAGCTAGACACCCGCATTACAAAACAAACCATGTTTTCTAAAATCAAAATGTGAAGCCTCAACTATGCATTCATAAAAATCAAGGAAGTTTGGGCCCAAATAAAGGTCATGGAAAAACACCATTGGAACAAAAAATGTCAAAAAAATGTGTACCTGGACTTTACTTTGCAGCAACCCTCATCATGGAATGAACAGTGATTTTCTGATGTCACATTTTACTATTACTGCAATATTAGTACTACGCCAATACATATTTCTGATCGTGGATACCACACACTTGGTTCATTACGTTGTTCATATTACACATTGAGGTGGTTTACAAAAAAATATGAGATTCTGTATAGTCGAATCTGTGTGTAATTGTTGTTGTGCTGTCTAATTCGGATCAAGACTATGCAATGTCACAATCACGATTGGTGCTTGCCATAGACATACAACGGAATCAGATTCCAAGTCACTCCATTGGATCTTCAAGGCATACTCCTCAACGTTCCTAAGCACTCCATAGTCGTATGCGTAACAAACTAACAAAGGCTCTAAATATTTCTTCTGAAGTGCGCCGATTTCAACCAGAAACATCATGTCAACTGAAGGAAGAGATTTTTTGCAGGCATTTTTATTATACGAACTTTTAACATGAAACTTGATTTATGTACATTTCATTCTTTGATTAAACTAACGAGGTACCATCTCTGGATACAACTGCTGCAATGTCAATGGTTGAATCGAGGTCATCATGTAGGATAGCGTGTATTTAAGATTATCCTCCCAAGCGTTCTCGTATCTCTTAAAATCTAATTTACATGATTATGAACATTTGCTGACAGTTACTTGCTACCGAACCCGTTTATGTATTATTTTCCGTTGCATGCGTTCAAACAGATTCACCAAGTTTCACCAGTTCGTACGGATTGCGCTAGTGATCGATAGCAAAGCGAAATTTCGTTAAACAAGCGAAATGAAATATCCTAGCAAAACCGTTACTTCGCATACTTGCGGAACGAAATCCTCAAACGAAATTTTTTTGTTAAGAATTTCGTTAAGAATATTGATTTTTGCTAAGGGCGCTTAACGAAAGTCAGTAAAATTGGCAGGTTTCCACTGCAAATTAATAAAATGTAATTAGTATGCGAAACAAAAGCCTGGAATTCGTTTCGTTTCGTTTCTCATGGTATCGTTCCCTGGATTGTGCGCCACATGGAAATTTGGTAAAACTTGTTATGATAATGTTTTGCATTGCTGTTCTGGAATTCGATATTTTCTAATTGAATGGTAATGAACTATAAAAAAATGCACAGATCAAATGGAGCACTAAACTTCGATATACAGGGTGGCCCAAAATTTATGTACACTTTTTGTCCGTCCGTTTTGCGTGTGTAAAGCCAAAAAAATACAACGAGACAACAGACTGGATAATATCTGCAATTTCCAAAAATGCCCTCCGTTTTGTTCTCAAAAGAGTATTTCGCGAGTTATACACACGAACGTACGAACGTTTTTTGTATTGTTTACGCTTGTTTCCCCTAATTCACGATTTAAGTCATGTGTTATCCATACTGAGTGAGATATTTCAGCATTAATTGCTACAAATAAAGTAGAAAAAGTACTAACTAGTAAGTCACGCTACTTCAGATTACCCAGATCACACCGACAAATTATGAAACTTGGCGTTGTGCGATTCCAGCCCTGTTCAAGCGCTCATGCATTTACTACGATCGACTTGCATCAATGCAATTTTCGTTGATTAAAAATGATTTTTTTCATTTATCACCTTAAAACTTCTTTATCGCTAACATTAATCATTAGATTAAAAATAATCCTGATGCAAGCCGATTGCAGTGCGCATGCACTTGTACAGGGCTGATATCGCAATTAACGCTGATGTTTCAGGTTTTGTTGATCTTGCATGAGCAGTGTAATCTGAAATAGCGTGAATCACCAGTTCGCCATATGTTTCTATTGCAATTTGTAGCAATTAAGCTGAAATATCACACACGGTATAAAGAAAACAGGGTTTAAAACGCCTTGCCTGAGAAAACCTACAGGTTGTATGGGAAGTGTAGCCCCTCTTATCAAAATCGAGATATGTGGTGTTCTGGAACCTACCAGGGTAGTGTATCATTACCCTATGACCGTTTGGTTCGAAGTTGCTCAAAACCGGACATATCCGGATTTTTCGATTTTGGCTGTAGGGCATGCGTCACCATGCGATCAGCTCACTTTGAACGGCTACCGTCATCGATAGAAACTTCCAATCACTAAATGGATAACATAGTATAAAAGTAGACTTAATTCTGCATGTTTTAAAACGCGTTGCCTGAGAAAACCTACAGCTTGTATGGAGAGTGTGGCCCAAATAACAAAAATTGAGATTTATGGTGTTTTGGGACCTACTATGGGAGTGTATCAAAACCCTATAGCCGTTTTGTTCAAATTCGCTTAAAACCGGAAAAATCCGGATTTTAAGATTTTTGACAAAAATTTTATGTCAGCATGCGACGCACGCACTTCAAACGGCCGTTCTGAACGATAGCGTTGTCCTATGCTGATGGGAGTATGATATTCTGAAACTAGACTTTTTTGCGCGTCTTTTGAGCCCTAAAAGTTGGGTTTTGAAAGTTTTTTCAAATATGTACCAGTTACCTGAAAAAAATGAATGTTAATGAAAAAAGTGAAAAATCGTCGAGTCGTCAACTTTGAGGCAAAATAAAAAACTTGGCCCTCAAAGCGAGCTCAAACCGTGCCTGTAGCGTGATGCCCCAGATAGTCAACTTTGAAAAAATCGATGTTTACCCCCCCCACACCCCCCTTCAAAATCGAGATACATGAGCTTTTTTGAAAAAAAGTGCAAAAATTGGCGAATTCCACTTGCCAAAAAGTATCAGCATATGTGGCAACAGCACATATGGCGTATATTTTGACTCTGCTGGTTCCTATCTACCGAATGGTGTACATGTCGACCGTATTCGAGCTCATATGAAAGAGAAAATCTACTTAAAAGTGCCAAAAACTGCCCTTTTTCAAGATTTTTTCTAACTAATTTTCAAAATTTCCTCTCCAACATGTGATAGGGCTCTTTTAAACTGGATTTTTGAATGCAACGCAGTTGTCTGACTGCAGTTATGTACTGCTACTACGATAGAACTGTGTTTCATCAATGAAACATGGAAAGATCGAACCATTTAGGTGGGTTTTTGTAAAAAATCTAAAATAGACACGCGTTCCACGCACTTCAAACGGCCGTTCTGAACGATAGCGTTGTCCTATGCTGATGGGAGTATGATATTCTGAAACTAGACTTTTTTGCGCGTCTTTTGAGCCCTAAAAGTTGTGTTTTGAAAGTTTTTTCAAATATGTACCAGTTACCTGAAAAAAATGAATGTTAATGAAAAAAGTGAAAAATCGTCGAGTCGTCAACTTTGAGGCCAAATAAAAAATTTGGCCCTCAAAGCGAGCTCAAACCGTGCCTGTAGCGTGATGCCCCAGATAGTCAACTTTGAAAAAATCGATGTTTACCCCCCCCCCCCCCCCCCACACCCCCCTTCTAAATCGAGGTACATGAGC